>PVIJ01000045.1:0-350839 GCA_004024925.1 Scalopus aquaticus
AAAGCTTCGCTTCTGCAAACTTAAAAGAGCCTCCACGATTACAGAAAGAAGTTAGTGGTTAACCGATTTGCTGCTAATATTTCTACAGTGGTGCTTTCCCTCCTTTAAAGTCTAACTCTTGGAAAAACAACATATTTTAAGCTTTCCATCCAAATATTGATATTGGCAAATAGATCATCTAACAGTCCCTTGGTAACGACAGTGCCCTTTTTGTTTCACAAGTTGGCGATCAGTATTAATCCGTATCACAAATTGCTGCAGATTTAAGGGATAAAGACACTTGTAACTGACAGCAGCGTGTGTGCCTGTGCGTGTGTGGGTCTGAATGGGTGAAACAGCGCACACCGCACGCTTCCACCTGTCTCCTCAGCGAATGATCCCCTCTACCCCTTGGGGAAAACCAGGTTTGAGCTGGACTACAAGAAGTTCCTAACGGATATGTTAATCGTTAGGCAACAGATCTCTCTCTTCTTAGCATCTTGTTTCACAGTAAAGATTTCTTCACGTTTCCTGGATTTTTAATGTCATTTTGTTAGACAAAGCTGGCACACTACTTTTACTTTTAGCAGGGGTTACGCCCGCTGTGTTGGAAGACTTCTGATAAAAAGGAACCTGAACGGATTACGTCATCATGTCATCTTTCAGCTCCCAACATTAGATGCCTCCAAATGGACCTTTGTTACAGAGCCAGAACAATTATCTACAATTTCCTACTTTCACAGTTTGCTCCAAGATCACACAACCTCATGAAAATACAATTTGTTAATAAAGTTCAAATAATTTAAGTATTTATTGCTATTCCACTTAATACTTCAGCGAGTATTTTTACAAGTTACCAAAAAGAAAAAAAGACTTTAAAAACTTTATCTATATTAGATTCTTTGTGAGAATTCAACCAATTGTGCAACATCAAACAAGAAATCAAAACAGGCTCAGTTCTTTAGAAGGAACTTCATTTTAAAAGGAACTTATTTGGGGAAAATCTTTCATGTACTTAAAGGGGGAGTAATTAAAATTAAATAAATTTATTTCTGATTACAGTTAATGAAATTCTCTATTTTACACTGTTTTTAACTGACGTGTTACTTTTGGGGAGAGGTTTTGCAGTTATCCTTTTGCTACATTAAGGAAGATGTTTAAAAATGGAGCAAAAGAATTGTTCAATCATAAAATTCAGTAAAATCTAATTCAGTATTCTGATTTGAGTAAGAATGCATTTAAACCTTGTACTTCTAATGTTAAAAGTTTGCCTGTTTTCTTAGAATTTGAAATGTAAATGTTTGCAAAATAAAGAAAAAAACTTCATTACTGTAATTTTTATCTTTCATGAAATACAGTTCTATAGTCAGTGTCTCATTTGAGCTATGTATTGATAGAACTTCTTTAGATATCTCTAACTGCTGGATCACAGCTGAATCAAACTGTATAGATTATAAGGTCTTCTTTAAAGTATTGCATGTAACTACTTAGCTCAGAAGTAAACATGTGGAATCCTGTAAATCATTTAAAATATTCCCTTCAAGTTTTATTCATTGTAGGTGAATATTTAATATACCAAACACTCAAAAAAAGACTTTTTAAGATAAATATAGATTTTTAAAAAATAAATTATGTATTCTTAGGAGGGTTAAAGCTTTAAAATACAAGAAAATGGGAGGCAAATGTTTTTGAAGACGGTAGAATGATGAAATTAAACCAATGGAAATATAAAGTCACAAATTAAGGTTAAACATGTAAATATAGGAGAAGGTAAACAAAACTTATAAGGGTCATACAATAAAGAGCTGAGGATATTTTGAGTCTACGGCATAACTTTGTTGCTAAGGAAGCTAAAACAAATTTAGCTTATATTAACAGAAGCAAAAGTTATACATCAAGAAGGATCAGATCCTCACTGTACACTGCATTATGCAGAAATCTAGGGAAATGAGCAGCTTTGGAAAGTTTTTTTTTAACAGAAAAAATAATAATGTTGAGTTTTTCTGGTGCACAGTGAGCAAGTGAAAGAAGATTTGGAAATCATGTCATGCAAAGAATGGTTAAAAGAGTTAGTAATTTTTAGCTAAGAGTAACCATGCAGAAGACTGATTACATTTATTAGGTTTAGTACTAAGTGGAATTAGGTGGATTGGCTTCAGTTGGAGAATAGGGTTTTCATGTAAAAAAAAAAAGCAAGCATTTTTAACAACAAGATTTCTGTGACTAAACTTGACTGATGCTCATAGCTGTATGCTAGCAGAATAGAGATATTGGAAGGGAATCTGTGTTGTCCAAGTTCTTCCAAGTCAAAACGTCCAACTAGGTCCTTAATAGTTACTTACAATAGCATTACATCTCCACAGTTTCCTTCAGAAAAATTTTCCAGTACCATTTATTTGAAAATTAGATTAGTATTGTCTAAGGAGAAAAAAATAACTTTTTATCTCATTTTGTCTTAATTATGACATGGAATTGAGGAGTCCACTTAGGACCATTGTATCATTCTGGTCTGCCTTTATTTTTATGTTCTAGGTAACTGTTGGGTTACCTATTGACAGCAAGTTTTAAGTAACTGGTTACACACAACTTTTCTCATAATATATGTGCATATCTATGTTACCTGTAGCATCAGAAATGTAATAAAATACAGCCAGGATTCATACTCACTAAATCCTGGATTTGGTCTAGTTCTACCATCTGCTGTCTGTGTGATATGGAGAAAAATTCACCCTAGAAACTATTTTGATTCATTTTCTTCTTCTATAAAACTGGACTAGAAATAGTACCTATCTCAAGGATGGGAAAAAGTATAAAGAGAGTTAAGGTATCTGAAGGTTTGAGTTACCTTATATACTAGTTACTTACACCTAGACTAATTAATGAGTACAGTTTTGAGAAGTGAAAATACACATGCTGATGCTTCTTAAATCTGAGTGAAGCACTATGTGCTGTTATTCCAATTTTTAAAATTCAGAATGAGGACACATTTTACAAAGATTGTGGCTATAGTACAAATAAACTAATGATGCTATGAAGTAAAAATAAGTAACTTTAGGAACAAAATTTGGCTATTTAAAATAAGAAAATCAAATACATAATCATGATTATTTAAGAGGTAGAAAAAGGAGAGAGGATCACATCTGGGAATAAATATCCATGAGGATTTCATGTTCTGAATTGTGTGTACTAGTATAAGATAAATGTATTTGCCCTAAAGGACCATTTAGTTAGGCTGTAAACAAATTACTCTTAATAAATTGTCCAGGAGTTTTGTAATGTGGGAGACTAGGGCCCTACTTAACTTCTGCTATGAACTACCTGTATACACTAAAACAAGAATAATTACTAAATTCACCACCTTTTAAAAAAGAATCTATTATAAACCACACATTGAAAAAATTCTACAGAAGTAACTTACTAGAAACACAATCCCTACCAATTAAACTATATGCCTCTAGGAAGCTGCTTTGGACTGAATGTTTGTGTTCTCTGAAAATTCTTAGGTTGAAATCAGAATCTCTAGTGTGATGGTATTTGGAGGTGGAAGCTTGTGGGAGGAAATTAGTGTTAGATTTGGTCTGCAGAATGGTATCTTCATGATGAGATTAATGTTCTTATAAAAATTTGGAAAGACCAGAGATCTCCCTCCCTACATGTGAAAACATGGTGAGATGACCATCTATTACCAGAAGAGAGCCTTCATCAAGAACCTAACCATGTTGGTACCTTGGTCTTGGCAGTCAAGCCTCCAGAACTGTAAAAAAATAAATGGTTGTGGTTTAAAAGCAACCCAGCCTTTGGTATTCTGTTACAGAAGTCTAAGCTGAATAAGAGGTTTTCAATTTTTTTAATTCCAGTATACTTCAAGTCATAAAATTAGAAACTCTATTTGTTCCCCGCCCCCTTGGCAATTAATGAACTTAGAAGACTTAACATAGTGATTTTAAAGGCCTCATGGAATTAATTTCCTGGGGTAGAGCAGCTTGCTCAGGGAATTACTGACTGTATCAATACCCTTTTGAGGAAAACATTTACAAAGAGTTCTGCCAATGTATATACTTAGAAGCTGCTTCACTCAGATTTAAGAGGCATCAGCATGTGTAATTTCAAGTCTCAACACTGTACTCATCAATCAGAGTCTTTGGTGTATGTAACTGGTGTTATCATTTCATATGTGAATCAGACTAATATTTCTCCCAATCATGTATATTTTTATTTAAAAATTATCCTAGTAATTATATGTAATAATGCTGTGGATATTATTGTTTTCTAATTTTTGAAAACCATCAACCAAGAGACCACTCATATAACCTAAGATCTTATAGGCTGGATAGACTCTAGAGTATTTTATCCAGTCCTACTTCACAATCACATTTCCAACTAATTCCTGTCTCTCTCACCAGGTACTTTTGGTTCTGTCCAGTAATTCAGATCCGGAATGGTTCTACTCTCCATTCATTGAAATTGTTGCTGTTATCTGACTCCAGGTATTTATTCAGGCTTTATCCTTTACCTAAAATGCTTTCCTCAGTATCAGTTTTTCCTTCAAGATCAGTTAAACAGGATATAAAAACACCCCTTCCTTGCCCATTCTCATTTGAAACAAATCTTTCAAACATTTTCTTTTTTAAATCTCCTTTAGGTTACTAAACTAAAAGTTCCTTAAAGGATTGCTTATTGGGACTACATTAATATTCACCTTTATATTTATGAAGATAAACAAGTTCTTGTTTCAAATTTTAAATATCAAATAATGATTAATAAATACATTAAATCAAGGGATGAATATCCTTTTGTCTCCCTACAGAGAAAATGAGTCAATCCTTTCCTTTGAAGGGGAAGTGGACAATGTGGGAGAAGTGGAAAATATGAGATCGTCAAATCAATTACCTAGAATCTAGTAGAATCTAGAAACATTTTATGGGTCTATTTTGGAGTAGAAAACAGTACTTCCAGAAATCTGATCCTGACATTTCTGCCTATTTTCTAGAATATATCTCTTACTTGCTTATGTGAAAAAAATAAGTAAAGATTTTATTGGAAATGTATGCCTTTTAAATTCCAAACCATCCTATACATTTTCAATGGAGGATGGTCAATGTGTATGCAGTTGGAACACTGAAGCCTGCCATTTCAAGGCAAATCTGAGAAGTCAGTTTTAAAGATCTTTCAAAAATTTTTTTCCCATCATTATGTGGACATACTTCCTAAGTAAGGTATGTGGTTTTCGGTGTCATCATTTATTGAATGCTTATGATACCCAAGATACTAATCCAGGGACTTCTCATATACTTTGTCACTGATCTCATAGCACCCTATGAGTTGTAATATTAATTTAATGGTAAACAAATAGGCTCAGAGAGTATTTGCCACTGTCCAACATGAAAAATCAGAATGAGGATTAGAACACAGGACAGTTAAATTTTTTAAAAAATGTTCTTTTCACTTTCTTCCATATGCCTCATGCCAAAAATATAAACTGAGCAGAACAAAATTGCTGTTGATTTCTTACTATTTTTATGAAATATAGTGGCTTTACTAAGCATTGGTTTCATTTTGAAGTGAACAGAAGTCTATATTTGGATCAAATCTAAATGATCCAGAGAGAGATAAGTAGTAGACCTATCCTTCATTTGTCTTCTTGTAATTTTCTGTTGGAACATAAACCTTGGAAGTGAAATCTTGAGTTCAATAACTGTTGAGAGAAACCTTGAATCCATATCAAAGAACAAAGCAGTAAAGTTAGTATTCAATTACTTGATTTGGAATATGTATAACTAGGTACTTACTAATACACATTTATAGATACTTATCAGAAATTATCTTATTTTTATGCTTCTATTTTTCTTCTATGACACGTAATTTTAGGTACTCATATAGACAAAAACTTCTCCAGTAAGATAATGTTTCTATTAAGATTAATTATGTCCTCCAATAAGATAATGTCCATTTGATAAAATAAATGTATTAGATATACTGGATTAAATAAAATACACTAATTTAATCAATCTCTTTTTACATTTAAAATGTGGCTACTAGAAAAAGTAAAATTAACTGTGACTCACATTATACTTGAGCAGTGCTGACCTAGACTAATTCCATGAGGATCATAAATTAAATTTAAAGATTAAATTGCAGGAGAAAATTACTTTTCAAAAATTCTCATGACATTCACTTTAAGTTTTCCATTTACTCACCTGGTTACCATTGATAGATGTACTCAGGCCTCCATAAGGAAAGCATGAACTTGAAATTGTTTTCTCTCCTTTGCTATTGCAATGTAAAAGAGGCTTTAATACATCCCCTAAAATGTAGGGATGTGATGGGGATTACACTAAGTGATGGTAAAAAAAGCTCTGAAATAAAAGAAAAAACTACATGTTGTAATGTTAATTGAATTGGTTCACTTCAAAACTTCAAAGAAAGGATCTTCTTGTAGCACCCTTAGCCAATTATTGACCAAAAGCAAAGATGACAAACCTGTACCAAAAGGAGGCATGGTTCTAAACTCCCAATGTAATCTCCCAATGAAGTGGCTGCATTTCATTCTGCTTCATACATTCTTCCTAACTGAACTCTATAAACACACCTCATGATCCTTCTTCAGGAAGCCATTTTAGATCTACCTAGACCCTGGCTCATAGTAATAATGGTAGATGATGATCTGCGTGATATTTGGAAGGGGAGGAAGAATAGAGTTCAGGCAGTACCTTTATAGAGCATGTGTTGATACATTTTTTAGAAGTTATAAGCACACTATATTTACTACTTCCCAAATTATGCAACTGATACTTACTGGCTGTTGTTTATAGTCTTAGATTAAAACTGAGTTTGTGATAGAATACGATGCTAAATAGAATACAGTTCCCATTAAAAGCCCCATCTAAGACACTGTTCAGACCATGCTATTTTTAAAAATTAACAACTATATGTGTACAGAGCCTGATAAAACATAAGACTACAAAGTAGAGGCTAATTCTATTTTCTACCATTAATAAAAAAATATACTCAAAAGACTTCAACCTGATTTTATAAGATAGCCTCTTATTAAATCTAATAAAAACAAAGAGACATATAATGGAGAGTAAAATTCAATTCATGCAGAGTTAAGTTCAATCATCCAATCTAAAGTTAGAGCTGCAATGGAGGTTTTTCTTTCCTTCTTTCCCCCCACCATATTCACTATGTTTAGCAGAATCCAAACTTCCTTTTCTTTTTGAAAAAATAACTTATTTTTAAAATTGTGGTAACATTAGGATTCTCCCCAGCAGGTCTCATCACTATGGTACCCACCACCAAATCACCCAGAGCTCACCAGTGTAGTCCTTTGTGCCTCCTTCCCTCTGTTCCTACTCCTCCCTACTTCAGATTTCCTTTTCTTTTGTAAACTAGAACTTTGTGCCCTATTTCTTGTGGTCACTAACTCTCTTTTAGCTATTATCATACCAATTATTTTTTGTGTCACACACCCTACCTAAGTTACCTCACAGAAAAACCTCTAGAACAATGCTCTCTGATAGAAATATATTAGAAATATATTATATACATATCTAACCTAAAATTTTCTGATACTTACATTTTAAAAAGTAAAAAGAAGCAAAAGATGAAATTATGTTACATTTTATTGATTCCAAAATACTATTGTTTTAGAATAATCAGTATCAATTTTTGGAGAATTCTGCATTCTTTACTTCATACTAAATATTTTAAATCTGATGTATATTTTACACTTACATCACATCCAATTCATATTGACCATATTTAAATAGTACCCTTTAGCCACATGTGGCTAGTGACTAATGTTTTAGACAGGAGAAATCTAGGTTATGATTCTTTATCTCCTGGAAAGAGCCTTTCACTGAATCTCATAATCATCAAGGATAAAAATAGCTTCATCTAGGTTAGCACAAGAAATATGGTAAATAATAGATTACATTTCAGCTGAAATGGAGAGAATTGTATCTCCTGTTAGAAATTAGCTTTGACAACCATTATTCTATAGAATGCTTGGGGATCTTCTTCTCCTAAATTGGAGTATGTTCATTAGATACATTCCCATGGTCCAGTAGTGAAAATCATAAACTCAGATGGTGAGTAATTTTCTATCCTACAAAGATGATGGAATCTGTATTTAGTAGGAAATATGAAAATACAATAATAAAGGTAGATTTTACTTTTTAAATCAATTAAGTGAATGAAAAATTAATTTTTCTTTTCAAAAAAATAAGCAAAAAGGTTTTTTAAAGAACTTATAAGAAATGTGTTATAGCTACTTTGATTACAGCATAATGCCAGTAAATATTATCAAAATATATATGTTTAATTTTATTAGTCTGAATTTTTTAATCAGTGCTACCTAGGCTTTGAAAAAAATGAGAGAGAACATGAGTAAATTATGAGCAACTAAGAAAAAATCTTGGCAATGACCAATTCAGTAACTAAATAGCACAATCAAGAATTAGAAGATTGATCCCTTATTAAGCAGCAGCTGATGTGAGGATTTACAATAGAAAAAGATTTCTTAAAACCTTGCTCCTTATTGTTCATTTACAATTTTTATTTCAAAAACCTTTTACCCTGTGTGCTTCTCAACATATTCTTTCTAGTTAAAATGCATTCCTTTGTTTTCTCTAAAAAAGAAAAACTCCAAATAATTGCCAAGTATCTTGGTGTATTCTCTTTTGCCTCTAAGGCAAAGCAGTGCCTATGACAATGTTTTGGCTTTTACTATATTATTGTGGCTTTTGTTTTATATGAGTACTGTGTTTCCAACTCACGTACAAGCACAGTAAGAAATTAGGATTTGGAATCCTTACCAAAACACCTAATAAGATTTCCTCTAATGTACTATGTGCACAAAGATGTTGGTAGGCTGGACTTGGGAAGGGATATCTCCATAAGCCAATGTGGTTAACTCTCATTTCAAGACATTCTGGAATCTGCAAACACCCTACCTAGCACTTCTCTCAGCATTTTCGGGATCAGTCATTCACTTTGCCTTTCTTACTAGAAATGAGTGTTGATGATTGTTTGTGACAGCCTGTAGAAGCCGGCCAGGTAGGAAGCTGAATTGAGTTGGGAAAGGGTTGGAGGTAGGATATAGAATGTAGGAAAGGACAAAATGCCATTTGGAGTCATGCATTTGAATTCCCTAAGCTCATCCACTATCAAATCAAAACTGTGTCATATATTTACCCTCTCAAATATTTAAGACATGTTTGCTTCAATGTTATCCCAATAAAACAGGAGAAAGAATTTATCTTGCCTTGATTTCTTTTAGGTTTCATTCAATTATAAGATAAAATGAGATTAAAATTTTAAACATTTTTTACTTAAATTTTAACTTTTTCATTTTCATATACACAAATAAACCAGTGTTAAAACAAAAGTGTGAGCTCTGAAACATTTTTTAAGTGATCACTTTAAGGTTAGACACAATAAACGGAACTACAAAGAACTTCCAATCTAATACCATAAGGAAACTATTTTATTGACATATCTGTCAATCACTGTTGACAAATTTAGGAGCATAAGCACCCATCATCTTCCTTAAAATTAATATTATGAAAGAATCACACAGATCACAGAATAAGGAAAGTATAGATTAATGTTATTTTTAGGTACTGAAACAATTTAATCACAAGCATCTCACTTCTCATACTAGCTTTTCCACTTCATTGATTCGAGTATATGAACCATAAAACCCCATCAATATCAGCTTTAATGTGGTTTTCTCTTGCAGGGTTCACAATAAGCTGAGATAAAATATTTTCCATCATTACATTATGTTGGTTGGTAGATGCTGTTAGTGAAAGGATGACATAACAGCATGTTCCTAAAGCAACTACACATGGAGCGTATGTTCCAAAGCTCACTTTCTGGGCCACAACATATGAATCTATGTTTTCTTTATTGATTGACAGCTCAAGGCTCATTAACATTTCTATCTCTATCAAGTTAAAAGAGATTTACCGGTTTGAAATGCAAGAGGGCTCAAAGTAGATGGCAGGCACACTAAATAAATACATTTCTTAAATCTGCTTAGTCATTTTTAGGTGAAATACTTTATAAAAAGCAGGAAAAAGGCTCAGTCCCACTGGATTCTGTTACACAGCAACACACCAGAAAGTCACTGGTGAACTTAGGTTTAGCAAAAAGACCTCCTAATTCAGAAAAGTAATAGTTTCTATGGGGACTGTAAGTAAATGCAGCATTTTGCACACTGTATTTACCAACGTATCACAGAATATTAATCACTCAGTAGTAAGAGTTTAATAGAACTGGTCCATAATTTTAGAAAATACATTGTTATAAAAATGATAGAGTTAAACTTTGAAAGATTTTTTAAGTAATAATTTTAAGGGATCTTAAAAAACAGTATTTTTGAGTCATCAGAATAATGTTAATAAATCAGAATTAGTATCTACTCTTATAAATGATAAAAGTAATAGACATCTTAATGGAACAGTATAGATAAAATATCCAAATGATTAAATTGACAAGTACTTAAATTTATATTTCATTTTAATTTATATTGAATATTTACTTTTCTATCATAACTCTCACATATTTAAGGAAATTTACAGTAAAAAAGACCACTTTGTTTTGAATTGCTTTATAAATCAATTTACATTTGAAATATCCAACTGTAATACAGTTATATAAACTATTAATTATTCATTACATTGAACAGTGTCAATAAAATATAGCTATAGTAGCTTATAAAATGTGTGTTGTATTACAATTTATTATTGGCAACAAAAGCATCTTTAATACAAAAGGCAACTGGTTATGCAAACTATTGTTATACAATATTTCAAGAACTAATTTTCTGGAGATATCATTCCACGTGAACACAGGAACAACGGCAAAACTATTTTACAGGTAGGCAACAAGACAAATTCATCAGAAAACAAAATTATCAAATATATAGAACAACACAAATTAAATACAGAACCCTGAAATTTTGAATCCAATTGTTAACATGACCACATAGCCACAGATCTCTTGAAAAGAAACTCTCATGTTTTGAAAGGTGAAGCTTGAAGTGTTTTCACCTTCTTTTTGCCACTTCCCCATCCGCCACTGAGCTGTACAGGGTTGTCACGGAACGATATACGTTCTTTCTTAGTAGGTCTTGTATTTGTTATCATTGGTGCAAGAATCCCCTTAACTGAACAACCTAGACAGTGATATTAAATGTACACTTTCACTTAATTTGATCCAAATAAAATTACATTTTGAAGTACAAAGTATGCTTAGGTCAACAGCATGCATTTTAGGGCTCTATGATTATTGACTTTAAAAAGAAGTATCTGTATTAGTTTCTTTTTTGTTTGCAAAATAATATAACTTATAGTTAGGTTAAATATATATATATATATATATACACGATGAAGTCATGAGGTCTGTTTTGATTGCATTGCAATGGTGGTAAGTTCTATGTCTGTTTTTATTTTTTATTTTATTAATTTATTTTTTAAAAGATTTATTTTTTATTTATACATACAAGCTGGGGTACAGGCCAGAGGCGTGGGGCGGCGAGAGGGTTCACCAGAGACAGAGCGGGTAGCAGAACAGGCAGATCAGAAATACACTGCTGAGAGGAGCAGCCGGCAAGGCAGGAGAGTCTGCCTCGCCATGTGGGATTCTCCCTGGCCGGGCGTCGAACTCGCGTCGCTGCTGGCGACAGCTCCACAGCGCAGCGCTTAACCGCTGCACCACCGGGGAGGCCCTCTATGACTGTTTTTAAACAGGTGCTAGCAAGTTTATTATTTTATGCAACAAGCAAGGAGTTATCCAGAGAAAAGTAACAAAAATTGTTAGAGATTAGTAACAGGTAATAGTTTTGGGAATGGAATAGTGGATTAGAAATGTTTTATTCCTGAAGACCCTGAGATGCTATATCAAGAATAGTATTAATGAATTATGACCATCTCTTTTAAATCTCCTGAGGATCAGGTAAACACAGAGAGCTGTATCTGTGGGGAAAGGGTTTGAAAAGCAGCAAGAGTGAAGCATTTCAGAGCTCCCTCAGTACTGGCTAGAGGCAAAGGGTCAAAGCACGTGATTCTCCATTGTGATGTTTTTTAAATAAGTATATAGGGGAAAATATCTCATTTTTTAAAAAGATTAATACTTCCCCCACTAAAATTTAAAATATTAAAAAATATGTGTCCAAATAGATGAATTAGGAAACATTAGATCATTTGTGGAAAGTGGTGTGTAATATCAAGTTTAATGTAACATGACAGTGAATACTAAGAGTTCATTTTATTAAACGTTCTTTTAAAATTACTGTTTGGTTTTAATGTTTGGTTTTAATTTAACACTACTGGTTTTAATGTCACAACTGTGATTAGAAAAATAAATTCTAGGGAGTTAATGAGCCTCCATAAAGGAAGCTTATTTTACCTTTAGTCTATAAAGAGCATATTATCGAAAAGCAGGAGAAAAAATTAAAGCTATGGTTTTAGGACAGGATATGCCGGGCACAGACAGTCTAAGTCTTACGGCTATAGGCTCAAGTTTATAATGAAGTTAGAGACGTAACATCGCTCAGAAGGTTACAGACCTTCACAGTTGGCACTCCTGAAGGCAATCTCCACTGAGAAACTAACAACTAAGAGAGATGCCCAGTGAAGTGGGCTTTCATGTGCTGATCAGATTTAGCTGCTTCCTGTGAGTCAGTCAGCAGCTTTTTACTAAACTGCGCAACCTCTTTCAATCCTCAGGAATAATGCTACTTGTGCATAAAAGCTAGATTCTCCTAAAGATAAACTGGTGGCCTCAAATACATGAAAACATCCTTAAAGCTCTTCTTCCTTCTACTTACTAGTTAGATATTGGAAATACATTTTTCCCAAATAGCAGAATGGAATGACTCCTCTGGTCTATTTAAAAAAAGAATAACAACAATAATAGGCCCTCACTTATCCCTGTAGTTAAAAATCCTTTGATGAATAAATGGATAGTATGGATTTATGAGATCGTATATTTAAGGAGAAAGTTGAGTCTGGATGGAGTGTAATTCATGGAGGAGAATTCAGATATTTTTAAGAGAAAAAAACAGATTTAAAAAGTATACAATATTTAATGCTTTTATTCTGAATGCTTTTTTAAAAATCAAAGATGGCAAATAATATGTAAGGAGGGTGGCATCTGATGTAGAAATTACTGAATTATTTATAGATATTTTATACTTCTAAAGTAATTATTTCAAAATAAGTTGGATTGCACTGAGACATAGCTTTTCTTTATACTAAATCCTCATTGTAGAGATTTTTCTATTGACTATAAATTTATCATATCATGTAATTTTTTCCAAGCACTGTTGTGTTGTCTTTGTTATTCTCAAGCTACTGATGAACCTTCAAGCCTTTTTGTATTTATCCACAATGTAACCCTATATTTAAAAGGCAGCTTCTAAATTTTTTATTGTTTAGTGTAATTCTTACAGCAAATAATAATTTAAAACACAGATTGGGTGACATTACAAGAGAGCTTTATGACAATTTTGAACTATATTTTCACGGGAATGAAAATGTTGTAGGAAATTAGTCCTTAAAATTACATAAAAATTTGTGTGAATATAGTTTTTAAATAAAACATTGAGTTGTGATTTTATGGTTTTGCTATGTGTAAATAAACAATTTGAGCAGTAATCAATTTACCTGATTCTCTCATTGCATTCAGTGAGAGTGTTTTTGTTATCATAATTTCTTGAACTACTAGATATATAAAAAATAAATTGAAGAGTAAAACAACACATCTATGAAGAAACCACATATTGGCATTCATTGCATACCTATTACTTTGCCCTGTGATTACTCTAGAAATGAAAAAGGAAAATAAAGAAGCAATTTAGTATAATCAATGTATAATCATCCTAAAATTACTTACCCACATGAAAATACAATGACAAGAGAATTTTGCCTCAAAAAATTGATACTAGAGTTAGACCTACTAATGAGTTCCTGGAATAAAAAATTATGACCGTTGATAGTTTTTTTCTCTTTCCTGCAACATTATTGTTATAGATTTTGTTTAACCACAATCTACTGCATATTTGCAGGTGATCATACAAATCAACCCATGAGTCCCTTACATATATGCTGAAAGTATGTCTTGATAAGTATACTCGATCTTCCAATAAGTCACTCCTTTGCCACATAATCTGTGTTCTGCTAAAGATTTGTTCTGGTCCTTTAAAAAATTTTTTTGGTTAAATCCCTGGTTCTTTAACAAATGTCAAGGTCTATATAAGCTGTGTTTTGATAAGTAATTTAATATGTAAAATGCTTTGAATGACTCTCCCGGTATGTATAAAAAAAAAACTTTGTTAAGCAGGTCAAAACAGAAATTTCATGATGTGTACTAATACGTCATTGCATTTTCATTGATACACCCAAAACTATGTGTCTGGATATAGAAATCATTTCAAAGTCCTTCCCATATTGTATTGCTTAACAGCAGATACAGCATAAGTAAAGCATGGAGAAAAAAAATTCAACATTTTAATGAAAGTGACCAGAACAAATTTTTTGCAGCAAAGCGTTTACATCAATTTAAGTACTGTGAATGAGTTACACTGGGCAAGTTTGAGGCTGAGGTCGATATTGCAGTGTTCAAATAATAGTTGCTTTTTAAGGCCGTTGCTATGTCCAACCTTGTGTCGTTTTGATCATTTACAATAATCAACCACAATTTAAGGTAGATAGTTTAAAGTCTAATGATGAGAATGAAAATAAGACAGATAAGAAACAGGTTGTTTATATTGTACTTAGATTTCCTTAAGTGATTTTGTCTTGTTTTCCAAATCGTTTTCAAGCTTTTCTGGTGAATAAAAGTTTTTCCTATAAGTGTTAAAGTATTAATTTCTCCGTTTCTTCAAATCCCTATTTGACAATAGTATTTACAGTTTTTTTCCTTTTACCCAATATTTAAAAACATAAATAAGAAAATCAGTTAGGTTTGCTATGTTTGATAGTCACAAAAATATCCACAGTATTTGTTGCTGTTGCTTAAAGCCATGGTCCCTGTTTGTTTTTATAAAATTAACATGTGATACATATAATTTGCTTTGTCTACGTACGTTTATTTTCAAAAAAATTCCTAATGTGCATAAAGATAAAAACAGATCACATATGAAGAGGGATCTTATTTTGATATATACTATAGATTTTTACTTTTATGTTATGTCCACTTCCTGATCTTTTATAAAGAGCTACTATTCATATTGATCTAGAAATCTTTGAGGCATCCTTATAACATACACTGTTTTCCCAGGATTTATTATGTTTACACACTACTTTGTGGATTTTTACTTAACGATACCTTGTGGCTATGTCTACATGGATAAGCATGTCTAGAATGTGGAGCTAAAAATATTATCTTGCTTCTATAAATTCTGTGGTTCCTATACTAATATTTTGAATGTTGTTTTCATTTTTTTTTCTTGAGAAACTTTTTTTTGGCTGTAAAATCTGAATTGGTTTTGTGATTTTTTTTTCCAAGTTAGATTTGTTTCTGCCATGTAGTCTTTATATTAAAACTCGTTTTTCCATTGATAACTATTCTATAAAACTCTACTGCAGTTTTCTTACTTCCCATCAAACTACCAAATAGTATTTAAATGTCTAGATTCACTAAATAATAAAAAAGTTTAATTCAATAAGCAGTTTAGAGTGAAATTTAACAATCTATAAATGACCTAAGCATCCATTTTCTCTGGGTCAAGATTGGTCCTAAAAATCAGGTCATATGTCCTATTACTCTTGTCATTTTAGGAAATGTGTCCCCAATTTTCCCAATCATTTTGTTTTTAAATGTTCTCTTTTGGACTCTCTTCAGTTTCACTATATTTACAACTAAGCATCCATAAATATTTGTAATTAAAGTGCCATAAACAATATTAATAATTAAGAATATTTTAACCCTTAATCGATATGCATATTCCTTTGAAACAACTCAGTTCTTTTAAAACACTGTGCCTTTAATATCTAATAATCTTGTCTCACCCTTCTTTTTCCCATGTTAACTTTGCCAAAATAAACTTTTTGTGAAAATATGCATTTTAATTAAATTCCAAATGTTTATCACTTAGCAGTTATGATTTGGAACTTAAAGATTTAAAACCCAAATTAGATTTTCAAGATCACGTGAGGTCTTTGAAATCTTTAACTTTAAAATCTTCCTTTTATTTACACATTCATTCAACATGTATTTATTTAGTGCTTATTATGTAGCAGGTGATTTTCTATTCTGCCTCTCAATGGGTTTCCCTGTCATTTTTTTTCATGTGCCAAATAATATTAGTGACTATCATACTGTAGTTGCTTTCCATTTGACTCTATTCTCATAATTCCATCTTTACAGTCCTCATATGGAACTTGTATAAAACAAATACTTATTTCCACATTCCCAGATAGTGAAGACTTGTGGATAGGTTTCCCAAAAATTTTTCATGGAAACTTTCTTTATCCCTTTTCATGCTTATTAGTTCTTAGCAGGGAAACATTTGGCAACAATAAACATGACTAGCCTGAGGATTTATTATATTATTGCACTTCAGTTTCATTCATTTGACAAATGCATTTCATATTTGACCATACCCATTTATTTTCGCACCACATTAGCTAGTGTAAGAAATTGGTTTGAAAGAAACAATAATAACTGAAAAAAAAGTCAGAGTAAAGCAGTTTAAGAAGGAAAGTAATCATGAAGGAAAGGGAAAAGAATTAAAATATTACAGTTAGAAACATGATGCTTTAATGTATTATCAATAGAGTATACATAAATCCTGTCTTTAAAAATACTAAAATGTATATGGATTTTTTGGTTTCTTTCTCTTTTTAAAAAAGAATAAACGTAGCTGACATATGTACAACTAGTTTTCTTACACAAGTACAGATGAAATTTGTTTTTCTTTGGATAATGTCACTGCTGGTGAAATTAACTACTGTTTTAGACCTGTAAGCATTATTTTGTGGTTACTAATAACTGCTATATTTAATTGTGCCTGGAATCATTGTTGACTGTTTCATTAAAATGTCTCAGATCTTGGAGACAGGCAGTATCACTGTTAGAGGATGACAAAGCAACAACTATTTATTGTGTGCCTACTCTGTGCTAAGACTTTAAATCCTTATCTATTAGATGATTCCATCAACCATATTTTCAACATGCTCTTAGTGTAACAGTAATTAATTTTGACTATCCAGCTCTCATTACAGGAATGTTCTAGAGATGGAGTGCCTTTGTTTAATTGGCAAATTACAGGGACAAAATATCAAGACCTCTCAAATCTGTATATTAAAGAACCTACCCCAAAATTTCAGAACAAGAAAAATTAGTTAATGGTTTGTTGTATTAAAAAGAGCTTTACAATTTAAAATATTGTTAGACTAACTCTTCCTGAGCAACAACATGAAAATGATAATTATGTAATGTTGCTCTAGCTTCCTTATTGAAATGTTAATTTAAATCAAATATTTGAGATAAAAACAAAATAACACAAGAGAGGGTAAACAAAGCCTGTTTTGCTATACATACAACAAAAAAGTTCAGTTGGCCACAGCTGTTTATAAAATCTTTACCTTGTTTTTATCTGGGGAAAAATATCATGTCTAGAGTGGAATTGAACTTTTTTTTAATAAGAAAGGTAATAGTCAGGTTTTACTCCACATAAAATGAAATTTTGCAGTATAGATAGTGGATATCAAGGAATTATTTTATTGGAAGATTTTGTAGGCAGAATATCACCATTTATAAGCATGTCAGTAAGTTAAAAATATCAGTAAGTATTTAACAACGCAATTGCATTTAGTACAACAAAATTTGTGTGAATACAATTTTCTTTTAATCACCAAATCTACTAAAAGAATAATATGTTATTGCCCATATCTTCTCACCACACTTTTCCTCTTTAATTCTTTGCCAATATTAATTCACTCATACTGTTCCTAAAAATAACACATTGAAGGAGTAGTAGGGATTTAAGAGTTCACTATGTCCTGGACAACTGGCTTGGAGCTTTATAGTCACAGTCTCCAATTCTCATTAAAATTCTGCAAGAAACATATTCTCTTTTTAAAAATGAGAAAACCAAGGCAGTGCTGTTAAATTATTTGCCTTTGGTAAGTCAGAGTAATATTGTTCAAATTTGGTTTAATGTGACCAAGGTTTATCATAAAGAAGTCAGTATCTTGTTTAATATTCACAAGTAAAGCATAACTCCATAATAAGTGTATCATATTGAGAAACATATTTGGTTTTACATGCCTTGGAGTGAAGAACAGCTCATTACCTGAAAATTAGGCCTATGGAACTGAATCGATCAAAATGAACAATGCTATCCTCAATTCTCAATTTCCAAAGTGAGGAAACATAAGAAAAAATACTTCTACCTATGTTCATATCTATATCAACCTATAATTCTATATGATCTCATAGCCACTAACATAATTCTTTTAAGAAATTTTACCAAAAGCTTTTCCCTGAGTTTTTCCTGTACTTAATGTTACCATCCGTTTTCCTCTTAAGGTCTTTGTAAATGTGGTGTTTCCAGAATGTTGGAATTTGTTCCAAGAATACTTCTATATTTGAATGATTTTAACTGTATTATAAGAACACATACTCTATTTTTTAAATGAAATTTTATGGATTTACCATTATTTTACAATTCTGTATCTATTTGGGAGTACAGCTTCACACCTCAATGTATGTATACACCTCACTGCACCCACAGTGTCACTCCTACTATCAAATTGACCTTTCAACATTTTCCAACCACCCCCTTGCCCTCCTTTCTGGTATACAGCATATTTTTCACAGAGGCTAAGAGATTTCATCGTGATTTGTTAAGAAACATATATTTTAATAATGAGTTGTATCTCCTTTGAACTTTGCAAAAAATAGAATATTAGAAACTACATATTATTTAAGAAAATACATGAGGAAAATATATCAAAATTATGTAACTCTCGATTTTCTAAAGACCAGGTATGAGTAGAACAACATGCTAGTTAATTAGTGCACAACGGAACACAACTCAATTTGTTTTTTTATTTACAATTTGTTTTTATTGAAAAAATATGTATTGGCATGATTACATATAATTTTTCCTCACCCTTTGACCACCCTATGAGCCAGAAAATTCAGTTTAATGTAATATGTTTCTAAGCATCCAGTAAGAAATTGTTGACTTGTAAATTTAAGTAATAGAATGTAAAGGAGCAATAGGAAGTAACAAAGGGTAACATAGGCCAAAATGCTAGCGATATCAGAATCTTGAAAAGGCAAGTTTCAAAGGAGATGTAAGCTAGGAGTGAGGTGACAGAAGACTTGGAGAGCAGCAAGATGACAAATTGGGGAGGTAAATTAACCAATCTGTGATTGGTATTATATTGGTATATATTTACAAATTAAAATAAAATCATTTATTATTATATTTATAACTGAATATAAATGGTAATGTGGCAGAATTAAAAGGTAAAGTTGTGTGTGTGTGCTTATTAATCTATCTGTTCACATATCTGTGTTTTTTGGCCTGGTATTGTATGTAAAATTGTAAATTTATGGCCCACATAAGGAACCTGTAATATGAAAATGCAGCATAGTGATGATATTCTCTTTCTTTAACAATAAGAGATTCTTTGATGGGAATGTTATTGTTCTGGCTGACTAGGGACAATAAGGTCTTGAATATTTCCACATCCTTTGTGTTGAAAAGGCTCCCTAAATGATTTTGTACAGCAAGAACTAGTCCATTACCAAAGCTGTAATTCCCTAAAACATACCAGGAGCCCTTACTTTTGAGAAAACTTCATGGTTTCCTGACTTACTGAGGAAAAATTCTTAAGGTATATGACCCAGAGTGAGCCATATGCTTAAATTTAGAGGGGGTTCTTCAGAGAATATAAAATCTCTCACCCAACCAAGTGTTTACTAGAGAGGCAGAGAAAATCAGTTGGTGGCCACAGATGTGAGTTCTCATCCTTAAAAATTAACACTCAAATTTATTAACACATGGTAGGATTGGATGGAGCTTATTATTAATACTGTCAAGAGAAAAACCAAACCTATTTCAGTTAAGAGATATTTCTCATATTTTTAAAATACCTAAATAATACATTGTTTTGCTTCTTTGAAAAGTTAAGCCTGAATTAAAGAAAAAAAAAACTTCACAACATTTACTATTGTTATATTTAAGTATAAGATACAGAGCCTGACTTATATTTTTAAGTTTAGAATTTTGATTTTGATTGAATTTGAAATTATCTCTTCAAGATAGACTCATGTTGAGCCTGCCTGGTGGTGCAGGGGGTTGGTTAAGTCTCAGCACTATGAAGCTACCCAGAGCCACTACAGCACTAGCTCGATCCCCCTGCTAGGGAGCTTCCCACATGGAGCAGCAGACCTCTCCTGTCTCGCCCGCTGCTCCCCTCAGCAGTGTATTTCAGTCAATCTGCCTGTTCTACTCCCTGCTCTGTCTCTGGTGAATCCTCACTCCCCCCCCCCCCCAACATCTGGCCTGCACCTCAGCTTGTATGCATAAATAAATAAATCTTTTTTAAAAAAGACTCATGTCTACTAAGTATTATTAATCTTATCTTTAAAAAGAAAACCACTCTGTTTCCATCTAGCTTATCCCATGAACATACTAGAGTTCTTTTCAAAACATAAATGATTTCTTCAAGAGTGCAGGCCTGATTCTTAATATTCTGATTGAGAATAATTAGATTTAAAACCAACCACCTTTCACACACAGCACATAAAGTAATAAATTGAAATTTCTCTTCATAAAGATAATTAGCTCACATATTATTCCTTCATTTCCTATAACAGTATTTTGCATTTGTACAAAGCTTTTAGATTTTACTAGTTACTTTCAGGATAAACTATTCACTAAATTACCTGTACCCATAGATCTTTACTTAGTTCTGTTCTTTAATAAGCAATGTCACTCTTAAAAAAAAAATCTAGCTAAGAATTATGCCAACAACCCATTTATAATTACCTTCTCCTGAAATGTTGACTGGGTCCTCAAAAGGAACTTTTTTTTTCCTCTTGTTAAAAATATGGAGGGAGATTAAAATATCAATTACTAAGTATTTACAGTAGAATACTGATAAGCCAAATTATTTTAGTAGGCATGTTGAATTTCAGAATCACATTTTAAAAATTCAACTTGATTTTACATAATATATGTCATTCTCATGGATGGTGGAATTGTCTGATCTTTGCTTGGAAAACATTTAAAGGAAAGATTTATTTTTTTCCCCATCTCAGTTGACTGTGCTTAGCTAAAGTAATTAGAGACAATTTAAACAAAGTCTGAAATTAGGGTAATTTACAAGTACTCTGGCATGGAGAAAATGTTCAGTTACAAACATATTATAAAACATCAAAAATAACAGCTTCTGTTGTGTTTTAATTGGGAAATTGTTATATACAAAATTTTATTGTTCTAGTTGCAGAACTATGGAATTTTAAAGTGGTAAGGACTTTGTTTGTTTTCCTTTTTCTCCCCTCTTCCCACAGTAACACAAAGTACATATTTATATATTCATCTAGTTTGCACTGTGACATTTTCTAGATGGGCAAACCAAACGAAAAATACCTCATCCATGATCACAAAAAATGTGTGAGAAATGGGATTCAAATCAAATTTGGTCTATTCCAAATTTCATTGTGCCAGGTTGTCTTTTATCTATAAAATTTACAAAGGAGTTGTAAGTGGTTTAACCAAGATCACGAGCAAGCTGCTAAGAAGTTAAGCCAGAACTAGAAATTGATTGCCCAATTATCTAAACAAATGCTCTTACTATTCCCACACTGTCTTTCATTATGTTTAAAAGTTAATTTGAAGTACTACTTATTTCTTATCTCTACATTTCATAATTCCAAGCCAGACAGGGTTATGATATACATGGATATTACAGTTATTCCCTGATTAACTGTTTCCCCTAGTTAATGGCATCGGTTTAGACTGAAAGTAGCTTATAAAATGAATAAAAAATAATGGGATGTTTTCTTGACAATTTGAAATCTTCTTATATTTTTCCTTAATTTTTCTCAATTTTGAAAAACATTACCCAAATTTTTCTCAGTTAACCACATTTCCTAATCTAAGATGCTGTGAATAAAAAAATACTGTCTTTATTTGGGACAAGCTGTGAATCTTTTATGAAGAGAAGACTATTGAGTTCAATTTAATCTTACAAAGATGTTTTCATATAGACACCTATAGTTCATATATGTATATAAAAAACATTCAGAGAGTAATACTTTTGTACATGTCATTTATAAATTGCCTATTAGCAATAAATAGGTCCTCCATTACATAATATGTGAAAAACAAATCCCAGTAAGCATTTCACTTTCAAAGTGACAAATATGTTAAGCTTTTTCAGTAGAATGTGCTGATAGGACACTGCCAGGGGAAAATGTTCACAATTTCTGGCATAGATAGGGTTAGGGTTGGCCTTGTGATTTTGAGAATGTCAGATGTAGCCTGCTTGAACCACTGCTCTGACTTAACTATAACATGTGCTATCCTCTCCCCAAGGAAACCAAAGCCTGCTCACCTTCTGCCCTTTACAAGGCTCCACTCACTGTATACTGTTATACCAACTGATCATCACTGCTTCTCCTCCTCTAGTTATTCCTTTTGTATAGCTAATAACATTTAAACTTTTAATTTTTAATCTACTGTATGATATATGTCTGAATGATTGGACTTAGACTGCCACAGAATATATTTATGTCGCTCATAAGCTCCATGATGACAAGAAACATGCTTGTGTTGCTCAGTATGCTCAACCCAAGGTAATGCACCAGACCTTCAAGGGCTCCATGAACACTTTGAATGAGCAAATGACAGGATTGTCTTTATGTAGTTTGGACCATGGAAACGTGCATTTCACGATGGTATTCTTTGAAAAGCTCACCTTGAAACCCTTACCATTTGATAGACTCTATTCTTTAATGATGACATTATCAGGATTTGGACAGGTCAGGTTGTTAGACAACTTTTGACAGTGGCTGTTCACATTGGATATCAATTAATGTTCTAGCCTTCTTTGTCAGTACAGCCTGTCCCCAATATGGATAATGAAAATGTCAGATACCCTCTTCTAGCTCTTGTGCAGTCAGGGTATCCATAGTCATTAATTCATTAATAACATTGGTCAATATTGAGATTGTTACTGACTTAAAAAGCCCTAATCTGTAGTATCTTGGTGTGCTGAACATGAATATAACCCTGAAAATTTTTATTAGCTCTCATTTTGAAGATATTCCATAAAATTCATTTTATGTTTTACCGTGTAAGTTTATCCAGTAGGACTGCAACATCCTAACTCAGCCTAGAATGATGTAATATTGCATTGCATTGCATAATACTATCATGCACACATTATCCAGAAAATGATGCAATGCAATACTACTGCCAGGCGGCTGCTGAAGTAAGCTGACATCAGCAGTGCACTATATAAAGCCCTGTCAGAAAGGCTGAGCATTGAAAATATTTCAGACTTTGTGCGGGACAGTTTAAGCTACTGTTCCATAGAACTGTTATTATTTTATCCATTTAGGCACAATACAGAACAGTCTCGAAAGTGCGTTAATAGCATGGACAATTTCTGCTCTATTTGTGGGGAAGTGACATTTGCCAAGCAGAAGAAAAGTATCACTTCTCAAGTGAAGAAGGCTTATCATCTCTACTTCGGATGCAAGGTTGGTGACCAAGACAAGCCTTGGTTCCCGCATATATGCTGTGCTACATGCACAACACAGCTTTCACAGTGGTTAAATGGCAAAAGACCATCAATGCCGTTTGCAGCCTCCATGGTGTGGAGAGAGTCAAGCAACCACATAAAAAAGCAACCAATGTAGTTATTTCTGCTTGGTTCCTTCTCTTTCCAGCAGAATAACGAAGCAAAAGAAGTCGAGAATAGTCTATCCAAACATTCCGTCAGCATTCAGATGACTGATTCAACAACTTGATGTGAAACAAACATGGAATGTTTTTCACCTAGTGCATACAAACTTCCTTGGGAATGTTAGGGCAGAAAACTACAAGGAACTAGTAGAAGACATGCTGATGCATGGCGGAATAATGAAGCAAAAGAAGTTGAGAATAGTCTACCCAAACCCAACATTATAGAGGTTTTCTCTGTCTAGGAGTTTTATAGTTTTGCAATTTACTCATCAAACTATGATGACTTTATGTTAATTTTTGTAAAAGGTCTAATGTTAGTGTCTAGATTTTTTTTTTTGCATATGCTATCCAGTTGTTGAAAAGACCATCTTTACCACATTATGTTGCCTTTGCTGCTTTGTTCAATATTAGTTGAATATAACTCTGGACTCTATGCCATTCCATTGATCTATTGTTTTCTATTCTCTTGCCAATATTATTCTGTCTTGATTACTACTGGTTTAGAGTAAACCTTGAAGCTAAGTATGTCATTTCTCCATTTTTGTTACTCTCCTTTAATACTGTATTGAGCACTCTAGTTCTTTCTTTTGCTTCTTCATCTTTGTATTTTCTTATGACCTACATATTTCTTTGCACATTGTAGGCATATAATTGTTTGTTATCATGGTGCATGATTTATATAATAACTCACAGACATATGCAATTATATTTATGTCTTGAGTTTACTCAGTGTGGGATTATAAATGTATACTATGCATATGCACTACAGCAAAAATAGATATTTATATATGTCCATATATACATACACACACATGAATATACAATGCTAATTCTTAATTTGAAAATTTAAAATTATGTCAATGAGATGTGCTTTCATCCTTTTGGAATAATTTTGTCATCTTTGGACTCTCCTTTTGCATTAGCTACCACCTTAAATCTCTCAATCTGCATACAATGTTGGGCACTGACATCTAGTAAACTATTTCATTGCATATATTTTTTTAAGATTTATTTATTTATGCATACAAGCTGGGGTACAGATCAGAGGTGTGGGACGGTGAGAAGGTTCACCAGAGACAGAGTGGGGAACAGTACAGGCAGATGGAGGGAAGCACACTGCTGAGGGGAGCAGTGGTCGAGGCAGGAGAGGTCTGCTGCGCCATGTGGGAATCTTCCCAGCCTGGCGTTGAACTCACATCACTGCTGGCGACAGCGCCACAGCGCAGCGCCTAACCGCTGCGCCTCCAGGGAGGCCCTCATTTCATACTTTTGATAACCAAAATTAATCTTTCTTGCTAAGAGCTGTAAAATTAGTTTGTTAATATGCTGGAGATAGTATGTAATGTTAGGACTGGTTTGGAATATTCTGCAACTTAAGCTTTCTGAAATACAAAGGGATTTTCAGAAATCTTTATTAGTTACTCATTATTAGTAGGAAAGTCCAATTTCTCCAATTTCAAGCTAACCTAAAACTGAGCTTTATTTTTAATTCCACTTTATATTCCACTATGTGGAAACCTCTAGTTTAGGGTCCATAGATAGATATTTACATATTACCCTTTGCTTTTTTTAGATAGCTTTCTTCCACTTCGTTCTTTACTTGAACGTTAATATACATCTAGGTACAAATCAAGCATATTGCCTCCAAGAAACCTTCATTACTCACTTCAACCATATCAGTTACCTTACTACAGAAAAATGTTTTTTTCCATATTCAGAAAATTCATGCCATATTAAAAGAGCTTATCCTTCATGACAATGTAGTTGACTTCAGACTGATTATGTGCTATTATGAAGAAATGGATTCTCAGTCCCTGGCTAATTATGAAAATGAAGGATATCTTGGGAATTGCAGAGATGATTAGAAAGAGACAACTAGGAACCTAAATCAATAGAATAAGCAGTGATCATTCAATAAGTGACTCTTGAATGAATAAATGAATGAATGAATGCATAACCTCATTAGCTATGCTTTACTCAAAAGTACAACTAACTTCATTAGTCTATGGAAGGATAAAAGATAATATAACACTGGGTTTGGAGTAAGAAAATATGTTCAAGTTGCAGCTTTCCCATGCTAATTTTTTTGTGCTAAAGGAAAATTAAATAAACTCTCTGAGTCCCATTTATACTAGCTATCAAAGAAAAATAATCATTTAAAATAATAATTAAAAGTAATGTGTAAAGCTATACATTACTATAGCAATAAAATTACTATTATTATAACAGTCTTTATTTTAAGTATAAAATGGGGGAAATTAATTAAGAAAACAAAAAGCATTTAAGGAAATCAAATATTTTGTCTAAAATACTGCCTAACCTCTTGGTATATTCATTTTTTAAATGTCAATTACTGAATGAGAATGTGATCCCTTTCACCTCATTATAAACTATAAGAAATTAGAAAGTTAGGTAGCAGAAGACTGCTATGCCCTCTTGTAGGAGAGTAATAAGATCAAGAAGGAAAGGGAAAGGAAATTTATGATATTCTCTAAGAGAAGACACTATTGCCTAAGGTGGCTGGCATCTTGAAAGGATGCTGGCTCTGATATTGTTTGACACATAGAATAGAAAGACAGTTCTATGATAATGGTGTTTTAAATTATGCAACAGCAACATAAAACATACAACAACAAGTAAACAGAAGTTTATAAACAAGTACCGTTCTTTAAGCCCTACTATATAGTAGGGAATACATCACAAGCTTTACATATATTTTTAGTCATTTCTTTCTTACTAAAACTCTATGAGATAAACATAATTCCCGATTTACATATAGTAAACTCATTCTTAGAGGTTCAAAAAAAGTTAACCCAAGTCACATAGCTTATATGTATTGATGAAATTAGAATTTTAAACCTGAATTTATTTGTGCCTACAGAATACATGCTACAAATATACCAATATTGAAAGAGAAATATCTAGAAAATCTAAAAGACTCAAACTCTTTATAGTTGAAGTTCATATGCTACTCTCTAGATACGTCTTGCAAAGCTAAAAGAAATACTTTAGCTTTAATAAGATGACAGGGTTAGAGAGAGAAAGCTGGAGGAAAAAAAATTTTCAACATACTAAAAGCATAAGTGATTGGCTCAAGACCATGGAGATGTAGGACCCAATACTCTTGAAATTTAAAGGATTTCTATGGCTAACATGCTGCTTTTCAGTCAAGCAGTTAATAAGAATGACTTTCTTATAAGCTGAACTAGTTAGCCCATGTATTTAGGCACTAGAGATACCAATATATTACCTGAGCTGATTCTTCTTTTACAACTATGTGCAGGTGACAATAATAAAGAACATTTAGCAAGCACTTATTTTGTGCAAGATATTACTCTAAATGTTCTACATTTAATCTTAATGACAATTTGATAAAGCAGTTACTTCTATTATCATTCCATTTTAATGAGGAGGAAATTAAAGTCATGATTCAAGTTCAGGCAAGTTAGTGTCAGTGAAATATCATCATTCTATTATGCTGATGTTATAGTAAACTAGAAACTACAGTAATTTAGCAAGCAGTATTTTATTAACATTCATTCTATTATTAAAAACAATACTTTTCCAAAGTAAATTGTTTTAATTGTCACTTAGTGAACAGATTTAGAAGTCAGTAGTGTTTACTGACACTGACAACTAGTTGGAACTACAGTGAGAATTAGACTTACTTCAGTTTCTTAGAGAATGTGGTAAGAAAGGAACTCTATATAAGACGCATTCTGAAATACATGATCTGGTGTTATGCAAGTGAAAGGTGACACTTGAACACTTCAGTATAGTTGCTAGTTTATTAAATGATTTTATTAAATGATTTTTAAATGATTTATTAAATGATTTTATAGTTGCTGGTTTATTAAATGATTCATCATGAACAGAAAATTTGGTATTCTATAAAGTGACAAAACAAGTTTTTTGTTTTTATTTTATTTGATTTATTTTTACTTATAATACTCCAAAGTGATATCAAGTGATTTCTTAATTTGCAATGTTTAAAATGGATAGAGCATTATTCATCGTTATGGGTGTCAGAGGTTGATTTCTTCTGTAATGTAATATGTATATTTGAAAATTGATGCAATTAACATGTTATATTAATGTAGACATATATATCAGATGAATAGTTGTACTTAGGTGAATGAAACTAAAATAATTCTTTTAAACCATATTGATAAGACTAGACTTTCAGTGATCAGGTTCTATGATCAAGTAAATAAGGATCAAGTACATTTTACACTTTGAAGCCTGGGGAATATTTTAAAATTAGATATGTTAAAATTATTATTTCAAAATCAAATTATAATTTGTCAAAATGAACTTTCATGTATTAATTAATTTAAATGACAGAAATGTAATAATGCCAATTGACAAAAAGTAGAAATAAAGGATCATTTTGAAGTTTTCATATATCTCAATTACCACTTTAAATAAATATATTTTAAAAACTTTTAATGAAGTAACATTAGTTTACAATACTGTATGTGATTCAAATACAAAGGATCACGCCTGCTCAGACGCATGTCATGCTCTCTACCAAGACCACTCTCATCATACTCTCTACCAAGATTTTTCAGATCATTGAATTTTTCATATTCAATCAAATATTAACTTTGTATGTATATAGCTATAAAATTGATGAGTAACAAACATTTTCCATGAATAACAGCATTTAAAATTAAGTATAAGAATGTTCAGACTTTTGAGGTTCATCATAATGAGGGAAAATTAAGAAAACATATAGTAAAGAAAACATCTTTGATATTAATATATTGTACCATAATAATTTAGAAGCTATTACAAAACCTAGGGTGTAAGTTAAATGAAGAGTTTTGAAATTTTTTTATATTGTATTACTCTCAAATACCACAGATTTATTTTTAAAATGTTTACATTTTTTTAGTTATTCACTGTAATGTACGTTTTCTCCCTAGTTAATGGTAATAGATGTGTGTGTGACAGATATACAAATCCAAAAAATGAGCATTAATAAATATAAGCTGTCATTTTTGCAATGGAAATAGTTTTTGAAAGCATGGTTTTGACAGTATAATATCTAAAATTAGGCTATTTTTAAAAAGTTTAATAAAAATTATCTTTACCAATAATATGTATTAAATCAATGACAAAAGGCCAAAATACACTATTTTGATACAGAAAATCAACTTTTTACATTTAGCCTAAAAAATCCTTTTAGAACTAAATGATCAAGGAATTTAATATAATTCATAGGGGTTGGGAAGTTGGGGACTAAGGGGTAGACCATTGTGTCACAGACTACCATTAAAATAAAAACTGATGATGCTAATTTTAGAAATAATTTAATTTTGTTTATATCAAAAGAAGACGTTTAAAGAAAGAATAAATCCAAATACACATTTTTGGGCAGTTCTGGTTGCTGGCATCCTACCCCCTATCTGTAAAAGAATGCTTGTTGGCATTAGTTTCCATCAATTCATTTGTGATTTCTAAATTAATTCTGAAGGAAACCACAACTTACTTGAAGATCCCGTTGAGTGTCTGTGTGCCTGATTTTTTTTTTCTCTCTTCACAGACAAAGCACTTCCACTGGTCATGGAAAAAAGGTCTAAATCCGTGTCTTCTCTGCTTACAAGTCTTGCCTGGGAGCAATGGGAGAGAATGTATACAATCATGAAACAAAATATGGCATTTTCTGAATGCAGCTCACATTACCCCAAATAAACAAACAGGCTCTGTCAAACAACCTTCTTCAAAATGATACCACAATCCTTTATTGCTGCCCAGGCAGAACAAATGCACTATGTCAAAGCATTTTTTGCAAATAAGAGCCGATTTTAAAATTGAGGTTTGCTATTTGAGTCTGTACAACAAAAGAAAACATTTTAGTACAGTAATTTTGATGAAAATCAATCTTAAAGGCAACCGATGAACTTTAAACAGTTTAACATCACTTATTTTACCAAGTATATTATTTAATTCTTAATTGAATGTTAGAAATGTCACATTGGATTATTTTACAATATTTATATTAATCTTCTCAATAAAATTTCCTTAAATGCCTTTCATCCCATATTTATGTTTCACAAATTACAAAGATCCTTACATTATCATTACAACCATAATTAATATAAAAATATTACACACAATCAGTTTAATGGGGAAGTAATTTTTCAGTTTTGATGTGAAAAAAATTTAAATACAGCAAAATAAAGCTATAAAATAATCACTGTGGTTTAAAGAATTGTACACAGATGATGAGCTATAAAAACACAAGAAACCAGAATCTAAAGATCATTGTCTATTATATTCTGATCTTTGCTCTTCTTACATCCTTCTTTCCACTTTCTTCACACCCACACATGCATGAGCTTATCATTACTAAGGAAACACGTTTGCTCTGCTGAATTCAGAATAGAAATTATTCTGTAATGTCAGCCATTTTTTGATGTACCTGGTAAGTGATATAATTGCATTGTTAAAAAACCTCAGTAGAAAATTATTTAGAATAAATAACAGTTGCCTTCTAACTAATAGTAAAAATGTTACATATTCTTTATGAATTTTATGTACAACTGGTATATAAGGTTACTATCTGATTGTTCTCATAGAGCAGCTCCATCAATACTAAGCCTTAATAAAAAAACACAATTGTTAAGAAGTTAAATTAAGAAATTAAGGTAGAGGGGCCTCCCTGGTGGTGCAACGGGTTAAGTGCAGCACTATGGGGCTGTCCAGAGCCACTGCAGCACAAGTTCGATACCTCACCAGGGAGCTTCCCATATGGTGCGGCAGACTTCTGCTGCCTGGTCCGCTGCTCTCCTCAAGTGTACTTCAGTTGATCTGCCTGTTCTGCTCCCCACTCTGTCTCTGGTGGGTCCTCTCACCACCCCACACCTCTGGTCTATGCCCCAGTTTGTATGCATAAATAAATAAATCTTAAAAAAAAAGAAACTAAGGTAGAAATACTACTAAGGTAGTTTTGGTGAGACCAGTGAGAAAACAAGGAAGAATATATTAACCACATAGGGGAACTTCTTACTGACTAATGAGGCTTTAATAATAAACTTCAAAATTTTTAAAACCAGATTTTATTTGTTTCAATTCAATGATGGAATTTCTCTATAACTATTTTAAAAATAGAAATCCCACTGTCTTCAAATTAAGATGACAGCCTATGTCAAAAAATATTTATTAACACGTACCTTCCCCAAATCATTACGTAAGCCACTAACTTCCAAAAGATTATTTCTTACAACACAGAAAACAATGTCAGCTACTAACAATCAATTTAAAATTGAATTTAACCAAAACAAATGGTCTCACATAGGTGCTAGCTAATAGCATAAATGCAAAGCTAGAAATTTCATAAAGTGACTAGTTACAGGTTCATTAGTGAATATGTTACAACCACGTATACACTAGCTTCAGGTTTTCACGTTGAATATCATTCTTCCTCTTACTATTAACAGATAAATCATAAAATATTTTATACCATGTAAAATGGATATACTTAAAAATTGAAAATGATCATTCTTTGAAAATTCTACAAAAATTCATGTTTAATTTTGAAGCTCTATGTCAAATATTTTTATGGTTATAGCAAAATAAGCAGTTTTGAGTTAATGTCATAAGAATTTTCTTATTGCAGTTCAAGAGTAAGTAATTGTTAAACAGAAATTTTGCAAAATTGTTGTAGGCATTTTTTTTTTTTCTGAAGAGGTTATATTTATAGCCCCATCTACAAGCCTTGGAATATTTTTGCCCATGTTTTCAGAATGAATGAGGGGAATATATTTTGGAACCTGACTTAAAAACATTTGGATCCTTATTCATACCCAGTCTAGGCATCTTAATTAAAAATACAGACCGTCTCTCAATAAATAAGGAATAGGAAATTCTATATTCTTTGTTTTTTTTCAAACAAGATTAAAAAAATTGTATTATTAGAATTAAGACATACCAAACAGTACGCATACAAAGAAATGTCTGTTTACTTATTACCCGGATTTTACAAAAACAAAAATAAAATGTAGCTTCTCAGCTACTTTTGCAGTATTCCTACATGTATATAGTCAGTATTAGTTTCAAAATTAACAAAGGTGGTACATTGTTTTCTTCAACTTGCTTTTTTTTACTGTACATTATATCTGTGAGATTAAGGTCAAGCTCATTATCTTCACTCTTTGAATAATATCCAAGACATTACAAAATTATTGCACATGCTATGAACATACCACATCACTGTATTATTTCTAGACATATGAGCGATTTTAAGTTTATGGGTTTGAAATGGCCAACAGGTATATGAAAAAATGCTCAACATCACTTATAATTTGAGGAATGCAAATTAAAACCACAATGAGATACCAACTCACGCCAGTGAGAATGGCACACATTAAAAAAACAGGTAACAACAAATGTTGGCAAGGATGTGGAGAAAAAGGAACTCTTCTACACTGCTGGTGGGAATGCAAACTGGTCCAACCACTATGGAAAGCTGTGTGGGTTTCCTCAAACTGCTAGAAATGGAGCTTCCATATGACCCACCAATACCACTTCTGGGAATCTACCCAAAGGACACAAAAACACTAATCCAAAAGGATACATGCACCCACATGTTTATTGCAGCACTGTTTACAATAGTTAAGGTATGGAAACAACCCAGATGCCCCAAAATAGAAGATTGGATCAAGAAGATGTGGTACATATACACAATGGAATACTATTCAGCATTCAAAAAAGACAAACATGCAATTCACAGCAACATGGATGGAACTAGAAGGGATCATGATCAGTGAAATAAGCCAGAAAGAAAGAGAAAAGTATCGAATGGTTTCGCTTATAACAGGAATATAGGGGAGCCAAATAAGAATGCGACATTCAGCAGGGGAGGAGGGGAGGGTAAGGGCTCAAGAGGGGGGAAGAGGGGAGCACGGGGGACTATGGTGATGGCTCCACGGGTGAACAGGTGGTGGGTAACCTATGGGGAACACACAATTATGTAAAAGATATGAATAACAAAAGTAAATAAAATATGTTAAAAAAGTAAAATAAAATCAGTTGGTCAGAAGGAAAAAAATAAATTCATCACATTAAAAAAAAAAGTTTATGGGTTTGGTTGCACAAATCTGAGTTATGCAGACCCATCCATTTATAATACATTATCATTAATGAACATCCCCTTTTCTTATATAATAAAGCAGAGGTTTTATTTTATAAGCATAGGCATGAAAGTAACTTTAAATGTCTCACAGTTATTATTTACAAGCAGTGAAATGCATAAACTAACTTGCAGTTCACTCATTTTCAAAATTTTTATTTTGAGGTAATTCAAAACCCCCATACAAGTCGAAAAAATTGGTACTGAAGATTCCTTGTATACCATCCACCCAGCTTGACTCAGTGATTTATAACCCAAGTGTGATTAATAAAACCAGGAAATTGACATTGCTCTAATACCATTACTAAACCACAGACCTTATTAAGATTTTTCATGTGCCATTTTTTGGTTTATTTATACTTCTATAACATGGTATCACGTGTATAGGTTCATATAACTACTACTAGAGCCAGGTTATACAGCTCTTCCTTCTTCCTAAAAAACTACCTTGGTCTTTCTTTATAGACATACTCTCCCCAGTCTAACCACTGGCAAACATTGGAAAACCAACATGTTCTCCATCTCACTAATAACTGATCTGAAAACATGTAAATGAAATACTGAATGTAACCTTTAGAAATTGTCCTTTTTCACTTAGAAAAATGTTTCTTGAGATCTAAATCTTTGTATCCAGATTTTATTCTTTGTTCCTTTTTATTGCATATCCATTGTATGCATGTACCATTTGTTTATACTTTCACTCACTGAATGAAATTGTTTCATTTCCAATTTTGGCTATTAAAAATAAAAGTGCTATAAATATCTGTGTACAGTTTTTGATTGAAAATAATTTCTCTAGGAAAAATACACAGGAGAAGAATCATTGGGTTATAGGTTGCGTGTGTGTGTGTGTGTGTGTGTGTGTGTGTACTTAACTTTTTAAGAAACTGAAATTTTCTTTTAAGTGACTGTACCATTACCAGCAGCAATATATGAGATTCAATTGTGCCACCTATTTGTCATCACTAGGGACCACTAGTATTTTATTCTAATCACTCTAATGTGTGTTTAGTGCCACTAACTTCCCTAATGAGTGATGATAATGTCTATTCATGTGCTTAATTTCTATCTGAACATTCTCTTTGGTGAGGTCTATATTCAAGGCCCATGGATGATTAAATCATCCATGTTGCTGTGTGCATCAGGGCTTTTCTTTTAATTCTTAGGTAGGTATGCCATTGTAAGGCTACACCATACTTCATGCATTCTCCTTCAAGATGATGAACTTTGAGGGTTTTTTTTTTTGTATTTTTTAACTTTGTCCATAAAACTTCTATGTAATTTTTATTCAGTCTTTTTTTCCCCATTTGATTTGGGTAAACATTTAGGAGAAATGGTAGGGTAAGATTATGTATAATTTTATAAGAAATTGTCTATTTTCCAAAATTAAAAAAAATTTAAATTTAGGTCTTTAAACATAATCTCTGTGAACTCCCCTTTCATACTATTTTTCTATTGTGTTTATTGGGTTACCTGATTTTACACATTTTATTTTAAAGTTCTTTTTATACTTAGGTGATAAACTATTGTTATATTTAGACACTGAAAATAATTTGTCTTTGTAATTGGTCTGTTACAATTCTAAGAAATATTTCAGAGGGAGTCCTCAGTCAGTCATATTTTTAGCCATATAATTTGTACTATTTGTAATTTTTAAAGAATTTTTTATTATTGCAAAGTTGTGAAGATATCCCTAATTATTTTATCAATTTTACAGCTTTCCCTTTCACATTTGAGTCTTGAGACCTGAATTTCATTTGATCATTGTAAAAGGCATGTGTGGTCCATATGCACTCCTGTTATTTTTCCCCCCGCAATGCTAGTTTATTGAATGCTATTTATTAAACAATCTGACCTTTCCCATTTTTATCATATTCCAATATGGTGAAATGTCTATTCCTGAGCTACTCATATCTAAACACTATTCACTTCTGCTAGTCAGTTTATCAATGCGTATGCTAGCACCAAAAATTTGTATTAAGTATTTATATCTATGACACGTGTTGTTCTTTTTCAAGGATGACATATAATCTTGGACTTTTATTCATCAAGATGTATTTTGGAATGAGATTTCTCAGTTTCCTAAAGAAAAGCAGCTAATTTTGGTTGGAATTGCTTTTATTGTACATATTTATTGTGGGACAACAAATATGCTGAGAAAACTGAAGCTAGTAGCTCTCAGGTGAATACATTTTTTGAAATTGTGTAAACTAGAGGGAGCTGCCTGACCAAGCCATACGCTCTCCTGAGACAATGCAGGAGCATAAAGCCTGGCCCTATTGCCTCAAGCTGGGGCAACTCAAAAGGAAATTCCCATTACTAAAGCTCTTTTCCTCTACTGCAACTCTAATGCAGTTCCCCTCCCTTTGCGCCATCTTGCTTCTTCCATCTCTCAAAGGAGTTTTTCTCTGGAAGCCTTCCCCAGCAAATGTCAAATATCAGAATCTCAGATACAGCATTCTTCTGTAGGGATCCTCACGTATGGCTCTCCACTCAGCAGGAAAATCCTGGAGTTTTGGAGGATAAATTTAATCCAGTTAGGAACACAATTGTCTAGATCTGTGGTATGAGCTTCCTCAAAACTTAGCCTTTGAATGTTTGATTTTGTGTTATTCTGCCCTCATTCCTGAATATAAGTGAAGAGTATTCTGGATGATAATTATATTTATTCCTATTATTAAAAAGTAACACCATTGTTTTTTGGCATGCGTTATTTCTGATTTGGTGTCAGGTAGTGATCTAATTAAAGGTCTTTTGTAGATAATTTTTACTTCACTAATTTTTTTTATTACATCCAGTCCAGAGTTTATTTCAATAATAATATCTTTTATTTCCAGAACTTATAATAGGCTTATTTGTATATACATCTCTAATTAAAATATGATCACTTTTGTTCCATAATTTTCTGTCATTTTATTATGGGTCTTTTTTCATGACTCATGTTCTCATGAACTTAGAGTAGCAGCAATTGCACATTTTTTTCCATTTTCTTCTTAATTATTACTTATTTCCAGTTGTGCATATTTTTGCCTCTAATTCCCTAGCACATCCCCCAAGGCTTTCATTTCCCAATACTGCAAGATTTCAACTTGGGGTCTTCAGTTAGCTTAGTATCCTGACATAAGCCCTGGATCACTTCCCCTTTCTCATCTCATAAACAGACAAAAAACAAAATATCAAACAAAAAAGTATGTTTCTGTTATATTACCATTTACCTTGTTTTGCATTTAGGTGTAGCTCTTCAATCTAGAAAAAATTATCATTGCTATGTATTGATCATATATTATAATTGGTCTCCATATTATAATATGGAGGGATATGGAAGAAGAGGATTAATATCAGAGCATTACTCTCAGAATTGATTTGATAAGTAATCAATACAATCTGTTTTATTTATTTTTAGAAGTATAGTAATTAAATGTATTATCATTTGCTTTATCTTTACATTCCATGACACTTGTGTATTCCTCATTCATGGTCCAAAGTAGACAACGATCCATGCAAAAGTGTTAGTAATATGTATCCTGTTAATATCCTGACTACCAATTTTCTAGGGTAACCTGCATGCCAATTCTCCCAACAGCTTCTCTATTAAAGTACAAGAAAATATTTGCTGAGTGAGCATTTCAAATCTGTCATAGGTTCTCTAAATATTTTCAGAAAACATTAATTTTAACTATTGCTCTCATTTTTGCTCCTCTTTCAGGAAAACTCTTTTAATGAGTTGTTTATGAGAACGATGACTATAACCTCTCTGGATATAATAACACTAGTTTCCATTAGAAAGCATATTAACTTTTTCTATAAAATCTACATGATAAATTAGAGTCAGTTTTCTTGTGAATGTAGAATCTGAATGAGGAGATTAATTGGTTGATACATGGAAGTTGTTATAAAGTTAGGGTCACCTGATATGTCCATTTTCACCTGCCAAGGAAGTCACACACTCCTCTCATTGGTCAGGGACACTCTTCTCTGGAATTTTCTGGAAACACACTGAAAATTCTCGTTTTATGGGCTCCATGTATCTAGACTCCATATTGACTATTCTCCTTCTGTTAACATGGTCTTACTTCTAATAGAATCTAATACAATGGACTTTATCAATGTATATACAGTTACATTGCCTAAAATACACACTTTGGTCATCATATTTAGGACATGGTTATTTCTAAACCTCCAGTCATTTGCAATTCATTACTTAAGAGTGGTTGAGTTCAAAATTTCTTGTTAATTTTTATATGGTTTTATTTTTTTGAGTTGTGAGAATGCTTTTCTCTTTCCCTCAAGTATCCCACTCTTTAAAATACTCAAGAAAATAACTTCATTATGCAACTTCCTGTCCAAAATAATTTTAAAAAATATGGCCATATGCTACTATTTTAAAATCTGTCATATATATTATTATCTTAAAGTAATATCATATTTTAAAGCTATATTAAGTTAGGAAAACATGTTATATACATAGTATTTGATACTATGTTTGATACATAGTATTTTAAGATTACCCCAAATTGATACAATTGTGATATTTCCATAATTAAAACTAATTATAGACACATTTTAAAGTGCCATTTATTAGAGTGCTTCTGTCTATAATTTTTTTTTTAACTTTAAACACATTTCTTACCACAAGCTGAACTCTCCCACCATTGCGTACATCTGGATCTAGCTCAGGCAAGAAGTGATTGCTGCAGAGTGACAAAACAAAAAATCATATAATATAAATGTAGAGGAAAAATACGAAAGAATATCCAATGAAAGGTTTTGGAGAAATAAATAACATACAAGAACAATTATGCACTGCATCATATGTTTAAGTGAAATTTGTTAAAAAGTAAGGTATATTGTCAAGTTTTTAAACATATCTACAATATATTCTGAAACATTTGCTTATGTATTACATATTATCTATACTAATGCCTTTAAATCTCTAAACCAGACCTCTTATATCTTATTTAATAAAGGTAACAAACTATTTTTATGTTTTTAGAAGATGGATCACGGGTGAATTGGTGGTGGGCTACCCAAGGGGAATACAAAATGTAAAAGACATAAATAACAATAAAAATATATATTTATATAAAAAAAGAATGTTATCTTAATCATTGAATCATAACCAACATAAAAGATACTTTGCTTGCATTGATTAAAATGCCGAATAAAAAATTATCAAATGCTGATAATTTTATTACTACTTTTCTGCTCACAAATGACATAACAATGTAAATTATAAAATGTTGCTTTAATTTCACTTTTATTCTCCATATTCATTTCCATAATTTAAAAAGAATTACTGATAGAGGGCCTCCCTGGTGGCACAACAGGTTAAGTCTCAGCCTGTGAAGCTATCTGTAGCCACTGCTGCAAGAGTTCAACACCTGGCCAGGGAGCTTCCCACATGGTGCAGCAGGACTCTCCTGTCTCACCCACTGCTCCCCTCAACAGTGTATTTCAGTAGATCTGCCTGTTCTGCTCCCCACTTTGTCTCTGGTGAATCCTCTCACCACCCCACACCTCTGTCCTACACCCTATTTCTTGTATGCATAAATAAATAAATCTTAAAAAAAATTACTGATAGAATTGACTGCATATGAAAGTTTTAATTCATCTATCTTATAAAAATATTTGTTTTACCCAGTTTAACTTGTGCATAAATTTAGTTTAACCTTAATAATTTTTCATTAGTCATTTAAATAGTTATTATTCACAATAATGATAAAGATTTCCAGATTATGATCTATATTTAGTCTCCATATCAATTTATATATTTAACAAGTGCTTATAATAGCATATTTAAAAACTTTGGTGGATATATGTATCTAAAATCAAAGTCTTCACAATGTATGTCAAAAATACCATCTCTTGGCTTTTATTTTAATAAAACTTTGACCCAGGGCCTCCCCGTGGTGCAATGGGTTAAGGGCAGCACTATGAAGCTCTCCAGAGCCACTGAAGCACGAGTTTGATACACGGCCGGAGAGATTCCCACATGGAGCAGCAGACCTCTCTTGCCTCTCCCACTGCTCCCCTCAACAGTATACTTCAGTTGATCTGCCCGTTCTGGTCCCCACTCTGTCTCTGGTGAATCCTCTCACTCCCCCACACCTCTGGCCTATACCCCAGCTTGTATGCATAAATAAATAAATCTTTAAAAAAAATAAAATTTTGACCCTGTGGCAATGCACGTATATAATGTTATGGGCTGAATTAAATTTCCTTAAAATTCATCTGTTTAAGTATTAACTCCCACTATCTTGAATATGACTGAATTTGGAGCTAGAACCTAGAAAGTGAACCTAGAAAGGTAAAATGGAGTCATATGAGTATACCCTAATTAGTAGGACTGGTGTCTTTATAAGAGATTAGAATACAGACACTACAGATAGAGGGATGGCCATGTGAGGACTCAGTGAATAGGTGACTATTTGCAAGCTAAGCAGAGAACTCCAAAGGAACCAAATTTGACAAATATTTGATCTTGGACTTGCAGTCTGCAGAACAGTGAGAAAATAAATCTTTGATGTTTAAGTCATCGGATCTCTGCAATTTTGGTAAGGCAGCCCTTGCAAACTAATACATACATTAACATAACAAAATAAATTGATTAGGTTCAAATCACCTTGTTGTTGCTAAGGGATATGAACATTTGATATCCTCAAACTTGTGAATTCACCTCTATCCTGTGAGATAGATATTATCATTTCACTATAAAAGAGAGGAAACCAAAGTATTAAGACATCATTGCAAATCAGTTACATGACCAGCAAAGTGCCAGTGTCAGGGGTTGAATTATTTTAACTGCCAAACATAAGTGAAAACAAAAATATATCAAAATAAAAGACAACCTGCAATCCCTGCTATTAGTAAAGTTAAAGGAGTCACACATTTTGAATACTTCATGAAGTAGAATCATTTGTGTGGTTCATCTGCTGGTTTAAAGCATTACAGAAACAGAGTTCTGAAACATTTTAGGGTGAAAATATTGTGTGATTAAATCTATTTTATGTAAGAGGACTTTATAACCTAGCAATGTGGTGTATTGGCCTTTGGCTATAAAGTCATATTTGTTTTAGTACAATTAACCTAGATTTCACTTTGCAAGATATGTTTACAATATAAAAATTCTAATTTAAAGGAAATGACCTCACCATTTCATATTTCTGGAACCAGTTGTTTCATGAACCCCAACCTGTGTGTGAAGCCATCGGTATGTGTACTCTTTACTCCTTTCTAATTTTTCATTTGCAGTGGAATTCCTATGGATAAACTCCTCTTCCTTACCTGGGGAAGAAATACAGAGTTTTCAGTTATTTAAAGAGCTCAAACTTTGGTCAAGTAGTTCAGTGTAGGTTAACAACTCTGTCACAATTAAGAAAATTATTCATGGGAGCCAAATCATCTGTAGGAAAAATGTCAGAGATAATGATTTTTCCTGCTTTAGTTTGAAACCCATCTCTTTTGAAAAATCTGTTTAATGCAACCACCACCTTATAAGGTTTATCTTTTAGCTTTTTAATTAGAAAATCCAGAAATGAATTTTGGCAGGAAGTAGGATTCTAGCATAAAAAGAGTATCTTTTTGCTGTCATGTCTTTTCAGGCTTATTTTCAAGTCTATATATTGTGTTTGCCTTATCCATATATAGAATTTATAAATTATATTGAGGACATTTGACAGAAGTTTGATTTTAAATAAAACCAAGTTTGTTTTGTGTAAGCTAAAACACTATTTTAAGCTAGGAATATAAAGCATATCAGGCTTCAGGAAAACTATGCTTATGCAACAACAGCTACTTTAGAGAGGATGGGGAAGAATGACAATGAAGACAATTATGGAATATATTCAAGAGGAGAAGTTAAATGGGTTAAAAATAAAAGATAACATACAAGATTAAATACAACTGTTTAAAAAAATGAGAAAAATTCCTTATATTCAAATGCTAAATTGACTATACATGCTTGCATTAATGAAAATCCCTTGATACTGCTATATGTCAATGCCTTGAATTTCAGAATTACACTGAAGAGTTTTCATAAGGCTGAAGAATTGTTTTAGAGACGTCCTCCATCATCTTGATCTTTTAGACTGCTTCTGTTTTGGTACCACCACCATGTTTAAGGACTTGTTAATATTGTAGGCTTGTCTGACAGTATGCCAGAGAAAGGCAGTTCTGGAAAAATAACTCTTGGTACTCAAACTCACAAGAATAAAATCTGTATTCAAAATATCAACTTATTAATATGAACTATTCTTTCACTAGAGATGTTACTGTGTAGAACATCTTATATTTGCAAGTCATTTGGGAAACAAGTAAAATATGGTGATATGTTTTGAAGGTTTGGTACATGTGTACACACAAGCACACATGTACACAGAAGCTTAGCACTTGTCATCCTGAATATTGAATGAATATGACATATTTGTCATGTCTTTTTTTTTAAAGATTTATTTATTATTTATGCATACAAGCTGGGGTGTAGATCAGAGGTGTGAGGCAGTGAGAGGATTCACCAGAGACAGAGTGGGGAGCAGAACAGGCAGATCGACCGAAATATACTGCTGAGGGGAGCAGCGGGTGAGGCAGGAGAGGTCTGCTGTGCCATGTAGGAAGCTCCCCAGCTGGGCATTGAAATCATGGCCCGCAGCTGCCAACAGCTCCACATGCTCTGCTTAACCCGTTGTGCCACCAGGGAGGCCCTGTCATGTCTTTTTTTGGCTGAAAAGTTGCTACTGTGATCAGTGAAATGACCAGTTTTCAATCCAAGGAGATACTAGAGTCTCAGGCAAGCTAAAAATCAGGGTGCTTCATTTCTCTTAATTCCATGAAACTAAGTAAAGTTAACTTCCTTTTACTTCTCATGCGGCCTTATGTTTCTAATAGTCACGTTCCTTGTATCCTGAGTTTAAGCCAACACTTGTGTAACTGCTATACTGGAAGAATAATAGCATCACATGAGAGGGCTGACCAACCATGAGCAGACACCATCTTGATAAATGGCCTTATAATTACTTATTGTGAAACTATGAAGTAGACTCAACCAAAGGGAGATTTGACATTGCCACAACCAGTTACCACACAACATTAAGTCTCTTCTCCAGCAGAGTCTCAGCCTAATATCTGCTTTTCTTCAGACTGGATGTTCGAACCATGTGTTCAGTGATAGAAAATAGGGAGGACTCAGTGATGCTGATGATCAACTGAGTGCTTGGCTGGAATCTCATCTAGTCTTGATACATGGGAATTCTTTTGCAACAAATGTACCTTAGCTAAAATTTAAAAATAAAAAAAGCAGATCTGTGTCTTTCTATTTGTAAAACAGTGACATATAATTGCAATAGTCAGTTTTAAAAGTACTTATTTTGGAAAGTTTTCCTCAACTCTACAAAAGTCCATAAACCCGAAGTGGTTTTACTTCAAAACTTAGCCAAGGTTCTAAACAACAATTCCTTTGAGCAAAGATGAGAGATCTCACTGTAAGGGTCCAATTTATATTAACCATTTAACCCTAAGTCATAATGGTAGGTTGGCATGAGCACAATGGAGGAAACAGATCAGGCACAGTGGTGAAGTTGGCTGGATGTACTGGAAGATACTGTGATGAAAATGTTGGAGGAAGTAATTCTGCTTTGGCTAAATCATTTCAGGATTATTCCTGTCACTGAGAGAGCGAGAAGGTAAGAGTTACTTTTTGAATTTTGCAGGAATCATACTTTCGGCATCTTGTATGGGAAGAATAATGACGTGTGTTAAACTGATGGTCATCAGTTTCTGATAAGGTGCTCAATAAATCCTTCCTTTAAATTATGGAAGAAGACTTATTCTGCCATAGAAAGCAAAAAAAAAAAATTTTTTTTAAACATACTTGTTTTTTCACAGTATAAAATTCTTCCCCTCAGGTGCTGTCACCATAGTTTTCCCACCACCAAAGGGACCACAATCCTCCGCTCTTGGCCTTTCCACTTCTCTAGGTCTTGCTTCATTAATTTCTTGTATCATCAATCTAAGATAAAGCGGACTCCCTGGTGGCGCTTCCCTGGTGGCGCAGGAGTTAAAATCTCACTGATATCAAGCTATTGCCAGCCATTGCCACATAAGATAGATCCCTGGCCAGGGAGCTAACCCACAAGGCACAGCAGGTCTCTTCTGTCTGACCCCCTGCTCCCCTCAGCAGGGTATTTCAGCACATCTGCTTGTTCTGCTCCCCACTCTGTCTCTGGTGAGTCCTCTCACCAGCACACCTTTGCCCTGCAAGCCAGTTCTTGAACGCATAAATAAAATAAATCCTTTAACTATGGTGATGGCTTCACGGGTGAACAGGTGGTGGGTAACTTATGGGGAACACACAATAATGTAAAAGATACGAATAACAAAAATAAATATCTATTTAAAAAATAATAAAATAAATCCTTTAAAAAAAGATCTTAAAAAAGATCTTTCTTTGATTCCTGTTGTCCATTATGTCTATGTTACTATGGTTATATATGCCCCTTTATTTCAAAACAAATTTGAGTACTTTTATTTCAACAAATTGTTAAAACATTTTATTTTAAAATAACATTCTCATTAAAGGCAATTTACAAAATACAGAAAAGTAAAAAATCAAAGAGAAAAATCTGTAAAAGTTCTCCTATCCAACAAAAACTGCTGGATAACATCTTAAGGAATTTTCTTATACTTCTTTTTTGTAGATATGTTTTTGCTTACATACAATTGTGATATACAACTTTTTTAGTTATTATTATAATAAATGCATACAATGTAATGGAGATCTCATCCTAAACATAATTTTATTGGTTATACACTATGATGTACCAACTTGATAGGTAATAGTCTTTTAATTATCTCAATTAATCCAATTTTTCATGTGTCATTTAAGATACCACATTTAAAACTATAAATATCTGGAGGAACTTGATATAATCCATAGTGTCAAATAGTTTTAAAAGTTTTCACCTGTTTACTACATATTATCTGAGGTGACTCATTTCATTGAGTACTGTTCAAAATTGGATATTAAATACTTTAAAATTGCTGTTTATTTGATAAAATATTGTATAACATAGCTTTATTTTATGTATTATTGGTACTGAGATTAGATTATTATAAATGACTATGTATTAATTATGATTATTTATTAATAGGTGATATAGAATATCTTTCTTGTTCTTCCCAATTATCTGTTATATTCTAGTATTTTCCTTTTCTGATTTCAATTGACCGGTCATATCCTTTTTCTATCACTATTAAAGAGAATTCTTTCTTTCATTATTTCTTCCTTTTCCATTTCCTTCTTAATTTATTGCAGTATAATTTTGTCAATTTGAAATTGTCCTTAAGATCTTAAAAGGTCTAACAAACATTATTGATTTCTCTGCTGAAATCAACTATCTAGGTTATTCACTTTGTCTTAAAATTCGGTCTTTGGAACATCAAACCTTGAAGTGCTTTCTTTAATGCTCCTTCATAGATTCCTTTAGATATTGGTGTTTCTAATTATAAAAGTATCTAGTAGCACCCCCCACCCCCCCACTCCCCAGGCCTGCTCTATACTGGCTTCTGTTGATAGTCAACTATATAGACAGTGCTCTTACCTCATGGAATGACAACCTAGAGGATTAGATATCACCAAACTCTACCTTATTCTTGTCTCATATCCAGCTGAGCTTCAGAATCACAACCAGTTTTTACTAGAATCATCAGGAATTCCCAAATCATACAGACCAGAAATTCTGGAGTTAATCTTGGCTGTGTATCTACTAAGCACGAATAGCTAATCAGAACCTTGGTCTAGCTGGGTATTTTACTAATACAATAATCTTGCTCCTCCTTTCTACCATTATCCCTATTTTATTTCAGACTCCATTTTGCACAGGAGTGAGCAGCCATGACATATGGGTGTGGTGATATATGTGTGAAGACATTTCTCACCTATCACAAGAGGAAAGGTGTCCTTCTTCCTAAGTTCAATTTCCTTAACTGTGCTCAGATACCAATCTTTCCATATAATCTAAAATCTGTCATCATCGTGATTTTCTTTTATTCTCTACTTCTAATACTCTCAAACATGACTTTTTACTTTCCCCTCCAATTATTCTTGGTTCTCACTTTCACTATCAGGCAAACTTCTTGACATAGTAGACAAAGCTCAGTGGTCGTTGATGTATTCCACGCATGCTTTATTCCACTGTAAGAACTGTCACTATGTCACTAGAACTGTTCACACCGAGGATGCCAAGACTGCTAAATCTTTGGATCTTTTTGTTTCCACCAACTCTTCTACAAAGTTATACACTGCTATCCACTCTTTCCTTCTTGAAAAGCTTTTTCTTTGGATTTTGTTTCATTCTACTTTCCTTGTTTTCCTCTGACTTTTTTTCTAAACCTTTGTTTCCTTTGAGGGTGCTTCTTCCTTTGTCACCCTTTCTAATCTCATGATTCTCCTTCAGGTTTCTATCCTGGCCCTATCTTATTCTTAGGCTATATTCTTCCCATATGAGGCTATTCACTGAAATTCATTTTCCTTCTAAAACTTGTATCCATCCAAAGTCTCTCACCACTTAGATATCCAGATAATTTAAGCTGAGCATGAAAGAAAAAAGCCAAACTCATGTATTATTGCACCTTTTCCCAGGTTCCTATAATTCTACCACCAGCCAATGCACAATTCAGAAACCAGTGTGTTGTATTGAACCAACATTCTTCCATATTCTCCAAACTTATATTTTACCTCCTTAAATTCATTTCATCCTGTCAGACTTATATTCTAATGCCATTATTTTAATTCAACCTGCCATCAACTCTTATCAATAATTACTAAAATGATCTTCTCACTGGTCTTTTTGTTTTTGGTCTTGTTCATATATACATATATATATATATATATATATATATATATATATACAGATATACATATACATATACATATATACACACACACATATACACATACATACTGCAGATGGTTTTACTGTAGCACAAATTTAACTATTCTATCTCATCATTTAAACTCCAAGTTTTCTATTGCCTTTGGATAATGTTCAAAATTGTCTGTTTAGCACACAGGTCTTGTATAAATCTTCAGATCCATCCATTATGTTCCTACCCCCAGATATAATTATCACAAAGGTTCTCTTTTCCCTATAATCTTTATGCTTGGGATCATCCATTTACCACTGCTGTTCTTGATTCAGATCCTTAGGTCTCAGCCTAGAAATTACACATTGCATTTTTTTGTGGTAAGCTTGCTGATCTTCTAACATTTCCTTCCTATTCAAAGCATCCTATAGAGACCTCATTGTAACATTTATTACAATGTATTTTACTGTCCTATTCATGTGTCTGTTTTACCTACTAGAATATATGCTCTTTAAATGGTATACAGAATGGAATGATGCTCAACAACTGTTGGTGAACATAAGGGATAATTATGGTTTACTGAGGTTCTCAGTGCCCAAGAGAAGTTGAGCTGAAATTTAGATTTTTAGCATTTGACTAACCTGTTTATTATGAAGAATAACACATCTAAACATGATTAATTTAATTACTATAATGGAAATGTCAGGTCTGAAAATCAGAATTAGATTGTAATACAAATTGACAACTAAAGGTGGAAAATTTGCAAAAAACTTTCACATAAGGTTACTTTGTAAGATGTACACAATCCTAGAGGAAGTAACTTCAGCTTTAGGAAGATCACTAAAAAAAAAATGAAGCCCTTTTTTAATCTAATGGAAATATTATTTTCTTCATGGAAAGCAAAATAAGTGTTTATAAAATCCATATGCTTTGAATAAATCAGTTTTCTAAATTTTCTATATAGCATAATATCCTATACAGAGTGAGATTAAGATTACATTATCATTTGGAGCTCAAATAAAGAGACTAGTTACATTTTTAATATGTATGGCAACTTTCCCACGACTATTTTCTTTTCCCTTAATGGTCTTCTCAGTAATATAAAAATAAAATACTCCTGGTTTCATGCATAGAGATGAGTTCATTTCTTTACCAAAAGCTTTTTGAGGACATGGTTGCATGCTGAGCAAAATGTTTCATGTGACGGAAATATTTTTTGGTAATTTTGATAAATGACTGACTCTATGACTCTAATGCTAGAAATAGTAAAAATATGATTTACATTATAAAATATAATCTAAATCTAAAATCTGTCTGTGTGTGTTTATTGAAATACATTATTGCATCATACCTCACAAGCACAAATAAAATGAGTTTGGCATAAATGCTAGACTAACAGAATTTTAAATTCATTAACATCTGTATAAATACTTGTTGATAGGCTGTTTATGGTTTCTTCCTTAACCAATCCAATCTGTTGTTGGAAAGTTGTCAGCACTGGCATGAAACCAATAACTCTCAAAGAGCCATTTGTGTATGACAAGCAACATCCCTATTCTTTTAAAATATATTTAAATATATGTAATAGATCACTAAGGAAAAATGACTTCATGAATAAAGGATTGTTAGTACAAAAGTTTAAAAACAGCAAATTTGGGAATAGAGCCAAAGCTAAATGTAAGGTCAAGGGTTAACTGCAGCACTAATCACTCCTTTACATATTTCACTGTATTTTATGGCAGAAAGGTAAAAAAAAAAAAAATACTAGGATAAAAAATACTTCCTAGTTTCTGACATTTGAATTAATTCTCAAAATTTGTCTGTTGAGGGGGATGGGGTAGTACCCGAAGTATATGAATGATCTTTATGGAAAGCAAAGAAAAATAAAAGTGAGTTTCCAAATTATATCTCTAAAAATACATGGATTTTGTGAGATACAAATTTCAACATTAAGGAATTGCTATATTTAAGTGAATCCCTCTGGAGTGACGGAAACATTCTTTCACAAAACTGATGTAGTTGTCTTTGTTAACCAATTACGCAACTTAGGTATATAATTCTGAAAGGATATGTTTTGCCATTTGTATTCTCTGGTTGCGCTGTCTCTCTTTATTGTTATCTTTACAATGGAATACCCAATACTACATAAACAGTGATTCTTTGATCTCATCTGTGGGGTCCCCATTGCTCAGGTAAATCACAGGTTGTTAAAGTCATATGGATATTAACTTATAATGCATCTTCATTAATATCATTATGGGGGGCTAGGACTAGGGTAAAGGAAGTAGGACAAATGAGATACACAAAATGTAAAGGGGTGCCAAGATATCTGTTATCAAGATAAGTGACACAATATTTTAAAATCAAAATCAGTGCACAGGTCTATGATGAACAAATATCAAAATTTTAAATAATGGGATCATTAGCAGTTACTGTGCCAATCTTTATTGGAACCAGAGGTGAAAGTAAAAATCAGCAATACAGATCTTTCATGGCCAAGGGATTGGGAAATTTACCCACTTCTAAGTAATACCAACTTAAGTGTCAATAGTCTACATTTAGAACTACTCAGTAGCTATTGCTAAGATTATTTTCTATGAGCTGTTATAACACTTTGTTTTCCATTATAAGAGGACCTGCAATTGTGACAAATAATAATTTAATTATAGACTAAATTAATCCAGTCTATAAAAATAGAAGTTATATTTATTATCTATCTGCCGAGGAAATTATTGCACATAGGTAAACTGGATTTTTCACTTAACTAGCTGTGCAATGTTGGTCAAATTATTCACCTTTCATTTCCACCTATTCATTTTTCTTCTCTTAAATACACACACACACAGACACACACACACATACACACACACACACCTTTAAGTTAATGTTACAAAAATAATGTAAAATTATAGAACACATATAAATAGCAACATAAAATTACAACAAACATGTAATAAAGATTAACAGTGGCTACTACAGTATTTTTTAATTGAACTTCATTATGCATAGCCTTAATGCTATCACAATTGTTGTAACTGCTATATGTTCTTGTGATAGGTAAGACTTACCTATCCTGGAGGTCAGGCTATCTGTTGGAGTCTGAAAATCCAAGTCAAGATCAAGGTTCCAGGGCGTCACTGGCAGGAAAGGAAGATTCCAGGATTAAACACAAAACTAGACAATACTACATTTTGGGGTGAGTACAGGGAATCCTCCTTATCCGAATATTAAATTTGTAACAAGTATTTATTTTTAAATGTATTTTATTTCATAACATATATGAGGATTTTAGTATGTCTTCAATAAAGAAAAATTAATTTCCAAAGATAAGAAGGGCACACAGTCTTAATTGATCTGAAGTTATTTCAAATAATTTTTAGCAATTGCTCAATAATAACCATGAAGGAGACTTCATTGACATGATTCTCTCCTGTTTCACTCTCTCAATTTAATTATCCTTGGAAAATATTCCTTTATCCAACCTAGACTCCCTCAGGGAGTGTTAGTATAGCAGGTCATTCAAATGTGGGCCCACCCGATGAAACAGTGGATAGTCTGAGGTAAGTATGTTGGCTTTCAAAATAATATGGTCAAGGTGACACATAAATATGACTGCCACCTGTTTCTTTCGTTTTCTCGTTTGTTATTTTTTTTTTTTTGGTATAATATTAGAGTTTTGGTCCCTGCCATATCAATAGTCTCTACTCTGGTAAAAAGATAGCTCTAATTCTACTTACTGATGCATATTTATTAACTAAGGTCCTGGTAAGTAGTTTATTACCTATTCTTGTTTTATTTCAAAAGAAGTTAATAAGCAGTATTACAGTGATACATTGATGATAAAATTTAAGTTGACTGACAGACCCAATTAGCTATTTAATATTATTGTAATCATTGTTTTTATTATTTACAGTTGTAAAATTTAAATATGCATAGCATGGGCCTATATATTCAGAATGCATTCCTCAGTGTCTATTAATTTTCAGCATTTGATGAGTATAGATATTTCTGTTACAATGACACATGAAATATTGAATATATATTAATTATATATTAAAATGCTTGCATTAAAAACAATGGGTAAATATAAGTGAAAGTAATTTTCTTTCAAAATTTGAATGGTAACATATTAAAGTCTTATAAAATTGCTCCAAACTTATTGCTTGCTCAATCAATAATTTAAGCAATTTAAGTATACCAAGAGCCTGCTGAAAATTTAAGTTTTCTAAGGAGATACTTCATTAATGTGATTTTTTTATCTTTTGTTATCTTTGGAAAGATGCTATCTTATTTCATGTAGTATAATTTCATTTGTAAATGGATCAGAGCATTCATTCATGGACTTCACTTTAATGGAAAAGATAAGTAAAAACATGACTATCCCATGTACATTCTAGTAGAACAATAAGATACATGTTACAGGCATCTTTCATACAACATTAATTTTTATCATAAAACTATATAAATATTGACATAGAAGCCCTTTTTCTTTGTGGGAGGAGATGGAAGAAGAATTGGGGGTGGTGTTTGAAGTTGGAAGATTCTTGATTAGGCAAATCACCACTTATCAGATCTTTAGGTTTATCATCATGAACATTAGAAAAGAAAGCTAAGTATGGAAAACTTCATGAATTTTTGTGTCATTCTTGTGCAGGGACCAAACAATATGTGTATCCTTCCACTTTGTATGTATGCTGCTGAAGCTGACACTGAGAGTGCTCTTTATTCATTTTTATTTTATCATGACATGTGAAATTTATACAAAATATTGCATATAGCAGATGTTTTTAACTTTAAATTTAATAAATACATTGTATACAACTGCAGAGATTATATCTTTTACAAATCATAAAATTCTTTAAAATAATTCTATAAAATATAAATATTTCATGTAATAGCTGTTAAAATACATAGACTGCTTGTATTTTAATGATTTATTTGGAAATGAGACCTTTGTTGGCTATATATATGGTAAATACCATCTCTATATTTGTGACTTGTCATTTACTATAATGATATTTATGGCTGTACAGTCTTAATTTTTTTTTTAAGATTTTTTTTTTATTTATATGTACAAGCTGGGGTACAGGCCAGAGGCGTGGGGCAGCGAGAGGGTTCACCAGAGACAGAGTGGGGAGCAGCACAGGCAGATTGTCGGAAACACACGACTGAGGGGAGCAGTGGGCGAGGCAGGAGAGGTCTGCCGCGCCATGTGGGATTCTCCCCGGCCGGGCATCGAACTCGCGTCGCCGCTGCCGACCGCTCCACAGCGCAGTGCTCAACCGCTGCGCCACCGGGGAGGCCCCTGTACAGTCTTAATTTTAATGTAAATATATTTATCAACACCAACAGTCCATTTTGTATCATTTTAAATAAATAATTTTATGTCTAAGATTAAGAATATTCCACATTATCTCCTACAAATTTTAAATATTTGTTTCCTACATTATGGTCTTTAATGTAGCCACATTCAATTTTAATTAAAGATAATAATTTAAGTAACATTTATCAAAAAGTCTACCTATTCTGGACTGATTAGAATAAAAGAGCTCTTATAATATCAATTCAGCATATGTGCACTGGTTTCAATCAGCTGTCATTTCCTATATTTCACTCTACCCTACTCTACAATTATTACCATGCTATACTATGCCAGACTGTACCACACCACACCATGCAATAGTAGCTCTCATTTACTGCTGGAAGGAATGAATGCAAAATGATACAGACACTTTCAAAGGCAGTATGGAGGTTTTTTTTTTTTTAACAACACTAAATATATATTCTTACCAGATTATCCAGCAAAAACAATCTTTGGTATTTACCCAAATGATGTGGAAACTTATTTTCACACAAAAATCTGCATGTGTTATAGTAGCTTTATTCATAATTTTCAAACCTTGGGGGCAACCAAGATGTCCTTCAGTGGGTAAATGGAAAACCGCTACATCCTATGATGGAATATTATTTAGCACTAAAAATAGATATCAAGCCAAGAGTAGACATGGAGGAAACTTAAATGTATATCATTAAGTAAAAAAGTCAATCTGAAAAGGCTGTATATTGTATGATCCCATATCTGAAACAAAAGGCAAATTTACGGAGACAGTAAAAAGACCAGTGGTTGTCAGGGGTTGGAGCAAAGGAGGAACAGATGAATAGGCAGAGCACAGATTATTGTTAGACCATGAAACTATTCTATATAACAAATATTGTATATTTGTCCAAACATATAGAAGGTACAACACTAATAGTGAACCCTGATTAAACTATGACCTTTTGGTAAGATAATGTGTAAATATAGGCTTATTTTTTATTTATTTTTTTTTAACATACAAGCTGGGGTACAGGCCAGAGGCGTGGGGCGGCGAGAGGGTTCACCAGAGACAGAGCGGGGAGCAGAACAGGCAGATCAGAAATACACTGCTGAGGGGAGCAGCGGGTGAGGCAGGAGAGGTCTGCCGCACCATGTGGGATTCTCCCCGGCCGGGCATCGAACTCGCGTCGCCGCTGCCGACAGCTCCACAGCGCAGCGCTTAACCGCTGCGCCACCGGGGAGGCCCCAATATAGGCTTATTGATTGTAATAAACACACCACTCCAGTGAAGGTTGTTTATAGTGGCAGAGACTGTGCACAAGTGTGTATGTAGAAACACTCTATACTTTCTGCTCAATTCTGGTATGAACCTAAAATACTTTCTAAAATACTTTAATATATATATATTTTTTAAATCAGTATTTTAGGTGTGTTGTAGTTGTATTTTAGGTGTGTATAGTTCACCACATAGTTTAAAGTAATCTATTTACCAATTACTGTGGAAGTAGAAGCTCATCCCAAGACCAATAGGTGACAAATTTTATTGAGAAAGTATGTGTCTTATACGACTGGAGGGGATATTTGGTGGTAGAGAGAAGATTTAGCAGCAATAATAGTTTCAGCTTTCTATTAAGGATTGATATGCCTAGCAGTGGCCTATATACTTCTAGTACATTATCTGATAAATACTCCAGAGATTTCCAACATTTTAAAGATAGGAGTGCTTCAACCCACATTTATTATATCACTTAATAATTGGTTGAGCTAAAAATTCTAAATTAGCTTGAAGCTCCCATCATATTTCTTAACAATACAATTGCAGTTTTTAAAATTCTTCCCATGGAGAAAGCCCAGTTTTATCTAATTTCATACAAAGGATTTGGAAGTCAAGAGTTATTTTCAAAATTTCTATCAAAAACAATGTTTTTGATAATGTGTGTGTGTATACAAATATAGATGTACACACATTTCTTGGCTGTGTAGTAGTTCCATCTATCTACGATATCTCTATCATCTATCCTTCTTACCTCTATCTATATTCTACTTTTCATGGTGTCTTTCAGAGACTGTCTAGTACTGGGAGGACATATTATTATGCTTCTTATTAATAACTTGATATTATATCCATATAATTTTATTTTGCTTTTCAGTATTTCTCTTAGTTCTTCAAATCTTTATCTTTACTCACCTATTTTCTCCTACTTTTACTTCAATTGTCTCCTTTCTATATTTTTCTTAGTGCTCCTATCATGACAAGAATACAGGTAGCAACTCTAAAAACAGTGAAAGAAGATTAGGTATAGGGCATAAAGGCACTTCTTGACTCCAAACAGTCAGAGTTGCTGGGAGAGTGCTGATATTTAATGAGAACCTGGAATCTGGCTATTTGCTTTTTCTTAGCTTCATCTGTAGGTTCCAAATTAGCCATTGTTGGATTGAGCTGCTTCACTAACAGGAAGTATATGGCATTCCCTGCCTGAGGGAATGCTTTTGACTAGTTATCTATTTATCTTTTACTGTGATTTTGCTTATTTTAACTGGATCTTATTTATTTTTTTAATTTATATACTCTTTACAGCATTGTTAATTGTCCTCACAGGTGTAATCTCCATAAAAGTACAGCCATAAAGACATCCATGAACCATCACCATAGTCTCTTGTGCTCTTCCCTTTCCTGTTTTGATCCTTCTTTCTTCCCTTCCACAGCTGTATGTCTCAGATTTATAGTTTGCCTGCTAGTTTGTCTTTTTTTCCCCTTGATCCTTGTTTGGTTTTCCTATAAGTGAAACCATCCAATATTTTTCTCTTTCCTTCTGACTTAATTCACAGAGCATAATCCCTTCCAGCTCCGTCCATGTTGCTGTGAATGTCATGAGTTTATCTTTTTTGATTGCTGAGTAGTATTCCACTGTGTGTGTGTGTGTGTGTGTGTGTGTGTATGCCACATTTTTTTGATCCAGTCATCTTTAACTTAATCTTTCAATCTCACAAATTTTGTTCCATGTACTTGCCTGGATTTGAGATTCTCCACCCTTTTCTGTGTCTCCTATTTAAGGCATCAGTTCAGAATGATGTTTGCAAAACTGGAGAGGTAGCAGTGCCTTGTTAAGTCTTATTTCTTCACTAATAAAATGTGGGGATAACAATAAGTCATATTAAAAACTGTTATATAATGGGGAGACAGTAAAAATGTTTAAGTTTTAGAACATGGGCAGTGACCAATCAGAAAGGACATTGGCTTTTCGCTGGAGCAGAGTTCTGGAAGGCCTGTACTGTGTAGGATATTAATCCCTTAGTTATCAATATCAAAGACCTGGGAGGGAATTTCCAGGAGAGGAGCTAAAGAAGCCCTAGTAAGTAGGCTAAGAGTAGTGGAGAGACACTTGAAGTAGTTATTTAACAATGAAATAAGAATGTTTTCAGTATTTTAACAACTGTTGTTCAGTCAAAATTGCATATGCCATTCTTATACCTACTCTATATAAACATTCAATAAACTTTAGAGCACTGTATTATTTCATAGCATGTATGATGCTTTGATTTCGATGTGATCTAGCTGGAAAATGATAACAGAAAGATTTCACATAATATGTGCATTACAGTTGTGGCTGACAGCAATTTCTAAGCTTCTACCTATTATGAGATACATCAGAGAAGATAATGTGGGAAAAAATGCATATTTTGGAATTGAGGAAGTACTGAATAAATTATTAATTTTTAGTACACTGTACTCCACAGTATAAAATGTAATTATATATAACAGTCAATCTTGGATCGTTAAATTACCATACTCAGAACAAGAGTTATGCTATGTTATTATTTTTTATGCTAATATAAATTTTAAAATATATTTTGTGTGAATTGCTTAAATTTTTTACTATGTCCCTACAGTATACTATTATCAGGTATCAGTCTAAAAGGTATCTAGCAATGAACCGACATGGATTCTGAACTTCAGCAACATACATTATAAAGAAATTTTAGGTATCGCTATTAAATGTATCTTTCTACATATGATAAACACTAAGTTGAAGTCCTAAGTTGAAGTGTATATAAAAAAAAGATTATTCTTTGGTAGTCTAACTAGGCCCAGTGTTTTTATATTATACTTTGTGAGGCGCTAGCCTGGTTTGTAAGTGCATCTCAGTAGCTTCTATGGGAAGCAGCCAGGAGATCAGACCCACTTCCTAAACCAGAGCAGATGTACTCTTAGCTGTTTTATACACTATACTGAATTTTGGTAATATTTCATTTGAAGAATGAGGTTTTCTGCTAAAATATAAAGTTTGAAAACCACCGATTTGGTGGACAAAGCACTAATTTCAGCATGAAAATGTTTAAATTAAATTTCCAACTCCACTGCCCATTTATAATTTGACTTCAAATAACCAAACCATGTCTAAACACATGACTGACAAACAAATGATTCTGAGTGATTCTGATCCTAGCCTTCAGTTAAAATGTGAAGCAAACTATGCAAATTACTCTATTCAGGCTGCTGTGCATGGAATAGCCTTTATCTTATGTTGTAATTACAAGAATTCTGGAACTATCACATATCCATCATGTATTTATTTTCCCCTTTTTAGGGAGGCATATTAAAAAAGAGTATCACTATAATAAGAATGATTATATGTTGGGAGTTGTGACATATTCTTTACATTATGTTAATTTTAATTTAATTCTTATAAAAACTCTGTGAGAGATGTGTCCCAGTTTTAAAGTGAGAAAATGGAGATTCAAAGAATTAAGTAGTTTGCTTATGGTGACAATGGTGAAGCTATGATTCAAAGCCAGTGTTCTGTCTTCTTACATTATGCCATCCTACCTCTCAACAGCAACTCTCTGTATTCTACGTATGGTTAGATTAGGAAGAAGGGGGATCAGAAGCAGAGTATAATTCCATGAGGTAGGCGAGAAGTATACCAGTAAGGAATTGTTACATATATCAACTTTAACAATGCCCTAAAACAACAAACCTGCTTGAAGATAAATTAGGATTTATTCTAAAAACTAATAAATCACACATACTTCTTGTTTGAAAAAAAGGAATTTTTACATATTTACTAGCTGTGAAATGTCGTTCAAGTACCCACAGAGATGTATATACACAAAATAACACAGTACTGTAGTATAGCAGTATAGATAGCATATGTAATTCAGTCTAAGGGGGGCTGACAAATGTATGCAGGCAGACCAACCTTCCTGGCTATGAACCAGGAGTTACGCTTGTTACATAGAACTCTCAAGGGTACCATGCAATCAGAGGTCACAATCGAGGCAACAGAAGCAATGTCACCATATCAGAGAATGGGCCAATTCAGATCTGGTCTCTGACAGTCACTGAGGTCAAGGCTTGCGGCAAATAATTGCATTCAACAGGGATATTCCCTGCACACTTTTAGAATTGTCATCTGAACAAACAAGTCCAGGTCATCTGTAGGTTAAATCTGAATTCTTATTCCTGGTACTTAGAGCTTACTTTCTAGTCTTAATACCTTACACTTTTTAAACTTACAATTATCTTTTGATCAAGTAAATGCTTAATAATTTTTTTCAGACCTAAACAACAACAAATCTCCATTTAAAGCATGCATTTGTAATTTAATTCCATTTTATTACATGCTCTGAAAAGTAATTTTAAAATTCTCACAACTTACATTTCATTTTTATATGTAAAGAACATTATATTAACAAGGAAATAATTTTATATTCAAATCAAATAATATCAACTTTTGTCTAATTATAATTTATGTATTACTGCATGTACCTTAAATAAAAGAAATTCAATTATCAGTATAAGTATTTTTAGTAAAGGCGCAAAATTTACAGAGTAATATGTAACAAAACCTGTAATTTTAGTTAGTTGAAATGTACATTTAAATCAAATAGGAAAAATATATATGGACTAGAGCTGCATCCAGATTTATGTGAGATGAATGATGTACAATATTAGTTCATATTTTCCTCAATTTGGAATTTATGAATTATTATCACCATGTTTTAAGAGAACTCAGATCACAATTGAAAATTTACTTTATTCTTAATTTTAGACCATGTTTTCAATTTAATAATAATGTTTGGAACATCTTTAGTTATGCTACTATTTTAGTTATTGCTTAATTTAAATAAAAATCTTTGGGAGAGTCTATAAATTTTACTTATATGTATTTCCTCAAATCATGCTTGAAAATTGTACATTCTAGGCTCTCTTTTGTTCATATAAATTCCAAGAATTTAGAATGCCAAAAATTTGATGCTTGGCTTTATTTTACTCTTAAAAATTCTTACATTTAATATTTAAATTATATATACAAACTACATGCACACAATTCCATGACAAAGTTTTTTTATTAACCAAATTATAAGACTGTAAGACTGGCAAAAGTTCAATATTCAACTGAATAAGAATAAAACTTTTTTTCATAGCTATATGATTTGTAAATCATCAATAGGAAGCATGACTGTGATGAGCAACATGATAAACCCATATTAAAACAGTATCAAGGAAAACACTTTTCTCACTGTTTAATCAACCCAATGCCTATGCCTTGAGTTGCTTATTTCATAATGATTTTTTAGAATGTGTTAAAATCAAAACTGAGAATTTATGTTAGATAATTTGTTTGATCTCTGTGAGATGTGTAAATCTCAGTTTAAACAGCTCAGACGGCCAATTTTGGTGACTTTGTCCAATATTTTTTTTAAAATCATATTTTAAAATTTAGTTTTAATATATTTTTAGTCCATAAGATTATTAACTGTACAAGGAGTAAAAGTATCAAATGTATGTTAAATAATAAAACTGTTATTTTAAGGAAACACTTCTTGACCTCATTAAAACAATTAACATTTCATAACATTATATTTCACATCCAAGTTATGGAAAACCAAAAAAATTTATAAAAACAAACTATAGTCAATTACATTTTCAGAGCAACAAAATGCACTTGTAAGACTCTTCCTTCCCCTAATCCAATTGCCAAAGGCACTTTAGCAGCTCAAGTAGGTAGTTAGCAACATTCCTGCCATACTTTCTGAAATGTACAGGTTTTGCTGTTGTTGTTGCCGTTATTCTTGTAGGACTTTCCCCTTCAATATATACTAATAAAGAGAGACGATTACACTCATGCTGGCAAACATACACATAATCATACATACAGTACACAAATAATTGGAACTAATTTTTATGTCACTATTCTTAAATTACCCTGAGTTATTGAAATATTATTTGTGATTTATTTACTTAAATATTCATTTTGTAATCTGAATTACATTAAAATAGAGAGCAACTACATGTTAATCTTTTAGAGACACCTGGTGATTTTCCATACTAATGGGTAATCAATAATTTTCATCGTTTTAAACAGATGAATAAACAATAGGTAATATCTTTCATTTTGATTCTTTCATCTTCTAGGAATAATGTATATAATTCCAATTTAAAGGGAAGAATTTTAGTTAAACTGTCTTCTACTTCTTTCATTCTATGGCATTTGACTTGTTTCTAAAATTATCTGTTTCGCACTCTGAGACCTAGGTCACAACCTTATTTAGGGACAGGAAACATTTATCAGGTCACTGAATGGTCACATGAAAAAGGATTTGAAATGCTTCAGCACTTAGAACTCTATTCATTGAAATGATTGACTTCTATGTTGTTTAAGGTTGAAGTTCCTTTACTGAATAGTCAGCTTATGCCTATATGATTACAGCAGTTTTAAGAAAAATCTACAAAGCATAAACGGATTATAAGAGTATAAGTGAATAGCCTTATATATAGTCAAATTGGAACGGACTTTAGGATATGCACAGTTAATTTTAATTAACAGCTTATTTGAGTTCAAGGGTAATATAACTCCCTTGGCAGTTAGGTGCAATTACAAGTGGAGGTAAAAGTAAAGAGAAGATAAATATTATCTTCTATGCTACCTTTTTTTTTAAGTAGACTTACAACTTACCATCTAATTTAGCAGTGCTTTTACTATCATGCAGGCTAAAACTATATAATGATTCTTGTATAATGATTAACCCAAATGTAAAATAGATTTTTTTCTGTTTTTATATAAACCTGACATTATTTTAAATGAATACAATTTATATCTGGTGATGAAAACACGCAAAATAAAGGGATGTAGGGGCAAAATAAGTAAAATATTTGATTTTAGCCAGTTAGTAATATATCAGTTTCCTTAGAGTCCATACTTATTATTGGAAATCAAAATGATCATTTGCATATAGTGTCAAATCAAAATGATCAAGGCATATAGTGTCAGTATTTTATGTAAAGAGAAGCTTTTGGCTAGAAGAAAATTATAAATGTATAAAGAGTAATAGAAGAGAATTAAGCCAAAGTATTGCTTGAATTACTCACTTTCCAGTGTTTGCAAGTCTAAAAACAGGGCATTCTGAAAACTGTACCAAAAAAGGTATTCCATATTTATGTAACTTTCTACATGATCACTAAAACTCAAGAAATAGATGTTTTATTCCACAAATGTTAAAGGAAGCAATCCTATCACTGATGGACAGAAAGTTGGAAAATTAGGCACAGATTTTATTTTTAAGTTTTATTTTATAATAAGAAACTGGGCCATTAAAAGTATGTAACCAAAGCTGGAGTGCGTGCACTGGAAGGCCCCTGCAGTCTTTTACAACTTTTCAGAGGCCTCGGTTGTGAACTGGGTTTGCACTCTGCCAGCAGAGCAGCTCTGACCCATGGAGAGCACTCCTTCAGATCAACACTGCCTCAGGCCTTTCTGCTTTCTCCAAGAAGTCTTACATTTCAGGCATCAAGTTGAATTTCTTCTGGAGATGATTAACCCAAACCCATGACAGATTTTTTCCAAGATATCCAACCCCTTATGTTTATTTTATCCTGGCTCTTTTTTGGATGTACTGGACACAAGTTACTTACTCATTTTACATGTTATAGGGCTGGTGGAGAGCCATTAATTCCCTTAAAAATGAGAAAATATTTCAATATGCGGGGCTCTATTGGGTGAGCTCACATTAGCTACATGATTTTAAATTTTAAGAAAGATGTTTCTCCTCTCCTATAGAATTTTTAAAGCATTTCATCACATCTCAAGATAGGGATCTTACACTTTTTGGAAAATGCATTCTCGTGGTGTATTAAAAAACACAATGTTCGAAGGATCAGTTACTGTTTCCATAAGCCCAGTTTGTAGGGGGTTTCTTTTAACCTAAATCTTGGCACACACAATTTCAGTTAATAGTCAAATAAAAATATATAAAAGGATCTATTCTCTTTCCTATCTAGCAATCCATGTCATTGTTTCTATTTCTACAATATTTTCTTCTTATCATGGGTAAGATGAGTGGCAGGAAAATAATTCAGATTTTTTATGTCCTCAAAATAAAATATTTTAAACTCAAAGGTGATTTGGATGGATTTTTGGAGATAAGTAGTATTTTTTAAACATTTTTTTTTTCTTTGAAGAAAGTACAAAGGGTCAGATTTTTTTAGGTTTTTTTTTTTTTTTTTTTTTTTTTGAGGATATAGTCAAATCTCCTAGGACCTAAAGCTCCAAATTCATGGGATTTTTATGATGAAGATTAAAGTTATTTTAAAGATGTTTTAAATATTAAAACCCAAATATGAATATTACTAACACATACATATAGTAAGAAAGCTTACTCAGTAACATATTGAACACTTACTCTTTTAAAGCTAACAGAAATATATCAAAGGACGAACACATACAATTAAATTTAAGGGATATTTTAAATATAAAGTCTTGGTTTCAACATAGATCTGATAAGACAGTGATTTAAGGGGAAAAATGTATAAATTCCAATTAAACACTGTATGCCAAGAATAAGAACTCATTTCATCAGATGGAAATTTGTATATAGCTACATAGAAAGATACATGAAAATGGAACTGAGCACGACTTGAGATAGAAATTCAGCTTCAAGGTAAATGCTATCACAAATACAACTAATTCCATTTGAACAACAGCATCTCAGTTATCAGTGGCAATTCAGAGAAACTTGCAACTTTAAGCTTGATATACATTTTGATTTAGCATTTCAGTGATGATAAAATTACTCAATGGTAAATAAGTTTTTAGTTTCTTAATATAATTTGATAAAATCTTTTCTCCTGAAATATGAAAATTTCACATACAGTTTATGGTTACTGAGCAAACAGTATATTTTAGAAAACTTCAAGGAATAATTTTATATTTATACAACATTGATAACAACAAAAATTATTTAAATTTATAAATGTTAAGATCATACAATTAAGGAAAATCAATTCTAGCTAACCAATTCTAGAGTATAAACTTTTTCTATTCTTCTTGAATAAAGCTGCAAAATAAATTTTATCTTTACAAAACATATATCAATATCTGAATCAAAATATTTTATCACTAAGTGGGGGATAAAAACTAAGTTAATTTTGATAATTAGATTTATTGTTGGAATGTTTAAAGATATCAGTTTCTTCTTTAATTCATGCTTCAATTGGTTACCTAAGTTCAAGACCTTATACAGCATGAAGAAAAGAAATGACAAGGGATACCATATACACTGGGGATGGTAGGTTAATGCCAGAAGTGTGACTGATTGATTGATTGACATCACATTTAGAATACTGGATTAAAGCTGCCTATCATATTTGTCCAGTTACAATTTAGAGTAGAATGGATCACTGACTAGAATCTTTATCTTGTCTATTCACACAGATAAAATGCATTTACTTTCACCTTGAAGGTTCCCTTCCCTGGAAAAGTGATCAGTTAAGCAGAATGATAAATTTTCCTGAAACATATATAGCATATTTTAAATATGATGCTTCAAAATGTTTCCAGATACTACAATCAAATTTTAAATTGTACAAATTTCATGTAAATGGCTACTGTTTCTAGTAACAATAATAGTCAAAATGCATTCATCTAATTGTGCATTAGGCTCTCTCCCCAGCATTTCACATGTACTGATTAATTTATTCAACTATATGAGCTATATTTTATCTTACCTCATTATACCAATCAGATAAATGAGGAAACATACACAGAATGTTTAGTGTGTGATTAAAGTCATACTTCTAGTAATGAATAGAACTGGGATTTAAACCTAGCTAGTCTGGTTTCATAGCTCACACTCTTAATCTCTTAAACTCAGGTTGACTATAAATTCTAAATTAAAATAATGAACTTGAAAATTTTTGTAGAAGGTAGCAAAGTTTTGGGGAAAGACACCTGGTATACACAGTTGTATTAAACTACTATAAAACCTCAATGGACAATAAAAACTACTTTCCTGAGAAACATAAAAACCATATATTAGACTTAAATATATTACTCATCTGTATTCTTCCACAAAATGTTTCAAAGGCTATAAAACACTGCTATGAAGGGACACTGCTTATAATGATGAACATTTTTAAGATCTCAAACTTCACAGCTGGTTGAACTTAAGTAGGAAAAGATTAAATGAATTCCAAAGTTTGCTAAATAGATCTAAGGGGTAGCTGAGACAGTGGGACCTAGAGCTTGAATACGAACACTGAATGAGTTGTAAGTTTAGGTTGGGTATAGGCCAATATCTGACGTTGAGTAATAGCAATTGGCAGGAAGAGTGTTTCTGAGAATCCAGGGATTTTTTTTTAAGTCAGAAGTGTTTATTAATTCAACAAATACTTATTAAGTGTCTAGTATAGATGAATCTAATACTGTTTCTAGGTTCTGGGAGGAAATAGAAATATGACTGAGACTTGATCTCTGACCTTGAAAAGATATATAGTCGGGGAGGAAATAGATAATAACATTCAGGTATAAGACAGTGTTTAAGAGACATGGACAAAGGCCTCTGGGAGGCTTGGTGGTATTAGGAAAGACTTACAGATGAAATGACACTTCTATGAATCATGAAGGGTAAGGAGAAACAGAAAGGTGAGGAAAAGCATTAGCCATCAGGAAAATAGCATAAAAATATGAAGAGCAGGATTTTTTTTTGGAAGGACAAGCAGTACATAATGATAGGGGATATACTGAAGTAGTTCAATATGGTTTGTGAACATCAAAGGAAAAGAGAAATGATACAAAGTAGTGCTGGAAAGGTAGAATGGAAACAGTATTAAAGAGTGTTGTATGTTTAAGACTAGGCTTTGTATTGGAGGAAACAGAAGATGATACAGAACCTTATATATTAGAAAGCCACTGCAGCAGAAGTATAGATGACAGTATTTACAAGATTGAGAGATGTGTGGGTATCAGAAAGGAAGCCTACAATATTTCAATGCAAGAGACATAGTAGGCCATGGATGGCTCATGTGGTGGTAGTGGTTATATTTAGTGAAAGAGAAAGGAAACAGAATTAAGAATGATTCTAATTTTTCTAGATTAAGTGAATGGTTACAACTATTAATGAAGATAGAAAACTGGAGGGCAAGGCAGAATGAATATAATACATTTCATGTTTAAATGTGCTGAGTTTGAAATGCCTACAAAAAAACAACAGGGGAAAGGATGGAGATAGAGATTTCATTGTCATTGCCTATACGTGTTAAGTTGTGTGAGAGAATTAGGTGTTATATCTTGATCTTTTCATTATGCCATGGGAATAGGTCTGATTTAGACTTTCATGGTGTCTTACACAATCTATTTACAAGTCTCTAACTGGAATCAAGGGTGGTCTTTTTTAAAAGACAGAAACTGCCTTATTCATGCTTGTATCCTTAGATCATATGTTTGTCAAAGTGAATAATTGCTGCATGAGTAAATATATAGATTATATATAGAGTATGGTCAGAGACCATAAATCTTATAGGTTACTAATCTTTAAGGAACAGGGATACATAGAGAAGACAACTAAAAAGTAGTGGTCAGATAACTAGAAACAGGAGGGAGTGAGAATGAAGATGTACAGGGAGAAATTCGAGGGAGAGAAACTCCTGAAGGCAAATAGATCAAGTGCAAAAAGGGGAAGAACAAAGGTTATTAGGTTAACAATTAAAAGATTAACATTGATTACCAAAATGCACATGTAGTTTGAGAAGGATAGCAATCTGACCAGAATGTACTCTCTACATAAATTTATGAAAAGAATGTACATGAGACTATAAATTTCAATTTACTATTTGTCTCTCACTAGACTGAGGTTCTGAAGAACTGATTATTATTTGTATCTCCAATCTCAAGTACAATGAAAGAAAATACAACTGAAAACTGTTTTCTAAAGGAATAAAAAAATATAAAATGAACATAAAATAAGGGGAAAAGAAATTGATTAGACCAATGAGAAAAAAAAAAGCAGATAGGGTAGTAATTTGAAAAGGAGGAAGTATAACATTTTCAACGGTAAAGATGCCATTTGTAATATTTATTTTGATTTTAAAAAGTTAATGGCTATAGAGATAAACCATTAAGAAAAAAACAAAAAACAAATTAAACACACAGACTATCTTGAGATCAGGCAGAATAATACCCAAAGTAAGGATGAAATTTTACCCTTGGGAAGGAGGTAGGCTCCCATTTACTAAAGAATAAGAATATTATAGTGAAGTTTGGAATGGTAATGGAAATAGAAATAATGATAAATGCTACATTGTGATGTATTCCTTGGTATTTATCCCTTAACCCCCAGTTAGAGTTTAAAAAATTATCTCAACAACATAGAGATTAGTCCTGTAGGTAGGTGCTGCTATCTGTCTGTGATGGTCACTACCAAACAGACTGAACAGGATCAGTGAGCTGGACAGGCCCTCTGCAGGTGCAACCATTCAAGCCTTGAGAAGTCAAATCCCAACCATAGGAAATAGATACTAACAATAACCAGAGAATTTGGAATATGCTAACCAGGAGGCAAAAAGCAAAACAAAACAAAACAAAGTCAATATTCTCTAAAAAGGACAGACTGAAATTGCTCCGTCCTCTGTCAACTTTTCTAGTTTTATCTCAGTTCTTGTCCTCTGGCCATACCAATCTTCTTGGTTTTTAAAGTTTTATAATAGACACACTGGAACACACATTATACACAACATCTTTGTCTTGTTACTACTACTTAACTTTCAAATTCAGCCCAAGTGTCACTTCTTTATCCCTCTGGCCTAGATTCATAAAGAGTTTTCCTTACTTTTCCTCCATAGAACTTCATTCAGTAGTCTCATTATACACATATGAGTGTTTATAAATGTCTGTCACTTCCTGTTCTCATACAAGACAGTAAATTCTATTACCTATAGGTTGTATTTATTTTATTCATCACCATATCCCTCATCTCCATGCACAATGACAAGCTTATGGTGGATAGTCAATAAATATGTGTTGGCAGATTACATAGGGAAGATAAGCAATTAAGATTTACCATATTTTTTAAATGGTGTCTTTTTAAAAATCATGGTAACACTGGTTAACAACACTGTACATGATGTAGAGGCACAGGTTCACACATCTTCAGATATGATGTTATCAGAGCAAAGCCACTTCTAATGCACCCATAATTCTACACCATAGTCCACTAGAACCCTTTCCTCTGTTTCCTATCCCTACCCTCTCTTCCAGTAGCCTCAGTCAGCACTCCTATGTTCACTGCAGTGCTATACACAATAGTCAAGTCATGGAAACAACATAAGTGCTGACTGGCAGATGAGTGCATAAAAATAATATGTGATACAAACACACACACACAAACACATGCACACACACAATGGAATACTATTCAGCAATAAAAAAGACAAAATATTGTCATTTGTGCCAATATGGATGGAACTGGAGGAGATTATTCTAAGCAAAATAAATCAGAAGGACAAATAAAAATACCTGATAATTTCACTCACGTGGAACACAAAGAGAGAAAACAAAGGAACTGAGTTTTATTTCCACATTCAGGAGGCAAGTTCATTCTAGTATCTTCTAAATAATTTTATTCAATTTAGACAATGACTTAGTGTGGTATGTATTATTTTCTCCAATTAATTAATGAGAAAATGAAGTATAGAAAGGTCAAATAATTGTTTTACATAGGTTTGGATTGGGATCCAAACAGTCCTACATAATTCCAAACTACTCTATGTATTTCTGCTGGGGCAGAACAGTAAAAATAGAAAGGAATAGATCAATGCAGGATCTGTTGTCAAAACAATTATCAATTATCAAAACAATACAAACAAAATAGCCTAGGCATGGCAAGCGATTTGATGCAGAATTGAGAAAAATAAAGCATAGTTATTATTGTTACACATATATGGATTATTTTAAACTCATTAGAAATTATCATTGTTAAATCTTCTGGGCTATGGGCCTCCCTGGAGGCACAATGGGTTAAGTGCAGAACTATGAAACTAATATTTATTTTAGACTTAGTTTCTTGATGAGGAATTCTACTTTACTTGTTTAAAAGTCAGTTTTTACCTTAACATGCTTAGGTAATTAATTTTTTATTAAAAACCAGGTCCTGTAACATGTGATTTCAGAAATATCTCATTCAATCATTAAAGAAATTTCATAAAGTCGTATGTATAGCTGGTTTTAAGCATGGAAAATGGTCATCACCACTTCTGTTCCTCCTTACCTCCACGTTAAACTCTTAAAGGCAACCACATTCAACCATATTAGCCATTTATTCTGCTATTACCTTGCATATATCTTTATTTCTTCATTATGATGTTGTTTACACTACCCATGACTTCACAATATGAAAAATAGTTAGTCCTTTTGTAACACTTCTAACACATACATATATACCTCTTCTGCCCATTTCCTAGACAAGTTATGGTTTTTGGTTTGATCATGACCTATTTATGACTTTAAGTATTACTTATAGTTGAGTCATAGAAGGGCTTGGAAGCAAAAGTTATTGCTTGGTCTAGCTGCAGGGAGGTATGAGGATTTGATTCTCAGGTCAAGAAACTGCTAGAAGTTATTTATACTGAATCCAAGATCAAAGAAAATTCAGCTGTACCAAAACAAACACTTTTACCTCATTTTTGAGAATATTTATTGAACAAAAAATAACCAGTATTGATAAAATGATTCTGAACCAGAAAACGAGAGCTAGATACTCCTAAGAGATTGAGATACTCCTAAGAGACATGACTAGCTGGTCATGTACATAAAAAGACTACATGACTAATGGACTTATAACATGATTACAAAAGCTGCTGGGATCCCCAGAGCTGGCTGCCTTGAACTGAGGTCCCACACACATTCACACCCTCATTTTTCATGCTCACGTGTTTCCAAAGTGCACACTGACTAGGGCACCAAACGGAGTGCCCAGGTATCACAATGGCCTCACTCTACTAAGCAAGCTTTATGGTCTCCCCTCTTCTGCTCTTCTTTATAGCTACATAAAGGTTGTGTGTTGTGTGTTTCATGGATTTATGAAACACACAACTGCTAATAGAGAAAAGTGGCAGAGCAGTTACAGATTACCTTTCACTTATTTAACTTTTTTGTTTTCTTACATTTAATTATCTCATTTTTTACATTGTTTTCTGTGTACTTAATTAGTCTCTAAATTCTTTGTTAGAGGGGTACATTTCTACTATATGTTCATATATTAGAATTCTATAGAAAGACACACACACACACGTGTCATCCCAAAATTGTATTTCAAAGATTGCATCTCTTATCCGAGCACATCAGCAGCCACTTTTCTCAGTGAGAATGCTCATGATGTTTTCTGTTATCACAGAGTGTTTATTTTCTAGTCTGTGTGAGTTATCATTCCAGGATCTCTCTTCACTATCATTGTGAAGTTTCCTTTCTCGCTTTCCTTTGCTAGATCTCTTTTTAAATTAATTTTTTGGGTGATAACATTGATTTACAATACAGAATATGATTCAGAGGTACAGAATCACATCTCCCCAGATGCAGTTTACCAAACTACACCCACCACCAAAATACCCATAGTCCTCCAGAATACCTCTCTCTCACCCCCAAACACACATGTATTTTTCCACACTTACTTCTTCATTTCTTTGGGATAGTTTCTCCATAAATACCTTCTGAGCAAAGCTTCATGGAATAAACTAAGATTTGATGTGTTTTTACGTCTTGCAATTGTATTAATATTTTGTATGTTTATAGTATTTTAGGTTGGAAATAATTTTTCCTAAGAATGATGAATACACTGTATCATTATCTCCTAGAGTTAAAGATGACTATTGGGAAATCCAATGCTTTTACATAACTCATCTATGTACATGATCTGTTTTTCTCTCTGGAGGACTTTAAGTCTCTTTCCTTTGTCCCTAGTTTTATGACATTTTTCTAAGCTGTGACAGAAAGATAGGTATGTTTTCATTCATTTTCCTAAAATTAGTGGGCTCTGCTGATCTGGAAACTGGTATTTTTTGGTTTGGGAAACTTTATTGGGATGATTTTTCTCATATTTTCCTTCAATTTATATGTTGTTGTCATATTCTCAATATGATCTCCTATTATTTATCAAGACTTGGAGCTCTTGAACTATTTCTTTTATGTTTTCTCTCAAGTCTTTTTATCACTTTGTATTTTTACTCATTTCTTTAACACTATCATTTAAATTTATCTACTGCCAAGGTTTCATTTCTGTCCTCATGTTTTTATTTTCAAAGAGATATTTTGGCTCTTGGACTTCTCTTATTATTTCCCCTCATTATTATTTCATGGATGAAATATTTCTTATATTTATGAGAATATTCATAGTATTTTTGGATTTCTTTTAAACCTGCAACTGTGTCTGTTCCTTTTATTTTGATTGTTATGTCTATTACTTTTTTTTTCTATCAAAATATAGGCTTCCTTCACTTGTGTGCTTACACAATTTTGCCTATTTATCACACGCTCTACCTCCCTTCCAAAGGGGAAAAGACAATACAGATAAGGAAAAGGTCTCATGATCTTCTCCCAGAACTACTTTTCCTCCCTAATCTTTATGTGAAGGTTTAGCTGAGGAATCCAGGTATTTTCCTTCTGCCTGTTTCTGTACAGAGAAGCAGTCGGTGAGAAGCTGGGTGGCATAGGTGCTTTGTTTCCATTTTTGAGGAAGGCTTTGCTGAATATTGACTTTTATGGTAGAACTGATTTTCACTTAGTATTTGAAGATACATTACATTGTGTATTAGTCTGCTTGGACTACCACAAGAAAATACCACTGAATAGATGTTTAAACAATAGAAATTCATTTTCTGAAAGTTCTGGAGGTGCAATTCCAAGATCAAGGTGCCAGCAAATTCAATCTCTCAGAGGTTTTTCTCCTTCAGTTGCAGACTGTCACTTTTTCATTTCACTGCCAACTCATAAGATCTTTCCTCTGGGCACATATACTCTTAGTGTCTCTTCCTCTTCTGATAAGGATACTGGATTATGTTCTAGCATATCTGACCTCATTTAACATCAATTACTTCCTTAACAGCCCTATGTTGAGGGGTATGCTTCAATTGATGAATCTGGAGAGAGACACCATATAAAACAATATTCTTCTGTTTTTTGTAGTTTTTATTAAAAAGTCAGTTTCATTATTATTGATTGAAGATACATTTTTTTTCTCAAGCTATTATTAAAATTTCTCATTTTGTCTTTGGATTTTTAGCAAGTTAACTATGATGAGTTATGGAGTGATTATTATGTTTCCGTTCCATGGAGTTTCTTGAATTCATAACTTGGGATTTTTTTTCTCATTTTTGGTAAATTCTTAAACTACTAACTCTTCAAATATTACCTCTACACCATTATCTTTCATCTCTCCTCCTTATATTATAAACACATGTATGTTAGTTTTGCTGTATTTCATCTCTCTTTTCTGTATTTTCCTTCCACCTTTATTTCATGCATCAATTTGGATATTTCTTTCAGAGTTATTTTCCAGTCCAATAATTTTCTCTTCAGTTTAGTAAATCTGTAACTAAATCCATCCATTGAGTTCTTAATTTCAGTGATGTGTTTTAAAATTATAAATGTTCCATTTGGATATTTTTATAGGTTTAATATCTATTAAAACTTTCCATTTTTTCATAATCAACTCTCCATTATTGAAATCTATTTGGCTCTATATCTATTGTTTATTGTTTCTTGTGGTGTTCAATGATATTTCATCTCCTCCGATGTCTACTTTTTCTGCTGTATGCCAAATATTGAATGAAGAAAAAACATAGCGATAACTTGAAGCTTGAAATGGTGTTATCTATTTCTGGAGATGGCTTATATTTGCTTCTGCCAAGGGACTAGTACAGAGTCTATTTCCAGTTCACCTAGACAGACTAGTGACATTATCAGAAGCTTTGATCAGCCTCTCAGCTCTCTAGGTTTCTTTCATGACTCATAATTCTCTACTTGCTTTTTCTTCAATGGCTTCAATTAGATTTTTTTAAAAATAAAATTACTAGCATTATCATATAAAATAAGCCATAAGATTTTGCTAGCTTATCTTTAATTCTGTATGTACAGACAAATCTTCAATTTTCCTAAGAATAAAGTTTGGTCTCTTATCTCAAAAATGTTGCGGTGAGATTTCATTAATTATAGAAAAAGTACTTGGAACAATGCTTTGTACAAATGCTCAGCAAAGAATAAAAGAGCTTTTATATTATATTACTTGGTAGATAACATTTATGCAGGACTCTGTGGGAATGCATTGAGCAATGTTCCAAACTAGAATCAGAAAAGTTTTTCTAAGGGAGTATTGACTGAGATGGCAAGAAGCAGAGGAGGGAAAAGCTTTTCTGTGATGCCTGGGACATTAAGTTCAATTTGACAAAGGAAGCAATATGTTCAAATATATTAGTTTTTGCTAAAACTAAGGGATTATTTGTATCTTTACTTGTTAAAATAAGAGTTCTGTAGTGTTGGGTGCACTATAGCAATAACACCTGAGGGAAAAAGCCTACACCCCTATAATGCAAACAACAATATAAAACAATGTTAATTCAATAAAAAGCATTTAAGATAAGTAATTTATTGATACTAAAAAGGTACAAAGAATCAACACTTGGTAGGAAAAGAGTAATTCAAAATATGATTGTTGGAAACTAAAATAGTGATGAACAGATCCCATTTTATAAGTTTTCATGGCTATGTCTACTTTGACAATAAAGAGTCTTGCTCAATGGAAATAAGACTGTGAGCCTCTCTTCTTAAGAGCATGCCTTCATATATTCTTTGGTTGCCTGAATTCTGTGGCACTTATTCTTTCAGCTCTTAATACCTAGTCAAGTTGTCACTATTAGTAAGTACTCTATATAGCTATGGAAATATAGGACCTACTTTAAAACAATCTACATAATGTGACTTTGTACTCTAAGCTGGTATTAAAAGGAAGAAAGCTGGAGAAGAAAATGCTTGTAATCATAAAATAAAAAATACCACAAAAGAAGATGATTTGATTAGAAATGCTCTGAAGTAAAAACTATAGAAATTAAAGGTCTTTTAATGCCTTCAGTACTCAAAAATTTAATACAAAGATATTTGAACATCTATGATGTATAAGGACATATGGTATGTGTAAATATTCAGTTTTATAAGAGATTTTTTGAAAAATGGAAAGCATGTTAGTGATGACAGCTCCAGACTGGGAATTAAGAAAACCTGACTTTAAAATCAAGTAAAATTGTCCCAGAAATTGAAGGAGCTAAGACTAATCCTGTCTCTGAGAAAGTTGTTGGACTAGACCCAATTATTTTCCTGGCTTGTCTAACATTCCTGCTTGGCCAAATCTAGGAGTTCAAATTTGGCGTTGGCTTTAGGAAAATAAAACTTTTAATTTTCAGCAAATGAAAGCTGGAAGCATTTAATTTATGTATAAATAAAATATGGAAAAAGTGAGCCAAAAATGTAGGTATATTTTGGGACTGTATGGAGAGATTTCTATCTTTCTGAAAATTAAAATAGGTGACAGAAAATGTGATAACTCTTTACTTAGAGACTAACTGTCTTGGTATTTAATAATTGGTAATGAAATAAAATTTGTAATAATTAGCTCAGACAGCACTAAAATAAAATTTGTAATAATTTAGCTCAGGGCACATATCATATTAATTGTCATGTTGGCACTAAACTTTTAATCATATATTAATACATACAGGCTACAAGAAAGAAAAACTAAATTGGTTATAAGGTCTTCAGAGTTTATAAAAAATATTCTCCTTCTTATTTTGTGTACATTTCAGGGTTACATTAGAACTTTGGCTCTTCAGTGTCTGCATTTTGTTTGGTTTTTGCTAGCATTGTTTTGACAAAGAAATCATTCCCATTTCTCTTCAGCCACTTATGTATGACCTTGGGCAAGTCACTTATTAAACTCTCAAAACCAGTTTCCTCAAGTGTAAAATGCTGACAGTTATAATACCTTTTTTTAGTTTTACTGAGTAAATTGAGCCAGAGAATCTAAAACTCAGCATGGTACTTAGCAAGAAATACCATACATACTACCAAATGCAAATAAGAGAAGAAAAGTGCTGTTTTTTAAAAAATGACTACTGCCAATGATAACAAGTTTTGAGTATTTACTATATACTTGTGATATGTGTTTCAAATGTTTTATAAGTAGGATCTCCAACAACTATGTACTATTTTACAGTTGGACAATAATGCTATACGGGAAGTTAAATAATGTCACAAGGTCACAAAGTAAATAAATAGTGAAATGAAGAATCAAACTGTGTTAAACTAACTTTAGAGTCTACAGTTACATCCATTAAACTATGCTTCTTATGCCAGTGATAGCTAAAAAAATGATGTCAGGAATGCAAACTGAACATTTGAAGCAGAAAAAAGGAAACTTGGTGGGACATCTGCAAGGTAATAAGAAAGTGATGCAAACTTTAAGGCAAAATCAGCTATTGAAACCCAAATGGGGATTATAGTTGATACAGATAAACCAAGACAGGCAGCTAGCACTAAATAAATGCAATTAAACAAATGAATCAAGTAAACTAATGTGGAATCTGGAAAGTCCTGGACTCTAGTCATGTCTCACAGGGAGAACTACTAATCTCTGACACATGGCACATGTATGAGGTTACTCTGGAAGGAAGTAAACATAACTAGCTAGGTTAAAGGTCTAAACTGGGAGCTAAACAAATATTGTTAATACTTTATGAATATGGCAACATCAAATGATATTTTATAAAATATGCATATTAAAAGGGTATAATTATTTACCTTATAGCATTTAACATAATTTGATATTTTATATTAAATATTGCTCAAATTTAAGCATACTTTTTACCCTAGAACAACAGAATATATCTAAATATAGTGACATTGCAGATAGAGACAATAACAATAGCCAATGGAATTTAGTACAATTTATAAGAGGAATCATGGAAACCTTACATAGGAATATTGAAAAGTAGAGGAGAAAGTAATTTTAAATTTAGATTAAAAAATCAAAAAATGTCATAATAAAAGAAATAATAATTACAGAAAGAGTCAAATAAAACAATAATCTAATTTCAACAAAATCAAGGAAATTATAAGGCAATGTCAGCATGCCATTCAATCTAAACCTATATAAAAAAATCTATTCTGATCTCTCTCACTTCGGGAGATAAGATGTAAACTATTCTCCCAGGATTCTAAAATTAGATTGTGGTGATGGTTGTATAAGTATAAATATAATGAAATTCATTGAATTGTATTCTTACAACAGGTGCATTTTATGTTTTGTATTTCAAAAAACTGGGTTTAAAAATATGTCCTCTACTGGGAAGCTGGGGTTAGTCAGGTTGATAACTTGGAAATGGGCCTCTGACTAGTCAGAAAATAAGTATGAGTTTCAGATGAGTGTGAGACTAGAGCAGCAGTTAAAGACAACTGGGATTTGATGATCCAGTTATCTTTGCCTTACTCTTTCTTCCGCGAACAAAGAGGGTAGAAATAAAAATTCAATTAGGAAAAAAAGTTCAACCACGTGCAAACAATTTTCAAGCTCATTCCTTAAAGAAAAAAGCCTCAAAATCAGTCACTAGAATATCTGGTACATACATAAAGAACACTCAGTGAAATTAATGAAATGTCAAATGTACTTGAGGAAGTGAAAATCAAACAAACAAAGCAAAAGAGAAACAAACTTTTAGACTCTGACAACAAAATGGTGGACACCAGAGGGGAAGGGAAAGAACGTGGGAGAAATGGATAGAAGGCATTTGTGGATAGAGGTTAATGGTAACTAGATATGTGGTGGTGGGTGTAGTGCGGGATATGCATTTATCAAGGTGTTAAATTGTAGTCCTGACACATAAATTGTACTATAAACCAATGGTAACTCAATGAAAAAAAGAAGACTCAGAACAATTACTACAACGAAGTAAACTTAAACATATTTCATATGGAAGAAAGAAAACAAAGGTAGGTATCATAAGACACATGTGACTATGTTCCATGTTTGATAGGGTACTTGAACATAACTTGAAGTATTCCTTATATATCTTATATTAGTATGAGTCAATAAATACACTGTACATACTGACATACTATTCTTGATAGCAATGTATCTTCATATTTCAAAAGACAAATACATAGAAAATGGAAAGATAGATTTTTTTCTGATTCTGAAGCACCTACTGAAGAAGGGCAAAATGTCTGAATTATTTTCATTCCCGGCATTTCTTTCCTAAAGTAAAAATGTAAAACATGTAGTATTTATGTAGTTTTACTGATTTTAGCAGAATATCTACTCTTCTAAAAACAGTAAAATGATGATGTTAAGATTGTAACAATGAACACTGATTAAAACCAGTGTTATTTTATACTGGAAACATTTTAATTCTATTAAAATACCAATGCATACACAAATATCTCTGAAACAAAAACGAGTTTTATACGTTCAATACCCACAGATTTTTTAAATGTTTTATTATGAAAAATTTAAATATTAAAAAAATAACACTAGAAATCTGACTGTAGAACTGAGGCTGCCACAAGGAGAGGGCAGGGGACAGAGCAAAGTGGGGAGAGGGCATACTGAACTAAAGTGGAGGATTTTTAGCACTTCTGGTGGGTGTAGTGTGACAACTTGCACTTGAAGGGTGTGATCCTATATCTCTAAATCATGCACAATTGTAGTAGACCACTGTTACCTCAATAAAAAAAAATCTAATTCAACTACTTCAATAACTCACCACACTTGCTTTTCCTAACTTATTTCTATATAGTTTAAAGAAAGTTCTAGAACCCATCTCTTCATCCCCAACATATAATAATCTTTAGAAAAGTATAAATTTTGTAATTATTACATTTTTTCTTTAGTTTGAAACATTACTGAGTAGAAATATAAATCAAATACATCAATTTTTAACCATGGCATGATGATGCATAAATTTGAAGATTCAGTTAAATATTTAGAAGAGTAATTGTTAAAAATCTGAAAAGTTCGGTTCCATTCAAATATGTTTGACTCATTTTCTTTCTATTAGAAACTGTAATCAAAAAGTATAGGCAAAACTATGAACGTTCTCATATTAAAGAAAAAGCAAGTAGCAAATTTGTTCTAAATCATGTTTGCTGCTCTATTACTTCAAATATTTCTTTTTAATAATATAAGTACATAATTCCTCTGAATGCTAAAACTGGAAATAAAATGTACCATTTGAAGTATAAACCCAATAGCGAGCAGGTAAAATTCCAGGATTTAATATATAATGTTTAATGCAACTTATATATGTATATTGGCAGTAAATATATTAGTATATAATTTCAACACATGATCACTTTCATTTATATAGGCTAGTAGATCTGTCAGTATAAAACTTAAATAAATTAGTAAAACTGATCATACAGCATGTAAAACTTTCACATAAAATACAAGGAATTCAAATTAATATAAGCATTGATATAAATGTTAAATTATCAACTGAATGATCAATAATCTAAATTAGTATTTTAGCTCTAAGAGCCATATTTTGGCTTTGATGTAATTGTATTTTTTTAAAGATTTATTTATTTATGCATACAAGCTGGGGTACAGGCCAAAGGTGTGGGGCGGCGAGAGGGTTCACCAGAGACAGAGCAGTGAGCAGAACAGGCAGATGGACAGAAATACACTGCTGAGGGGAGCAGCAGGCAGAAGAGATCTGCTGCGCCATGTGGGAATCCCCTGCCGGGCGTCAACTCTCATTGCCGCTGCCTACAGCTCCACAGTGCAGCACTTAACTGCTGCGCCACCAGGGAGGCCCTGATCTAAATGTATTCTAAAAATAATTTTTCATATATGTGCTTTAGGACTATTGAAGAACAAAAAAAACCTTTAAATGCAATTTTTCATCTCTATATTTTGTTTACCTATATATGATTAAAACATACCTTCAACATAACCATCTTTTCTGGGCTGAGTCTTCCTTGGTGATTTTGAAAAGGAAAGTTTATCTTCACTGTTTTTGAATAATTCTAAGCGCACAGTGGCATCTAGACAAAAAAGCAAGGTGAGATAAGAGTTCAGTTCTAGCTCATTACTTCTTTGAAAAGGCCACATGTTACTTTATGATAGTAAAAAAAAATACTCTGTAAGACGTGAAATTATTGATACTATTTTAAAAACTTCAAAATATGAAAAAGTATACCAACTACTTATATATTTTTGGATATTTGATTAAATATACACATAACTCACACTAACATGAAAAGCAGAAATACTAACAATGTGAAAAATTTACATTTAAATTTTCCAGTTCTGGTGTTATCTTTTATTTGGGGAGTTTTACTGTCTGTTATTTTAGTTCCTTTCTTAAATTTTTGATATTTCTATTGAAATAAAGTCAAATGTCCACAAATGCGCAATACATAAACTTTTACTACAGGAAGAATTGTACACCTGACTTTATATCTAGCCTGTGAGGAGCTGGGGTATAGGAGATGGAAGTGAGACAACGGATGGGATGAAGATCAGATATAAAAAGACCATTTCGTTAATTTAACAGATAATTCAGTGGTTTCTTTTTTGCCCTAATGTACTGTATTTACATAACAAAGATGCATAAATTATATATATTTCATAGTCAAGAATATTTTAGATTACTTAATTTACAAAATAAATGGGATAATTATAAATGTAGGGCCCTATAACTTTGTAGTAGTAATAAGTGGTTCTTTGAAATATGAAATTGGGGATTTGAAGCAGTTGAATTAAGATAAAGGCTCTTGCTTGTTAATAACAAAGAGTAGAATAAATGGAAAATTACACATTTAAAGTAGGTTAACATAAAACCACACTTAATGGAAGCATACATTTTCTTAATATCATGTCATTTTGAAAAAGAAATGTGAAGGTCTTTGATTAATACTTAACACAAAAGAATTGAACATGTTATATGGAAAAACCAAGATTTTAAATATTACAAAGTTCAAAAAACATATTGTAATTAGATGTTAAGGTAGCAAATTTTAGAATGTGAGTTAGAAAGCAAAATAGTATTTGCAAAGTTATTCTCAAGTATGAACAAATTGTAGAGTTTCACTAGTCTTCTAATAATTTATCCTTACTAAACATGGATTACATGTTTCACAGAGGAATATATTTCTGAAGATTAGGGAAAATATTGTTCAATATTTAGATAGTGTTCATAATTATATATGGCCTTAGGTATTATGAGTTGGGTCTTCTAAATGAATTCAACATGATTTACCAAGAAGAATAAAAATCTGTGCATCTATATTCAATACAATAAATATTATATATCACCTAAGTCATTTACCAAAAAAAAAAAAAAATCAAATTGACATATCAAAAGGAGCATTAGTTACAAAAGACAGATTACCATGGATATAACATATTTTATGTATTCTTTACAAGCTTCTGATTTTGTACACATTGTCCTACTTATACCATTCTGTTCGATCTATGTATTTCCTGAGCAAAGACTTTACAAATAAACAGACCTGGTTTAGATCCAAGTGCCAGCTTTTACTAGTTGTAAGTATATGAACAAATTGCTCTTATCCTTTTCCTTCTCTGTCCAATAGAAATGATAGTAATTTGAAATATTACAGCGAGTATTAGTGAAATACTGTGTGTAAAACAGCAAAACCAAAGTGTTGGTACTCCACAAATGCCAGCTAGTAGACCTAATTATAATATAATTACCAAATTATTATATTCTTGGAAAAGATCTTAAACGCTTCATAGAATAAGATAGGATATATAGGCAATAGATTGATGGATCCACAACTGTCTCCATTTTATTCAGTATAGCAAGCACATGGAATAAAAGCTGTGGATTGTCTATGACTTCTTTGGTTTTTAAAGATTTTTTTTTTTTAAATTTATACATACAAGCTGGGGTGCAGGCCAGAGGCGTGGAGCGGCAAGAGGGTTCACCAGAGACAGAGCGGGTAGCAGAACAGGCAGATCAGAAATACACTGCTGAGGGGAGCAGCGGGCAAGGCAGGAGAGGTCTGCCGTGCCATGTGGGATTCTCCCTGGCCGGGCCTCGAACCTGCGTCCGACAGCTCCACAGCGCAGTGCTTAACCGCTGCGCCACCGGGGAGGCCCTGTCTATGACTTCTTTGGCACTCTCTTGGGCAAATAATCTCTCGATGACTTAGTTTCTTAATAGGTGAAATGTAACAATAGCACTTTTCTCATACTGTTATCAAGATTAAATAAGTCATAAAATATTTACAAGAGTTATCTAGCTTAATTTACTCAATAAAACAGTTTTACTCATTAAGAGCATCCAAGGAGTGCCATTTTCAACATCCTTTATTGCAAAACATTAATTGATTGCACCACGTTAAATTGATTTAAACATTGAATTAAATCAAATTCAAAAGGGATTATGATAAGAATCAGGGATCATATCGATTTGATATGTGAAAAAATCACTTGGTTTTGATAATATCTGGAAATATCATTGTGAATAAGACTATTCTTATCCTAAAAAAATGCACAATCGAGTAAGAAAGCCAGGAGATAATATTCTAAAGAATATTTCTTGTGACACTTTTTTCTTGCATTAAAAAGTCAGTGCTGTACTTTTAAGTTTACTCCTCTAGGATCATTAGGGCCGTTCTATATGACTGTTTTTTTAATTTTTTTTTTTTAAATCTCTATCTCCCAACATGAATTACTCAGTGTCTAGGAAATAGATTTAAAATATATCTTTATAAAATATTTAAAGAAACCCATAATAAGCTGAGTTTCTATTATGCTTGTAGCTCTGTACTTGACACTTAAGAACCATAATCTCATTTCAGTAACATAATTTTATTTAGGCATTAGAGTATCCTTAAAATTATTTCATCTCTTGTGTAATCCTTTTTCATTCTATAATGCCAATCTTAGCTCACTGGCTTATTATTGTTGATTTCATAGATAAAAATCTGGTTATTATCCATTTTTTATATATGCCAAATATAGCAGTGATGCTAAAATAAGTTTTATATTAAGGTTGAGTGACTAGTTATATTTCATTATCTTATAAGGAGTATTACTTATTAATTTAAATATGCCATTCCAAATATAAAAATATTTGAAAGACTGTAATATACACAGAGTCAAATGTATTTAGTGACGATTTAATTTATGCTGATTCAATCAACAGTTGCACATTTACCATACACTAGGCATAGTATTGGGTTCTGGAAATTCAGTGGGGAACAAACAAAAATCATACTATACAGATGGGTTTTATTATCATTTTGTTGAGAGCACAAGAAAGCAATATTTCACCAAAATTCTTGCAAATTTTTTGTAAATTACTGATTAAACAAATCACTAATAAGTTAAATTTGGCACAGATTTACCTATATACTGTTCTCTTTTGATCCTTCTGTCTTAACAATCTTTACTTCCTTTATCATTTTGCCACCTGATCTTTGCTGTAACTCAAGAACTACTTAATTCATATTAAGTTAGCCATTTCCATTTTCTACTTAAATTTTTGGCTATAACTAAATATTCTCAGCACAGTCTCAAACTTTTTTTCTTCATGGAAAAGAAAATCAGCAAATGTATATTGAATGCTTAAAATGTAGTTGACATTGTGCGATTGTGACAAACAGCTGCAAGATTATTCATATTCCTCATTGTGGCTCTCCCCTCACAACTAAATTAACCTTGTTTACTTCATTCTGTGCTTTCTTTTTTTCTAACTATGAAATTTAATATGCATAAACATGATAAATGTAGAAAAAGACCACATTACATCTTCATCCTTTTATTCTTAGCTCTTAAACTTCTTACCAGCTGCGTTCTACCAAAATTTCTATACTCAGTCCTCATCCTCTCTGAAGAATGCTCCACAGCGCATCGAGCTCATCTAGTCTTTGTTACCAATTACATTTACTACCTTTAGGTGAATGGCACTGCATGTTTTCAATAAACTGACAACCTTCACCTTGCACATGATGCTCTTCATTGAATTCCTTAACTCTAAACCTCTCTGGTATCTGTTAAATTCCAATGCAGATCACCAAACTCTGAAATTACTTCCATGCATGATGCAACAACCAAACAAACAAAAACTTTACCAAAACAAGACCAATCATTACTGGTTAATGTTTATGTTCAAAAATAGTACTCTAAGTACAAGATTATAAATCAACTCACATTTTATTACTGTGTTAGTAACAACAATCAGAACCCAAGCTCAAACCAATGAGAACTCATTACAATTTAAAATTCCATCCCATAACTGATTTCCAATCAATTCCTGCTTTCTCTCCTGCTTCTTTTTAAACAGATACACTCACTTATCCCAATAGAAGTATCAATATTGAGTCTCCCCCATGGCTGCATGTTTCCTCAGCTCTTGCGTCTTCATTAATCAGCAACCTTTCCATGGACAATAGATCCCCTGCCATTTGTCCTAATTTTATCTTAAATCAAATATTATTGAATAATAATAATTATTCAATTGAATAACTGAATAATATCGCTTGACTAATAAATGTATGTGCAATATGCAAACAGGAGATGATATTAAGTGATTGCTATTGAGCAACTTGTTCTAAGATTTTTCATAGCAGTGATTTGTATTAAAGTTTCCACACACTGCAGGATTTATACTACCACTTTCTTGAGGATTATTGCTTTGTTAGGTTGTAGGATGTAATTGGTTTCATTCAGTTAGTTCAAGTTTTATTTTCTGAGGCCTCTCCTGCTACGCTCCCTAACTCCACAGAGCTGGTTAGTTTCCCATAATGTTATGGACAATGTTGCCCTCTGGTGGCTTAAAAATTTCATACTGGCAAGTTCTTACAAGATTTATAAATCTCAGTGTATATTTGACAATTACTAATACAATTTTAGTGGTTAGCAAATTTAAATATTTAAAATACGTTTTGATTAGTGAGTAAAAGATTAAAATTGTAATCATTTAGGCAGGATCATGCCACTGAATGAAATATACAAATGGAAAATTATGTGTATGGTATAAGTAGAAAACCAGAGATAGAAAAACTTAAATGCTTTCACTCACATATCAAAATACCCCATCATCAACTTAGTAGAAGAATAAAGTTTCATAATTGAAGAGGATCCCACTGATAGCTATATTTTTTTGTTTAACCTAATCTTAAATATATTTGTTGTGGGGAGTAGAAAAAAAAAGAGTAAAGAGAATTTCAAGGCTATCATTAAGTTTTACATTTCAGCATTCAAATATCAAAGAAAAAGGGCCTCCCTGATGGCGCAGTGGTTAAGCACTGCACCGTGGAGCTGTCGACAGTAGCGACGTGAGTTCGAAACCCAGCCAGGGAGATTCCCACATGGCGCAGCAGACCTCTCCTGCCTTGCCCGCTGCTCCCCTCAGCAGTGTACTTCGGTCTATCTGCCTGTTCTGCTCCCCACTCTGTCTCTGGTGAACCTTCTCACTGCCCCACGCCTCTGGCCTGTACCCAGCTTGTATGCATAAATAAATAAATCTTTAAAAAAATTTTTTTTTCAAAGAAAAAATGCTTGATGAATCTAATAGTATTGGGGGGGGGGAGCTGAATAATAAAATAAAAAAGTTTAACATAGAGATGCAAAATCTCACACCATAATAAGACTACAATTTGGCTTATAATCTTGAAATTAGAGTAATGATTCCCATGAAAATTACACAACTGCCATTTGGATTTTTACCTATCAGTTTATGCTTAATGACCACTGTCAAATGTTAAGATTAAGAAATAGATGTCGGCTGTCTGGCTGTTCTTTTTTCATTTGCTACCCTACCATGCCCCCTTGTGACTGTTAAAAAGATATTTAATCTTTTTAAATCTTTATTATAATGATGCCTAATCTGTGGCCATTAAAGCAATGGTTTTATATGTGAGTATATATTCCTTATTGAAACTTTTGATAAAACATATTTACTATTTACTACGCTGATTTATCAAAAATGTACTCAATCTAAAAAAAAGTACTCAGATACAAGAGTTGGTAAGAAGGACCTATACATTTTCAAAGACAAATGAAATGTCAAATATAAGCTTTTACTTAACTGCACTCTCAGAGACTATTGTAAACACTGCACAAATCTATAAAAATATAGATCTTGATTATAAATAAGTAATAATTGCTTGTTGATCATTGGCTGAATCTATTTTTAAACCATTTCTGATATTTGAACATACCTCAGGAATTTCAGAACTTTCATGATTTTCAAAACAACAGTTTAAAGAATATTAGTTGATATTGTTGAAGTTGAGTTGACATATGCTTCAAGGCAATAAAAATATTTATCAGACTACTCTGATACTGTACTAGACTCTACCTCCTTGGAACCAAAAGAGAGTCTCACTATTGATAAGGGTATAGTATTGTTATTTTTCTGGGTACCCATGATATAGTATTCAATTCATATTCCCTCATGAACATAATAGGGGTTTACAAAACAAATGTGCAGATACACAAAGCAAGTTGATAAACAGACCACATATGTACTATAAAAGTGCTTAAAATTTCAATATTTTAGACTTGACAAGCTTTATTACATAACAAAAAATACAGCTATCAACATAAAATAACATAGCACTAATATAACACCAAAAAAAGAAAGTCGAACATTTGTAAATATAAAATTAGTCAATAATTTTCAATGGTTAGTATGTACTGTGCTAACAAGTATAAGTTATTTCTTGGAAACCAATAGCATTTTGATTATTTTTATTTCTACTTTTTAAATTAAATACGTACATATTTAATGTATATGTTAAAAGTCTACTTTAAACTATGATTAAAAATAATAAAAAGTAATAAAGATATAAATAAATCTTATGTCTCTTTGTAAACTTACATAAGATAAAATTCTAGGTATAGATCCATTGCTCTTCTTATGAATGACAGTAATTTTATGGAAACATTTCACTGACATTAATATCTTTGTAAGAGAAACTCATCAAGAAAAACAAAATAATCTTAAGAAAGGCATTTTATGATTTGTGCAAAAAATTAATGAATTTTCATTTTATTTGTGAGTTAATGAGTAAATATTTATAAATAAGTAAATGCAAAGTTATATGCAATATCAAATAGTTTTAATCACAGTTATAAAGAGATAATAGTCTGTTACTTAAACTATTCCACATACTAGGTAATTTTAGCAAAATAACCAGAAGTGTCCAAAGAGAGAGAAATAATTTGAAGAATATTCTAGGATATTCTGGAATAGAAGAGGAAATGTCTTTCAACATTTCTCAAGTTTTGCATAATCATGGAAGATACATATATTGTGCTCCTTTTCCAAAATGTCAAATTGTGAAGTTTTCATAGCTAATATTCATGGAATTAATGAATTTTCAAAAATAGTAAATTTAATAATGAAGCAATTTAAAAACACACAATGTTGAATAAGCACACAGAGCAGATGCTCTTTAGAATCAATATTTACTGAAATTAGCTTACAAATTATAGCATAATTCTCAGTGTACAATAGATAGACTAATCAATAGCAAAGTAGGTAAGCAGGAGGAGAAACATAAGAACAGCACTGAAAATTGTAACAAATCATACAATATAATAACATAAATTTCTCTAAGTTTTCTTGTTATTAAGAATGACTAAATTAAATATACTTATATCTATGCATTTCATTTCTGTTCTTATTAAATACAATTTGGTAAAATATTTTAAAATAATTTATCTTCACTATCATAAAGTAATTATTCAAAGAGCTTTACTTACCCAACTTTTTCCTTAATTTCTTTGATTTCATTTTCTGCGCTCTCTTCAGCATTTGCTGAGCAGTAGAAATATCCTTAAAGCCCCTATTAAAAGATTAAATTTAAGAAAAGCAAAACAAATATCCAGACCATATTTACATGTTCATTTACATGTAAACATACATATCTGAATTATATCAACCTAAAACAAATATGGATGCACACATGAGAGTCTGTAATATAACAGATACATTGTTTCTTAACTAATAAAAGTATTCTTGAAGTCTTGAAAAATACCTTGGACATTTAAAAGTCAATTTGTTAATATTTTAGTATAAAATAGATAACATACCATTCTTCTGAAATTTTTTCTTCTTTTTCAGATTTTAGCAAACTCTTTCTACTGGTCTTTGACTCAGGTGTTAAGGATAAATTTCTACTTTCTGATCTGGCAATAGAAAAAAACACATTTAACTAACACAAGTATATCAGTGCTTTTTAAAACTATAAGCTGTTTATGTTGTCTCAAATTTGAAAATAAAATCAATTTAAGTTACAGAAAAACTTTATCTTGAAAAGTAATAAAAGTCTGCCATTAATTTAAAATGTTTACATTTCAATTACGTGAAGCATATTTCAATCCTTTTGTCAAAAGAAATGCAGCACTGGAATTTTTATTCCATTCCTTATCTCTACATAAATAGTAGTATATAAAAGTCTACTTGATTACCACAATTAATTACATTATTTCACTGACACGTTTTCTAGTTGCTTTAAAACACCAATCTCACACATTATTCTTATTTACAGGAAACTCCATAAAATCACTAAATTTTTTACATTAAATGTTCTTCCATCTTCAAAAAAATAAATCCACACCTATTTCATCAGTTTACTATTTTTGAAAGTCTAATATTCTTGTTATTCAACAGTTGATCCTCTAAAAGAGGTAGTTTGCTTACCTGTTATTAAAATGTGTGTGTTCTGATGAAAACATATTTTCTTTCTCATTACATAGCCATGCTTGAGCTGGACGACTTGGTAAATTAAGTGAAGTATCACATTTTAATGTTCCAGAGAACTTATAAGAAAAAAATGTACATAATTTTAAAGTAAGTTGAAAAACACTTGCATTCATATTAAATCACTTTACATGCATATTACCAAGTAGCCTCTGAAGAAAAATGCATATAAAATTGAATATTGTAACAAAATAAAAAATTTTAAATGCACATAATAAATACCCTTTGTTGTAGTAGTGGAATTTACTTTTGGTATAGTTTGCATATACAAAATGATTAATTGCAAAGATCTTTAAAAAAGCCTCAGAAAACAAAAACTTCAAAGATTATCAAATAAATAACAGATATTGCAGCCCATTGACCTCTGACTGAGAATCTTCAGCTGTTGCCCTTTTAATGCATATTTTTGTATTTTTAAAGTGCTGTCAACTAGTGATTTTAGTCTACTGCCGAATATGCAGCTGAAGCATATCATTTTTTTTTTTTTGCTACTGTGAAATAAAGTGTTGAAAGAAATCCAAAATAAAGAAAAAAATCAGAAGCAAATGAAAGAAAAGCTACATGAAAAATTACATCTGGGAATGAGGAGGAAGTCAGAGGCTTCTAAAAGTAATTGTTTTTCAAGTCAATAAATTGTATTATTAATCACTTCAGCATAGCATAACCTTAAGAAATGAGCAAAGATCGAGCATTAAGAGGTTTCCATGACATGTTACCTTTGGCCAGTGCAGCTGGTTTGGGAGAGGCAGTGTTTGTGAAGGGAAGCGGGTGGAATCTAAAGCTAACCATTCTTTCTCTAAGGCAGCCTGCACAAATAATGACATCAAAATGTACATAATTTAGTTTGCATAACTTTTACAAAGAGTCTTTTAAATTGTCTTACATACTACAAATGTTAAGAAAGTATATCAGAATTTTTATTTACAGGAAAATTCACAATCTGCGACTTGTTATTGTGAGATATCATGCATCTGTTCAATGCAAACATGCTAAAAAATGGGATAAGATTTTTCATCCAAAGCAGATAAGCAAACTGGAGAACTTGAGTGATCTAAAAAATAAGGTGTGAATCCCACATAACTGTTGATAATTCATAATCCAATTCAAGATGTAATTGAAGGAAATAATCACTTAACCCTTAATAATGCAAGTTATAATATTCACCATCAAACCTCACTATTGAAAATGTATAGTATTTTAACACATTAGTTTTATTTTTCTATAAAAAACAAAGATAACTTTTACTTAGTTCTTTTCAAAATTTCAGAAATATCTGAACAGAGAGAAAACAGAATTTTGTTGTAATATAAGCAATGTGGTATCTGATACTATATTCACTATTCAATTAAATATAAATGTGAATCTTCAATGGTCCTATTTAACCCCCTTGTTCCTCATCTTAAAACTTTTTTTCCTTCAATTTTTGTAATTTCCAAGTTTATTTTATTTGTCTGCAATGGAACTTGTGCCCATGTAGTACAATTTAGAATATATTTATCTAAACTACCAAGATCTGGAAAGATCACTGGGAAAGGAAAACTAAGACACCCTGATTCTAAGCTACAGTGCAGTGACAGTTTGTCTTAGCATTCAGGTTATTTGATTATTTATATAAATAGGAATACCTCTACTCAGTTAGACAAGCATATTGTTCCATTCCATTCAGGCAGAGATTTACTTCAATCATAGTTATGAACCATTTATACCTGGCTTAAGAATATAATTTTTTTTTTTTTTACATACAAGCTGGGGTACAGGCCAGAGGAGTGGGGCGGTGAGAGGGTTCACCAGAGACAGAGTGGGGAGCAGAACAGGCAGATCAGAAGTACACTGCTGAGGGGAGCAGCGGGTGAGGCAGGAGAAGTCTGCCCCACCATGTGGGATTCTCCCCGGCCGGGCGTCGAACTCACGTCGCCGCTGCCGACAGCTCCACAGTGCAGTGTTCAACCGCTGCGCCACCCGGTAGGCCCTGGCTTAAGAATATATATATGGTTTAAGAAGTATCATTCGATGGAAAACTACAACCAGGATTCAGGCCCAGATTTTTTAATTCTTTCATACTTTCACAGGACAACTAATCACATCTATCCTAAAAATGATCACAGTGTATCAACAAATTACTATTCTTTTTTTGGTCAAAACTGTTAAAATGAAAAGAAGATGTAAAGGAGATATTGCTATAAAAGATAGTGTGCTGGAGGATTTGGGAAAAAGGTGGCATTGGAAACAAGAAGCATTTGTATTCCAATCTATACAATAACTACACTAGTAGAATCCATAGAACTCTGGAGTCTATTACTGGCTTATAACTTCCATTGGAAGTACTGGATGGTAAACTGTAGTAAATTTCGGTCAATTTCAGCTCTTCAGTGTGGTAGTCACTACCTATCCTCCATTCCCAAGTTCCAACACAGGTAGTCCAGGAGTAGCTTGTTCACAGATTATGGGAGCCAGGGTGGGCAATAAATATTGGAGATCTGTCCTCTGATTGTTGATTGTTGCTTCTGATGTTCCTTCTGGTTACTGACTGTTGTTTTGTTCACAATGGTGCAAAGAAGTAGATGACCTCTGATGTTGAACCTCCTCTATTAACAGCCCTACCAGGTAAGTGATTTCCAGGAGATTTAAAAGATTTATTTCTCCCTATCCTTCATTTTTCTCTTTTTCCTCTTTTAGAAAAAGACATTGAAGATCAGGATATTCAAAAGTATCTGCATATATGAGGGGAATTAGAGAGTCAATACACATACTCAAGGTAAGGAACAGGTTTAGAAAAGATCTTAAGTTTACAACTCAGGTTGATCTTACCCATAGAGAAAGCCTACACAATCAAATCAAGATAAAAAAAATGTTTATCAAACACTGGGGAAGAGATCTTATTTTCAGAGATACCACATTATTAGATTCAAATGTTCACTTTTAAACAAAAAATCACAAGGCATGCAAAGAAGCAAAGAAGCAAGAAAGTTTATGAGCCATTTAAAGGCAGAAATAAATAACTGAAACTATCCCCCAAAAAGACCTACAAGATATCTACCATACAAAGACTTTATAATAACTGTCTTAAAGATGCTCAAAGAACTATACAAGAGAAAAAATAGCATATGAACAAAATGGAAATATAAATGGATAGAAAACCTGAAAAGAAAACAAGAAGACACTTTGGAGTTGAAGGCAGAGCTGAGTAGGCAGATAGAAGAATCAGTGAACTTGAAGATAAGGCAATGTAAATTATCAAGTAAAAGGAGCAGAATGAAAAAATACTGGGAAAAAAGTGAAGTCTAAATGGCTTATGACACACCATTGAGCAAACCAGCGTATATATCATGGGAGTCACAAAGGAGGAAAGAAAAGAGCAGAGAGAATACTTCAAGAAATAATGGTTGAAATTCCCCTGTATTTGCTTAAAGACATGAATATAAACATACAATAAGCTCACTGAACATAAAGCCAGATGAACTTAAAGAGATACATTCCAATAAAACTTTCAAAAGACAGAGAACGTTGAAAGTAGCAACCAAGAAGCAACTCATCACACACAAGGGATTCTTAATAACAATATCTGCAGGGCCTCCCTGATGGTACAAATGGTTAAGTCTCAGCACTATCAAGCTGTCCAAAGCCACTGCAGCACAAGTTCGATCCCCAGCCAGGGAGCTTCCCACATGGTGCAGCAGAACTTTCCTGCCTCACCTGCTGCTCCCCTTAGCAATGTATTTCAGTCAATCTGCCTGTTCTGCTCCCCACTCTGTCTCTGGTGAATCCTCTCACTACCCCACACCTCTGGCCTACACCCCAGTTCCTGTATGCTTAAATAAATACTTTTTTTTAAAAAAAGAATATCTGCAGATTCTCATCTGAAACTTGGCAGTCCAGAAGACCATGCTAAATGCAAAAAAACCCCTATTAATCAGGAATCCTATATTTGACAAAATTGTCCTACAAAACTGTAGGGAAAATGAAGACATTCTTATATAAACAAAAGCTGAGAAAACTCATAACTCTCAGCCTTGCCCTGAAAGAATTACTGAAGGAAATCCTGCAGGTTGAAATGAAAGACCACATTGGAAGCCATATGAAAAAAATAAAGATCTCAATAATAGCAAATAGATGAGTTACTATAAAAGGTAATATTATTTAACAAGCTTGAACTCTGCCTTTTGTTTTCTACATGATTTAAGAGACTGATACATTTAAGAACTATTATTATTATTATAATTTTGGTTTACAACTATTCATTCAGTTTATTTTTACATGATTTAAGAGAGGAAATTATTAGTTTTTGTTTTACACTATATATATGTATATCTATATAATAAATGTAATTTGTGGCATCATCAACTGAAAGTGGTAGAAATAAAGCTATAAAGAACAGAATTCCTGTGTGTTATTAATTTTAAGTTGATATGAATTCAAATTAGAATATAGTAATTTTAGGATATAATGATGAAAGGGGGAAATATAGTTATTGTTTAAAGGGTACAGAATTTCAGTTTTATAAGATGAAAAGAGTTCAAAACATAGATGATGCTGATGGTAGGATTATGAATGAGCTTAATAAAACTGAACTGTAAATTTAAAATAGTTGGTATATTTCTTGTTATGTACATGTAATAACAATTTAAAAAACTAGAGGGAAAAAAAGGCAACATGCCACCTGAGGAGAGACTGTGGAAAAGGACCAGCATTAAGGAGTATGACTTTTGCCTGGTTTGACAAAATCACTTATTTTTTGATAAACACTTGCCAGACCACCTATATTTCATATTCTCTAGGAATGTAGCTTTTTATTTCTGTGACAGGACAAGTTCATACAAAACAGTTTTTTTTTTTGTGTGTGTGTTTTTTGCCATATTATATAGCTGTTGATAGAGTTCTCCTTCTTGGAAAAAAGTTATGTACTGTGGATTCAAGTACCAAGAAAATGTCTTATCACTGCTTCAGAGAATTTTTATTAATAGTATGTAATAGGTATTTAATGTTTGGAAATAGCTCTGCTTGGGCCTCTCACATTCCTGCTTGCCTCATGACAGACTATCTTTATAAAGATGCTTGTACAGTTCACAGTTTGGGAAGATAGAGATAGTGCTTCCCCTCCTGTCAGAGTGCTATATATATATATATCCTATAATATATATTGCCTATATATTATATATTTTGCCTATAATAATATATATATTTATTTAAAGATTTATTTATTTATGCATACAAGCTGGGGTACAGGCCAGAGGCATGGGGCGGCGAGAGGGTTCACCAGAGACAGAGCGGGGAGCAGCACAGGCAGATCTACGGAAATACACTGCGGAGGGGAGCAGCGGGAGAGGCAGGAGAGGTCTGCTGCGCCATGCGGGAATCTCTCCCACCGGGCGTTGAACTCGCGTTGCTGCTGCCAATAGCTCCACAGCAAAGCACTTTAACCTCTGTGCCACCAGGGAGGCCCAAGGGGGCCCTATATTACCTAGACTCACTGATGGTGTCTGAACATGGTTCTCAGTGTAAGCAGGAAATAAAGTTAAGATGTGGGAAGGGTCCTTTCAGTAAATTCAATATACTATGTTATTGCTTCTATATGCGAATGTACAGTGAAATTTGTAATGTTACATGTTTTATTTTCCCATCCCATAAGTGCCAGAGGGGACTGGCCCAAGAAGAGAAAAATTTCAGGCACTAAAGTGCTAGTGAGATAAACTCTCTTGTGATGTGACACCTGGGTGAAAACCAGTGGGTCAGAAGTAGTGTGAGCATCTCTACCCTATGATGTCCAAAACTTTTACTATATAGATGATATCCTGATGGATGCCAAGTCAAAACATCTCTGCATTATCTTAATTAAAAAAGAAAAGCCTTGATTTCAACTGCCCTTATTATGGTGAATGTTACCACATCATTATCAGCAGGAGTTGGCTGATAAGTCTGAAGAAAATTTGGAGGCCTCTAATCTAAGATGTGTTCCTCAAATAGTTTCTTGGGCCTATGTGGGAGAATGTATAATGCTCAGTATTCTTTCCAGAAGTGAAGGAAAAATTAGTCTTTTTGGTCTTTCACCATAAAAAGGAGGTTCAACATCTCGTTGGACTGCTTCAGTACTGGAGATAATACAAGACTGACTGACTGACTGATCATTTTATTAGTTGGATCCTCTAGTCTCCACCTGGGGAAATCCCTTGTGGATTTGGATTTGTGGCCTTTCTGACATGAATACCAGGTACATTCCTGTTGAAAAGTTGGCACTTTTCACTAGCTGCCTACTGAACTCATTTACAAACTAAATTTTTGACCCATGGAGGCATGGCAACTCTTTGGCCCAATATTCCCAGTTTTGGGTGGAACAACTCAGATTCAATGACTAAGAGGGTATGAAAACCTTCCAAATCCTCATTTGTCAGCCTGGCCCCAGAAACATTTAAGCATTACATAAAATAAAATGGAATTTATACTTTTTGGAGAAATTTTATCTCCATTCCACTGCCTGAAATAAAGCAGCTGGCTTGGAAGAACTTCAGTTCAGTTCCCTAAATGCTTGAGCCAGGTACAGGGAAGGTTTGACTAAGTTGAAATCTAACTGACCCTTAGACTGGGATTGAGTGGTCACCTGGAAAACTGCAGACTGATTTTCTATGGACAGTCTGGGGTCCTCACAGAGAAAACAAACCACATTATTTGTAAAACTGTTTTGATTCCTCATATGGATGGCCAGAGTGAGGGTCCGTTCCCTGATGAGACCATCAGAATCATGTCACTGAGTGGCCCTGATTTTGTTTCTGCTATAGAGGCTACTGATGCCAGACTTGTGACTTCTACCAAATTTACTCATTTTTCTTCTCTCCCATTTTAAGATCTTTGCCTGAATCTGCTCCTAGAAAACTGACTACATTCTATCTTCAACACCTTTTATCACTCTCGGCATCTTTTCAGATTATCAGCCAGCTGACCTTGGCCATATAATTGTGACCCTTGAAATAAATCTGCATAATTATTTGGTGTCTCACCATTAGTTACATGCTTTTATCACAAAAGCTACTAATAATAAGTTGACAGTCTGATTCTACCACTCAGACTTCTTTCTGGCCACACAGTTCGAAAAAAGGCAATTTGACTGGTGATGTGATTGTCCGCAGAATGGGACCAGGCTCTTGTAGACACATTTTAAGTAATGATTATGAAAAACATTCAGGGAGAGTAATACAGATCCATTTTGGATATATAGGATTCTGTCATGACCATTTCTGGACAGGAATGAGTATTTGTTTTCCCTAATAGCAGGTCCCTGGCCAGCATGATTGATATGAACCCCAGAGCAGCCTGGCCAAAGGTTGCTTAACATACAAACTTAATTCTGGAGAGTTTTATAGAAATGCACTTATTCTTCTTGTCTTTCCAGAGAAAAGGTCTAGGTGTGGATAAAGAATGATTTAGACAAAAAAAGTAAAATTATACTAAAATGAGTCACTCTAATTTTGAGGAGACTGGTGGAGAACAATAATCTGGTACCTTTGTAGGGAACACCTGGGAGGTATAGGGGAAGGGAAGGACATAAACAATCTTTTTTGTTTTAGAAGTGTCCTAGAAGGTTCCCTCCACAAGAAAAATGCCCCTTTAGGGCTTTTGTAAATTGCTACAAGCACCTTAAATTTAACTAATTGCTAGATCTCCCATTTCCTTCCAGGAGACTGTGATCATAACTTGATAGTTATTTTGGTTATCTTTAATGAGAAGTTGATCAAGTCTATCAAAACTGCAAGGGGATGGCTTCGGATTCTGAACTTCCAATGTAAAACATCTCTGAGTTTTTCCCATTCCCATTCTCTGTCATCCTATGGGGTGGACAAATGCCACCCGGAAAGAAAGTGTCCTGGTCATAAATTCCCTTTAAGTGTTTAAGGAAATGCCATTATGGCCCTGGAAAGCATTCAAGTTTGCTTCATCTCACCTGCTATGGCTGTTTTGGATGGCAAAATTGCCTTGTACTTCCTCCTGGAGGAAAAAGAAGGAGTCAGTGTAACAGCTAATACTTCCAGCTGTTTTTGGATTCAAGTCTAGTGGGAAGGTCAGTACAGAAATTTAAGAAGAAAACCACCTGGGTATTGCTAGTAACCTAATTAAATGCACCATGAGGATAAACCAATGGACTTTGTACTAATATTTGTCAGATTATTAAGATTGGGCACTGGAGTGGATAACTTACGTGAAAATCTGTCTTGTAGAAACAAGGGGTAGTCATTGTTGGGAAACAATTCTCCTTAGGTCTCTAATATTTCTGCACGGCTTCCAACAGCTTTTGCTGCAGAATATATTTTCTCAAAGATATTGACATAGCTAACAGACTTGGAAGATAGAGAATCTTTTAGTGTCTTGCTCTGGGACAGAAGGTAAAATGTTTGACTTCCTCTGGAGAGGACAGGTAAGTTTGCTAGCAACCCATCATAAAATATGGGGTGTTTCCTAGGCTTAGGTTTCCTAGGGGGTAATTCTTCATATATGCCCCCTGTTGAACTTGGGAGGCAAAAGGAAACATGAGGCTTCTGTTGTCTGACATGACAAGTAATAAATGTCTCATTTCTTTTGCTAGCATCCTGCAAGTGTAGCAACCTAAGTTGTTACGTTGTAGACAGGATAACATCTCAGATCCCTCATCATTCTTGGTAGTTAAAAAATGAAGGCAAATTGTGCTTAATGAAACTAAAATAAATTTACTTTTGCTTATCAGTATCATCTTTGTTAACCATTTGCCAAATGCAATCACATTTCAGAGAGGCATGAAATTAATATAAAAATTTCAAGGAAGATTGATCCAGGCTATTTTATCAAGACAATTTTATATTTACTTCTCTTAAAATGATGTAATTCACTGCAAATATCCAAACGTATTCCTGATATGCCATAAATTTGGAGCTATGTTATATCTGTACTTTTTGCCACCCATATTGTAAAAACTCAGTATAAGCTCACTGGAAGTGAAAAAAAGTAAGTTTGAACAGATTATGATATGTATTAAGGAGAAATATGGATTTAATTTCAAACAACTATATTTATTACTTAAAAAGGTGATAAAAGAGAAACCTTAGTATATAAATCTTGAACTTGTATAAAGGAAATTTAGAGGAATAAAAAATGCTCTTGTAATTTGATGTTGTCATCAAATTTATTTTAAAAATGTTTTTAAATACAGTGTGGCAATAGAAAGGAGGTTAAAAAATTAAAGAAGGCAAAATGATACCTTCCTAAATAGCACTTAGTTTGAATTCTTAGCTCCTGTAAAGACCAATCTCTGTACTACAAAGTCATACAATTAAAACATACACAATAACATTTAACTTGATAAAAACCCAATATAATTTTTTATCATGTTTGAAATGGAATTCAAAATTTTTAACATCATATCCCAGATCTTATGTAGATGATCCCCGGCCATATTTCTCTTTCTTACTGTCTCTGGTATTTCTCCACTAATTAGCTCTACCTATTGTAAATTTTCTATTCCTTTGATACAGTAAGGGAGTTCCTGATTATCCATATTTGCCTTATATTTATCTCTGAGTAGTGTTACCTTATTGCTTATTCTTTCATTTATTTTCCCATCTCTATTAAAATGTTATATTTTATGCAGGCCTTCCCTGATCATCCAATTAGAGTCTACACTGTATCCTTTAACCTTCCTTAACTTTTATAGTAATCTTCAATACCATATTGTATATGCATATTTGTATATTTATTCACTGTCACCTCACATTAAGTTTAACTTCTGTGGGCCTCCCCAGTGGCGCAGCAGTTAAGCGCTGCGCTGTGGAGCTGTCGCAGCAGTGATGCGAGTTCGACGCCCAGCCGGGGAGATTCCCACATGGTGCGGCAGACCTCTCCTGCTTCGCCCGCTGCTCCCCTCAGCAGTGTACTTCTGATCTGCCTGTTCTGCTCCCCGCTCTGTCTCTGGTGAACCCTCTTGCCGCCCCACATCTCTGGCCTGTACGCCAGCTTGTATGTACAAATAAAATAAATCTTTAAAAAAAAAAGTAAATTTAACTTCTGTGGGGTTCAAGATCTTATTTCTTTGGTCACTGTTGTAGAGAACAATGCCTAGAACATTTAATATAATCATTGTCTTGAAATATTCATTTGTAAACATTTCAATTTGACCTGATAGTATAGCTTGGAATAGAATTAAAATCCTTATGAGAACATGTGTAAATGTTGTTTAAAAGAGATGTTGAGGACATCTAAGAACAATCAAAACAACCAAGACTTAGAGAGCCATGATCCCAGAGAGTAGAGTCTCAGGCTGATGTGAGCCCTATATTTCCCTCTACATTTCCCCTCAGGGAAATTCCCAGTTTTGTTAACAAGAAAGAAAAGTCATTCAGAAGTACGAGTATGAACAGTTTCATGGGGATGAAGAGAAAGGAGTTGAAGTGCAGGGAGCAAAGGCATATAGGATTAAAGACCCAAGATCCCATGGGGGAGAGAACCACAGAAATGTGAGCTCAAAGTCATGTTACAGTCGTCGTCGTTTTTTTTTTTCCCATGTGTTTGCCAACTCCTATTAGTATATGTATAAGGAGGTATCTAGAAGCAAAGTGCAATAGCAACAGTGGGGGTGCTAAAGAACTAAGAAGAAATTTCTTCTACTTGTACTGTGGAGAAAGGCAATAGAATTCAGGGACAAGGTGGAGGTAATCTGCTAAATATTCCACTTTCGTTTGGGACACCTTATTAGCATAATGTTAAGAGAAAGTAGAAATAGACTAGTCTGGATAAAGCTTGAAAATAAATCTCAAAAGAATCTCTGCTTATACAAAATATTCCTGTAAGAATAAAATTGAATTTCCTTTAAAGAATAAAAACATGTTCCAGGGGCTTTACTATCTTTACACATACAACATCTGTTACTTAAAATACGTAGCTAAATTAACAGTGCAAATAAACCTCACAGATACTATGTGAAAGAAATTGGATAAAGTGTACATATTATATGATTCCACTTCAAAACGAATCGATAATAATGAAGGTATAAATACTATGGAGGCATAAAGAAATCTTCTTGGGATTTTCATAAGCTCTGTGTCTTAACTTCAGTGACAGTTATGTGACTATAACTATTTAGAGAAGATGGAACAGAATAAGCAAAACTAAGGAGGTAAAAAGTCAATGTTCCGTATAGTACAAGGATGCTCAATTTGGTTGGAGCATATGGAAGCCACAGGGGAAAAGTGGGGAATGAGTCTGTAAAGTTTGCACCCTCATTGTGGAATACTCGAATACCAATGAAGGAGGTTGTTTTTCATTTTTTTTGGGGCAACAAAGAACTATTGAAGATTGTTGTGCGGTACATAAATAAGATCAGAGTTATATTAAGCGAAGAGTAGTAGATAAGCAAAACATTGTGTAAATCTGATCAGAGAACACAGGAACTGTTGTAAAGATTCTATGGCCACGTTTAAACACTGTAAAGTCTTGTAAGACATATGTTGATGATTTTAAGAAATTAAAAGCACAAACTTTCTCAAGGGCTATGTGAAAAAAATCTATAACAAAGTACCAATACAATAAAGCACTTTAGAAACTGATATAGCCCTAAAACAGTAGTTTGAGACTAATATTTATATGACATAATTGGCACTTACTTCATCAAATGTAAAATCTTCTAAATCTATTTCTTCATATTCTTCTTCAGATTCCTCATTCCTAATAGCCTCTAGAGCTGTTGTCAGTTTCTTTCGCAAAAGAAAGCCCTTCCAAAGTGCCTAAACAAAAATTTAAAGCATGTTATACAAGGTTATAGATCAAACTCCAAACCAGATTCTCTGTGTTATCCCATTAGGAAGATAAAACATCTTAGACCTTCATTTATGACTCAATAATCTGTTTTTTGAACTTTATGTGACACGTAAAACTGCAAGATAAATTAAATGACTGCATGTGTCTAAAGTTCTGAATCTCAGGAGACCTTCCTTGTGGTAAGCAGAAAAGAATCTTTAAAACTCCCTCGACTGCACATGTAGGTCAAACAATCAATTATCTGACAATTCCTCCAGGACCCATTCTAAACTAAGAAGAAAGAGACACAAAGGAAAACCAATTTTGCTAATTTTCAAATGATTATGTATAAAATAAACGAACACACATTTAGAAAAACTTCAACACATATAAATGACCATATTAGAGAGATAGTATCCTGACCTGAAGCAATTAACTAATTTCATTTTTAAAATAAACTAAGTGCAGAAGAATAGAATTAAAAACATTCAGATTCCTCAATAATTTTTAAGTAGGGAAAGCTTTCCTAAGTGCAATTCCAAGTACATTGCAGCTCTTTAAAAAAATGAGTATCTTTATATACCGCTACAGGGTGAGCTCCAGAATATATTAAGTGTAAAAAACAAGGTAGATAAATATGTACTGTATGCTACTGTTTATCTATAAAAGACTGCATGCAAATATAAAGTGAATATGTACATTGTATAAACTTATATATGCCTTTACATATTTATGCACATGTGGATGTTTATACTTAAAAGTACGTTATAAAATTAATTTTAAAAATGGTTCCCTATAGAGGAAAGAGACAGGAGGAAGATACAGCATAGAAGACCTTGCTTATTTTGATTTTGGAAGCATGCACATATTTAAGATAATTCTAAAACAAGTACATAAACACAAACAAGGGAGAGGAGTGAGAAAGGAGAAAAAATAATTATGCCAACGTCAATAGACTTTAATATTCCTAGTAGAATATACTCAAAAGACAAATCTAATTTCATTAGATAACAAAATTGTTTTCAGGAGTCACAGTTAGTAAAGATATTGTATTATTATTTGAGATATAAAACTGATTGACACTAGGCAACTAGCCTAGGAAGCCAAACCACAACATTTGCACTAATAAGATTAGGAAGCTAAATCACAACCTCTGCAGCAATTAAACAAGACTGGTCAAGACTTGGTCAATGACCACCAGTTTCCCTATTTTTTTTTGTCCTGACCCCCAACTCAGGACCAAGCAGAGAAAGCTACATGCTTCCTAGGCCAATCATATAAGAGGCTGTTGTTTTAGCTGCCCACCTCTCATCTCATGCCAGCAACCTCCAAGTAAAGCCTACTTGAAACATTTGTTGGCATTGTAAAGATTCCCACCCCCTTCCCTGCCTTTGAGTCTATGTCAAAGACAAGTGATGGTGGCTGACTCTCTTGCTATAACACAGTCTGTATAAATAGCCTGTTTTTTCTCACTGTGTGGTTTTTGTTGATTTCCACTATCTATATCTGTGTGGATGTATACAAAATACATGGGAGGGGGGTGAGAAAAGGAGAAAAATAATTATGTTAAAGTCATTAGGAACCAGGATTTTCTGTAGAAGAGATATAAATATAAAATCAAATAAGTGAAAATCTTGTAGTCCTAAATTTAATTTTAAAATGTCAATATGAACCCCCAGTATTTATTTTTTCTTGAAAATTTGCATTTTCAAACTAAGCACACAAAAAAAATCTAAATACAAAGACCATCAGTAGCAACAAGCACTTTTAAAATCTGGAGTGGGGTCTGCAAATACCATTTCCACTAAGGAACCAAAGATCTTAGGAGAAATTACTGAATTCATGCCTGGGGCAAAATGTACATAAAATAAACTTGGAATGTTAAGTCACATTAGAAAACAAGGGAGGTTTGATAGACTACTGAATTGTGTCAAGAAAGCTAACTTGAAGAGACTACAAATAAGGGACAATTTGAGCACCAACAAAAATAATAACTGCTATGAAATTAAGTACATTATATATTTAAAAAATTTATGTGTGTAATAATAGAACAGATTACGGTGACATCTAGAGAATGCTTGGAAAACCCATTAATCTAAAAATTGGTAAATAAAGGAAAAACATCAAGCATTTTACCTTTCAAATATGAATTGTACCTCTTAGTAATGAAATCACCAATTAGTTTCTCTATATAGAGATGTTTTAGTTAACAAATGAAGAAAAATGATTTGTAGATTATCAACATTTTGTAAATCATTAACTATATACATATAAATATAGATATATGGATATCTAGATAGACAGAAAGATGACAGACAGATCATAGAGAAATGAATAAAATACAGACAAAACTTTCTATTCTATACATGGACTTTCCATTCTATCAGGATGTGGGAGCCAAAAACAAAAGAAACAATGAAAATACAATCTGTATGCTAAAGAAATGTTATGGACGACAAAAATAAATCCATGACAGGGCATAGGGAACAATTGGGAGGGATTAATATTTTTCTATCTATTTTTTGTTTGGTTTATTGAAGTATAATTGGCATATAACATATTAATTTCAGGTGTACAAAATAATGATTTGATATTTGCATGTACTGCAAAATGACTCCAATCAACTCATCAGGGACAGGACTTGAACAAAGCTCTAGGCTTTAATATATACTGTATGTTTTTCTGTTATAACCCATGAATCTTCACAGGATCAGAAATTCAATTTCTAATCATCTTTACTAAATTTAACAGATAAATGGTAACATAAAAGTGTCGATAGTAATATACAGATTCTTCTTTTAACTTATTTTTCCTTTCAAGGTTTCAGTTTTTCTTTTCTTTTTTTTTTTAAAGATTTATTTATTTTTGCATACAGGCTGGGGTACAGGCCAGAGGTGTGGGGCAGCAAGAGGGTTCACCAGAGACAGAGCAGGGAGCTGAACAGGCATATTGATGGAAACACACTGCTGAGGGGAGCAGCAGGTGAGGCAGGAGAGGTGTGCTGTGCCATGAGGGATTCTCCCCAGCCAGGCGTTGGAACCCGTGTCGCCGCTGCCGACAGCTCCATAGCTCAGTGCCTAACCGCAGCGCCACCAGGGAGGCCCAAGGTTTCAATTTTTCTCCCATATTTCCTTCTCACACATTTAAGTCAATTCCCTGGCCAGACAATTTTATACGTAGTAGATATATCTGACATTTTTTTCTTCTCCAACTACCATCAAATCCCTCCCCTGGAACAGACCATACACTTGTTCCTTATATAAGTCCTTCATACCATTTTCCTCCCATATTCTCTTAATACTCTTAATTCTTATGGCAGTCTAGTTGCACTATAAATTATTATTCCAGCAACATGAAATTCGATGTTCTTTTACTTTCACTATCCTTTATACCTGGAATTCCATTCTCCCCTGTTTACAAAGACACAACACTATGTAATAACTGAAAGCAATAGCCTATTGCTTGACCACATAAACACTGAGCAAACAGCCAATTGGGAAGCACTTTATCATGAAGTGATTCCAATAACGAGGTTTTGCACACGCTGCACTCCCAACAGATAACTTTCAAAGATGCCTCATATCAGTCAACCAAAAAGGAAGAAGAATTTAAAAGAATGTTTGTGGGAGTTTTTACGGGCAAGACTTGAAAGTTACACATATCTTTCACTCAAATTCTATTGACTGAAATTCAGAAAAAGGGTTACCCTAGTGTTCAAAGAAAGCTGGGAAGACTAGTGTGACTGTGAGCAGGGATGAAGAAGACAGTGTGGCTTTTTGGATAGCAGAGAGCAGTCTCCACCACCTACTTCATGAAATCTTCATTTTGCTCTTTCTAAAGCCCAGGTCCTTTGATATATTATGCTCTGCTCTCCAAGGTGGCTAGACAGTCTAGAATTTGCATTTTAGATGAATAGTATAAAAAACTAGATGACTGTACAAAGGAGAAAATAAAGTTAATTTTAAGAATCATGACGTACAACAAAAAAGGTTTGTTCTAAAGAAAGGTTGCAAAGAAAGGTTGACTTATGCTCCTTTTTTTAAAAACATTTTCTTACAAAGAACTTCAACCAATGGATACTAAACAGATATAGTCATTGAGCTAGACAGTTTCAAAAGGAATAAACTTTTCTTTATTGAGCTAAAGTTGAATAGCATTTACCATCAATGCGGAAAAGTATACTGGTCATCCACTGATGACAGGAGGGAGTGTGGACCTGCATATCTTCATTCCTCATACAGCAGAATAACATTTTGAAATAGTAACTGAGGTTTCTTTCTTTTCCTCAGAGTGTCCTTGAGTCCATTAATCAACCCTCCCCCTACCACTACCATTCAGGCATCAGTAACAGCTTTGTCTATACATTGCCATTAGAAGTGCAGTCAGACACATTAAGTCAATGGAAAGAAATACTGAATATATTCATTAGAACGATAGGAGAAGTAGTTCCTTTGAAAACTATGACTAAACTAGCAAGAACCAGAAATTTACTTTTAAAGCTCTCCTTTTAGGTGCTTGTATCAAATACATTGGCCACATCTTTGATTTCTATCTCTCATACTCCACATCTCTATGAAATAATATTACCAATTATACCTTCAAAGTGCATATGCCTAGCCTCAAAAAAAAAAAAAACAACAACATATATTCAGGAAGAATATGGTCAGAAAATCATATCAAATCCACTGCTAATACTCTGGTCCATACAACCATTATCTCTTGTCGGGATTATAGCAATTGACTCCTAATTAATTTTGATGCTTCTATTCCTGCTTTCCTCCAGTGCAATTGCAACATAAAGTAAACTTAATCATGTTATTTTAGTGTTCCAATTCCTCCAATACCTTCCCATGTCATTTAGAATAAAAGCCAGTCAACAAAGACTTATGATTTATAAACTCTACTCTTCACCCTTTTATCCCCTTTTTAGTGCCCCTTGACACTATGGGCATGCTTCTAAATTAGTGCTTCTAAATCAGATATTCCTCTGCCAAATACCCAATGTCTTTCTTACTTCAGTGTCACCTTTTCTGGTCTTCCATACTCATCCTATCTAAGATGATAAGATCCCTTGGTATTTCAATCCTACTTTTACTTTTTTAATTTTTCCCCTTAGTCTATATAATGTTTAATAGATATTACTTATTAATAGCACATCCCAACAGGATGCAAGGGAGCAAGATTTTTTGTGTCAAGAAATATTTACCGACTAAAAGGAAATGCTAAATTAAGTTTAGTTACTATCATTCAATTCAGGTTTAGTACCATGAATTTCCATAGACCATATATTATATATTTATTTAGCTTATATTAGCAACTTTTAACAAGATGTATATTTCATAAGGGCAAGAATCTTGTCTGTTTTGTTCACAGATTTCCTGAGCCTAAAATGTGCTTGACTAAGAGTAGGTTCTAAAACCTATTTAATAAGTAAAGAAATAAAATAATGAATGTAATTGGGGTGGACTTCCTTTTAAAATATGCTCTTGGTGAGGTGGAGTCACGTCTATTCACAACTTATTTTTCTGAATTTTTAAATAAAAAGAGAATTAGAAGGTGTTTAACAATTATTTTGATAGTTTGTTTCACAGGCCTCTTGAAACAGCTATAGATTAGGCCACGTGAGAGCAGCTTTGTCTAATCAAACACTAGCAGATGTGACAAATGACACATCTGAGCAGAACCATAAGTACAGCTTGAGCCCTAGTCATCAGAACAGTTTTTCCAAATCATGGTCTACTCCTTCGGCCTAGATAAGAGGAGGCATAACCAACCTGTATGCTACATGAATAAAAAATAAGTCCATGTATTTTGAAATCATTGCGAATTTGAGGGATATCTGTTGTGCAGAATAACCCAGTGAAATATGACTAACACATCTCTAGGTTAAAACCAATTTGACTTTAAAAGTAAGATTAAAACTAACCTGAATAAGAATAGCAGCCTTCTTCCTTTGTTCCTGAATAGTCACAATATTTTCTGTTTTTTTGTTCTTTAAAATATTTTGTTTCTTGATGGAGGAATTTGACTGGAATGTGAATTTTGTTGCAGCAGAATGGAGCTGTGTAGAGGGATGAGTTTGGCTGCGCTTAATGTACTCACGCCAGTATGCCTGGATTACCATAGCTGCCATACTGTTAAGAGAAAAAAATGGTTTTATTTTTATAAATACACAGTTGTGAATAAGAGGTCCTCATAAACTATATTAATAAATATCCACTACATGAAGCACTATTTAAAAATAAAACCGTGTCTTTATATTCATAGAAGTAATAGTAGTATGGAAATATACCTTATAGAACCCTTCTTTAAATTTGGAGAGAAATGGATCAATAATTTAAAAAGACGTGAGTACAAGGGAATTTTATTTGGTTATTTGATCAAGGAAGGAGAGGCCACCAAGATTTTGTATGATCTGGAGGATGCTGATATAACAGTGAGGAGAGGAAAGTGATGATACAGAAGAGAGGGGACAAGTGTTGGAGCCAAAGTTGAGTTGACTAGAAAAGATGGGCTCCCTTTCACACTGGAGAGAGTAGCCTTGGAAGGGAAGGAGGGAACCCTTCACTGTTAACAGGAAGGACCCAATGGGACCTTTTTGCTTCATTTTCCTATTCAGGGACAAATACTTAAATCATACTCTTATAAACCCAGTAGTGAGTTCTAACATATTCCGAAGCTATATTTATTTGCCAATTTCAGGTATTGAATCAATGCTGTGTTTTATTTCCTATATACCCTAAGCTGCCAAACAAATTAGGAAAATTTAAGGATGATGTACCTTGATTCTAAGAGCATTCTGTTTAATATTTTAACTCTCCATGATTGTATAACTTTTCATTTCCCCATCATATTTTTGTAGGACTATTATTAAGGTACAGAATGTAGTCTAAGTGCTGATTATTCTTCTTAAACTCTCTTCAGAGCCCCAAGTTCAGCTTTAAAAAGCATATGAAGGAGAAGTGATTCTTTCATGTTCCCCTTCCCCAGTGCTTTCTTGAAACAGTTTCTAATACTTTAAAACTCCAAATTCAGTGACATTTTTCCTTCTTTATATTAGAGATATTAAGGTAATTTTAAATTAAGTGATAAACTCTGCCTAACATGACCACATATCCTTTCCCCCATAGTAATACATTTTGGGGAGATTAGAAATGGATGTAACTTTTTTCTGTTTTTATTTTGTTTTATCATCATCATCATCATTTTGCCTAAAACCAGAGAAGTCTACTTTGGTGGAATGTTGAAGTTAATGGATAAGACTTTAATATAAATTATTCTTCTAATTTTTGAAAATAAAATCATGTTTCATTTCCTCCTCCTATAGTAAATAGAGTTTTGCAAATTTTTCTACATATTTATTCACAATTAGTCATTATCTAATTATTCCTTCATCTTTTGAATTAAAATTAGTTTGGGTGATAAAGAAACAAAAACATATTTGCAATGTATAACTGGCTAAGAATGAAAGATTTGTAAGAAATAACATATAACCTCCTATTTCTCTACAGATACATACAAGTTTCAATAACTGCAGTTGTGAATTTCTTCTAAAGTTGACCAGTCATTGAGTGAATTTCTCAAATATCTCAAAATCATAAAAATGTCCCAAGACAAAAAAAAAAAAAAAGGTAGATGAGGGAGATTTTCTTCAATCACACTAATACAAGAACTGCTTTTCACTACATATACTGAAAATAGTTAAAGTAGGACATCCTGAAAGTAGGGTGATTGCCATATTGACAAAAGCAGCTTGTGAGATTACTCTCATCATCTTTGTTAGCAAAAATCACAAAAAGTGTCTTTATCTTTAGAACAAATGAAAATTATATGTAGAAAACACGTGCACATCTGACAGTGAATCTTTTTGAATCACTAATGGTAAGGCTCAGTAAGTGGCTACGTATTTTGTTTTTTCCTTTGTCTATATTTTCAGCTCTTTTATTCCTCATTATCACTTGGCTATTTTTTTTATCATGGATTAAGAAGTTATAAATGCAGTGTATATAAAATTTGAATAGGCAAAATCTAGTATTTGGAATTAATGGAGTTCTGGACATGGTATCCCAAATTATGGCAACCTGGCATATTGCATATTTTAACCTGAAGGAATTTGAGAAAAAGCATGTGTAAAAATGAGTCTCTGACCTTTCCAGAAACCTGTCAGAAGACCCTCACTTTAGAGGTACCCTGCCTTACCTGGAAGAAAAAAAAAATATTCTTATCTGCAGGGATACAAGAGGAATCTGAATGAACAGACCTTGTTAAATGCCCCCCAGTTTCTACTCTCAGCTCATACCCTTTGTCCTATGATATTTTTCCACAATTTTCACTTTTCATCAAACTTAATGTAAAAATGCTCAAGCTTGACTATTTCCTCAGGCCTTCATTGCCTTATGATGGCTCCCAAGTCACATAAAACATATTAAATAAATTTGCAGGCTTTTCTCTTTTTAATCTATCTCTTTTTCTAGGGTCCTGGTTGAGACTTTAGAAAAGTGTAAGAAAGAGATACTTTTCCTCCACTATAGAGCAAAAGCAATCAATTAAATAAACTGTTAAATTATAAATCAGACAGTGGTAAAGCCACTTTAAAAAACTGTTAAAATTTTGCATTACAAAATATTTATTAGTTTCAACATATCAAACTACCTACTATTGCTCCAGAAAAAAAAAAATCACTACTAACACTGACAACTCCTGAAAGAATGGAGCTGGTCAAAGCAGTATTAGCTACTGTGAATACCCAGTTCAGCACCAGCGTTATAGGAGAAACTGAATCTGACCATTTTAGTTTTGTCAGTTTAACACTGATACAATAAGTACAAAGAAAAAGATAAACCTGACAGGTCAAAGACCAATCTTTCTTAGTTCAATAAACAAAGCCAACCATTAGCTTTTAAAGAGTGTTTAATAGTTGAAAGGTGGCTTATGTGATTAATCTCGAGTATTGTCCTGCCTAGTTATGCCAAAGAAAATAAGAGCATATGCATTCAAATACTTGCATAATTCTTACTAAGTGCTTATTAGGTCAATAAACAAAGTAGTAGCACATGAAAAGGTATATTTTAGAATCTTAATAAATGATTAGTAGATCAATAATAAGTAGCACATACTGTAGTATATTTTTAAAAATTAAATTATCTGCTTATTTAAAAAGTATTCATTATATTTTTTCTAAAATAATGTAGTATTTTATATATCCCCTTAAAATTTATTTTACTTAGAGATTAGATGGCAGAAAAAAATTCCATTTACTCATTTCCCATAAATACTAATTAATTAAATCAGAGCCTGCCAAAACTCAATTAAATTACTTTGTATTAGATTAATAATTTCTGAATATCATAAAATATAATTAAGAAAGCAATATGGAATATAATAGCAATTTAAATTCTTTACCAAGTATTATTTGGTAACACTGACTAAGAGTATTCATAAAGATAAAATACACACAAGTATAAAAGAAAAATTATCTATAAATCTTACATTTTTTCATTGTGTTCAATATTTTGGCAATCCCTCTGTAGACACCTTGTCAATACTGTTTCCATGAATGGAATTCTTTTGGGAGGAATATTTGTCTTGCTGTCTTCTGTTTTCTGACCTGTTTTTTCTTGATTTCTTCCTTCTGTTTCTTCACATAAAGTGGAGTTGATTAATGGGGAGTGATTAGGGTCAGAATCCATCCAGTTCTCAGAAATATCTGGTGAGTCTGGGTTATGTTCACAATGGTAGGAGGTTCTATTTTGCAGTATGCTATCACTACTTGCAGGAAACAAATGATTTTGCTGGGCTTCTGATTCATCTCTCTTGGTGATACTGACATTTCCATGTTCGTGCACACATCGGTATTCATTACTAAGTGCCATCAATTTCTTAAAATAAAGGCAGAGATTTTCTGCAGCTTCCAAGGTGAATATATTTCTGAACAAATAAATAATAAGGACTTTTAATAAGAAGCATTATATTAGCAAATCCTAAAAGTTGTATAGGTTTTGAAAATTTCCAAGTAGCCTGACTTGAACATTAAACTTTATTCAATATTCATTAAAAGCTTATTTCTGGTTGTTTATCTAAAAAGTGATCTATTTTCTAACAAAATTTGAAAATGTTTGTTTAGTTAATTTAGATCTCTCAATCTAGACAAAATGTCTGGAAATTTTAGAACCATTTTTATTATAGGTATTTTTGGTACACATGACGAGGAAAATCCATAGTTTTTCCACCATAAACATGAGAAGTCATGGCAGCCTAAATTTGGAGAAGTTATTTATGAAACAAAGTTTAAAGTACTTCTACATTGACTTTTGCCATGCAAAATATTTGTATTGGACTTTTAAACAAAGAACTTATATTATGGGAAAGTTTTTATTCCCATTTTTCTCTGGAAAAAGAATCCACTACAAGGATAATTCAAATACTTTAAGACATAACTGCTTGTGATTCTTTTGAATAACTGTTGGATCTCTATCTTATTATGATTTCTATGATGAATCAAACTTCCATGATTTCCAGATTTGAGGTTCTTCGCAGTAAATGTGAAGCACTTTGCACTTGTATTAATCTTATTCTTGGTTACATTTTACTTAACTTCCTTATTTGTTTTTTAAAATTGCTACTTAATTTAAATTTATATTTTCTAACTATATTGACTATACAGTCACAGATTGCCTTAAACTTTTTTTGTAGCAATGTAGAATATAAACAGGAAAATATTTAACTACACCAAACAAAATGAGTTGTAACTACTTTTTAATATGTAGAGCTAAATAGATAGTTTCTTTGTTCACAAAGGTAATTATTCAAAGTTAGTACAGGCTTCTCTAATATATTTTTGGCATACTGAATTTCATTCAATTTATTGCTAATACTTCAGAAAAGATCAGTTTGATATTAGAGGATATCAAATGCTTATGGTTAGGTGCTGAGTTGATCACCACTTATGACTAAACATGAAATAGTCTATTTTCCTTTTCAATGTAAAAACAAAATATAAGTTACTATGACTATAAATCATCCAAAGGACTTGAAAAATATTAATTTCAATGTGAAGGATCATGTCAGTTAATTATATTTCTATACATACAAAAGGAATACTAGTTTAGATTTGCAAAAAGATAATGTAAAATAGCCTTAGAATTTGTTAAAAGTAAACATTTATAACTACTGGAACTATTTTTGAAGCTGTCAGATTTGTTCTTATTCTAATAGATTATAAAAAATTAGATAGAAAAACCAACACATATAGGATGAACATGTATGAAAGTATAAACAGCAATAATTTATGTAATTTAGTAATTAAGTTTAGATATTGGAACCCACACATTATTGTTTCAGTTATAATATAAAGTCACCATATGGGGCCTCCCTCGTGACGCAGTGGTTAAGTGCTGCGCTGTGGAGCTGTCCGCAGCACCGATGCGAGTTCGACGCCCGGCCGGCGAGATTCCCACATGGCGCGGCAGACCTCTCCTGCCTCGCCTGCTGCTCCCCTCAGCAGTGTGTTTCTGTCTATCTGACTGTTCCTGCTCCCCAGTCTGTCTCTGGTGAACCCTCTCACCGCCCCACGCCTCTGGCCTATACTCCAGCTTGTATGCATAAATAAATGAATCTTTAAAAAAAAAAAAGTCACCATATGTAAATTATAAAATCGCTTTCCTTTTTCATTTGCTTTTTTAGAGCAACACAAATTAGAAAATACAATTATAGAAAGGTCATTTGTAATTCAATATAATCATGGCATTCAGAATTTGGGTTGTGATAAGGGAAGTTCTCTTTCTTTGATATTGTTCTATAACTACACAGCTTCTGTTCTGAAATTGTACATGTGCTGCTTTTCTTAACTTCCATATATAAATATATATTTAATATATAAATTTATTATATAATATATAAATTTAATAAATGTGTAATATACCTTACATATGTACCTATTGTAAAACTTGCTTTGTTATAACTGTTTATCTAATTTTCTCTTATGTTAATTTGTTAATTATTTGAGAGTGAAGCATAATACACAGCTTCTTAGGTGTCTTCTTGCCCCAATAATTGTTGAATAAATTAGTGACTGACTGATTGAATAGCAGGCTAACTGAATGTTTGTGTGTATTTGTGTGGAAGCTACACTCATTCTTTTATTTATGCTATCTAATATTTTATCTTTTAAATTATGTTCATAATAAATGGTAATATATTTCAAATAGTAAAAAATAAATGAGAATTCCCCTAAACATACTGTTCTGATCCAAAACTTATGATTATGTTAATTAGAATATTTTTAAGCACATTTATAAATTGCATCATTTCTTTTAATTATGACAAGGATAGGATAACAGCCTTACCCTTTTCTGGTAATGTAGTTCTCAATTAGTAAGGTGAATTCTTTAATCTGGGACTGACAAAGTATCAGGAAACGTCCTAATTCTAATTGACAGTGCTCATCAGTGTGGCTTTCTGAATAAGAGTTTAGCATTTCACCATTGAGAATTCTTAGAGCAGGTAACACTTTAAGTAGAGAATGCCTATTGAAAACAGGAAAAAAAATAACTTTAAAAGGAGATTTTATATCTGAAATAACCACATGCCTAATTGCTTAATAGAAGTACAGAATATATATCAGAAAATTCTATTAGATTTCATAGAGAATACATGAGTTTCATATGAGACTGCCAAATTTGTTTTAAAAAGTGTATGGTATCACATTATGTACAAAATAAGCTTCTTTTTTTCAAAGATTTTATTTATTTATTTATGCATATAAGAACTGGTGTGCAGGCCAGAGGTGTGGGGTAGTGAGAGGATTCACCAGAGACAGAGTGGGGAGCAGAACAGGCAGATCTACTGGAGTACACTGCTGAGGGGAGCAGCGGGCGAGGCAGGAGAGGTCTGCTGCGCCATGTGGGAATGTCCCTGGTTGGGGATCGAACTCGTGTTGCAGTGGCTGCTGATAGCTTCATAGTGCTGACACTTAACTTGTTGTGCCACCAGGGAGGCCCACAAAATAAGTTTTTAAGTTTATGGCAACTTTTTTTCCTAAATGTAAATGGTAAATTCAAGCAGATGTAACTTTGAGTTGGGAGTAAATAAAATGTTACAGTATAACAATAAAGTCAATATACTTTTTAAAAAAGAAGATAATAAAACAGTATCACTAAAAGTTGTGTTTATTTCAGAAATAGGGGGCAAATTCTGATGGTTTATTTTAGTAGAAGATAATGAAAGCAAAAGTAAAACAAGAGGGTTTTTTTCATGATCTGAATAATCTAAAATTTTTATGTTTTCTTTCTTGCTAAGGCTTACAAGAACCAGCATTTTTAAAAGGTAATCAAAAGTCTGTATCAGGGACTCCCTGGTGGCGCAATGGGTTAACCGCAGCACTGTGGAGCTGTTGGCAGCTGCAGTGCCAGTTTGATGCCTGGCCGGGGAGATTCCCACATGGTTAGAAGACCTCTCCTGCCTCGCCCGCTGCTCCCTCAGCAGTGTTTTTCGGTAGATCTGCCTGTTCTGCTCCCCACTCTGTCTCTGGTGAATCCTCCCACTGCCCAGCACCTCTGGCCTGCACCCCAGTATACGCAAAAATAAATAAATCTTTAAAAACAAAGTCTATCAATTTAAAAGAGAAACAATGTAAAAAACCAGGTCAGACAGCAAGAGCTATCTGCCAAGTCCAGCTATGTAGAAATATTTTCCAAACCTTTCACATGGAGAGTGGGGATCTGTTTTCATAAGGCTGATGATGGTCACAAGCAAAATGGACTTTCTGACTTAGTAAAACCCCATAGTTAAATACCAACAGTTTCTATGAGAAAGACTATAAAATTCTGACAAAAGGTAATAAAGAAAACTTAATAAATGGAAAGTTGTACCACAAAGATATCTATATATGGGTAAGAAGCTTTGCTATTGTTAAGAAGACAGTTCTTGCCAAATTGCTCTATAAATTGAATACAATCCCAGCCAATATACCACAAGCTATTTTGTGCATTTGTACAAAAATTTTCACGGGATGCTGGACCCACAGTGAGTGGTAGTTCAGATTTGTAATAACACCTATAAGACCCTCTTGAGCAATCACGTATCAGGTCTTATCAGGCCAACAAAATGCTGCTATCATGAGAACCACAGTATTTAATACATTCATTCTTTATTTTAGTCACTCTCCAAGTCCACTGGGACAAGAATTCAAAGCTAGATGCTTATGTGTGCCTCCAACCCTGTAGGGTTTTCTGAGAAGACTGCCCTTGAACAACTACAGCGTTTGGTATATTATTTTTTTTAAAAACGCAGAACTTTCAGTTACACCAAAGACCTATATTATGGGGTCAGGAAAAATCCATATTTTATAAATCCAACCTTTTTTGTGCATATTAAAGAACCACTGTATTGGGGAAAAATAGACCATAACACATTATGCTAAAATCATGGATACTCAGGCTTAAGCTTCAAAATCCACTCTGAAATTTTCAAAATACTTTAAAATTTTTTGAAAAGTATAGCGTACTTGGAAACTTTAGCATACTTTATATAAACATTAGCTAAAATAAGAGATATTGTGGACCTGTACAATTATATTCAGTGATCTGCTCACTGATTAATATTGCCATTGGTTTTATGACATAAAATCTTAGAAGAGTGTTCCTATAACACTGATATTAGAGTACATATCAAACATATAAAGAAACCAACTTCTAGTTGAAGTAACTGATGACAAAATGAAGTCATTTTTAAACAAACAACAACCTGTTAAAATTTGAGAAGGAAAAAAAAAATCCTGATTTGTTTTCATCAGATTAACAGACAGATGAACATTTTACCACAAGTATATTTTACTTATAAAACAAATGTTTATGCTACAGACACCAAAGTAATGAAAAATAAATTCAAAGATAATATAGGACATTAATTTCTAGGCGTTGCAACTGGCATTATATGGAAGTTGTTCAAATGTGAATTGATGCCATACCAGCAAGGGGGGAAATGATAATTTTATCATCAATTACTATATTTGGACATGGTATTGATATAGGTATTAATGTAGATATTGATGTAGATAAATATTAAATATAATATTTTAGCTACAGGGGATAAGTCTAGAAAGTGTGATTAAGTAATTTCTAGTACTTAAATTTCTACATTTGGAATATTTTTTATCATGTTTAACCTCTTTATATAGGATAAGTCCCTAAATATGTTATTTTAGTCAGGATATGTTGAACTATTTTACATATAAAGACTTAGCTTGTTTGGATCTTTGAGACTGTGATACATTTCGTAATTTGTTATTTATATAATAAATATTCAGATTGGAGTTATTATTTTATTTTAAACATTTTTTCTGTATTTTAAAGAAATAGTTCTCAGATCTGTATTAGTGGTACATAGATTGACCTTAAGTTCAAATGCCACTTTATAAAAGTCTATGTTGAATATATGAGAAGGTGCTGTAACAAGTTGATTCATGTTAGAAATGAAGTATAAGAATAGTATGAGATCTCAACATTAGTTTTTCCAGCTGGGCTCCTCCTCGTCAAGGGCTGAATCAATATTTCATTTAGTGAAAACTTCCTGGTGAATATTCTGTCACTTAAGAAGCTCTATTAATCATTAATGAATGAAACACATTCCCAAAGGAGATTCCAAACCAAGTCTGTGGATTAAGTTTTAAGAAGAGATTTTTTTTTTAGTACATCAGTTTTGTTCGTGTTATCACTGGCTAGACATGAAAGTAAGAAGCCAATTGGGAAAATCTATAACTAATCCCTTTGTTGGTATCAAGGGGTTATATAAAGTTCATTGGAACACACTGCTTAAAGTTTGAGTTAAACCTTTCATTAATAAACCCATATTTTATAGATTTCTAGATTTTAAATCCTTTAGATAAATGAATCTCTTCTTAAATTTATGAAAGCTGTATTGGACTGGCTAAATGAAATTTGATAGGTAAAATTTTCAAGTTAGTATTACTCTAGTCTAGAAAAGTTCATTTAAATATAGAAATTATAATATGTAATGAAATAATATAAATAAGTAAAGTACACATACTAAGTGTATTAAATTCTGAATATTTTCTCACTAGCATATTTTATTCAACAAAGTGTTTATACAAATAGTGAAAAAATAAGTTCAAAGATTATAAAGATATGTTTCTTTCTAGTTGTTACAGTAGCAAAATGGCAGCTGTTAAAATGGAAACTGATACTAGATCAACCAGAAAATTCATATCCTCTTTTCCCAATTCCTGAAAAAAAAAACTACAGTACCCTTAAAGAGCTTTCTCTGAACAATGCACACAACTACCTATTTGTATTTGCGATCACAAACTTGGTCTATCTATGTAGTTACCTGCGAAAACAACCACATCTATCAAAAAAACCTATCAGATATTTTCTTTACAAATAGTCTCACCTGCCAAGCTGAGCTTTTTAGTCATAATTATACTCTTCTTTTTGTATGGAATTTTGATTCTAAGTTTTGGTTTCTAGAAATGAGAACTCAAAATTTAGGCATTAGTGCTCTAAACTCCAATGTAAAAGAAATATAGCCCCAGAGGTTGAGATAATGAATGGGACCTTGCTTCTATTTCAGATGAAGGAGTCTTTCTCAGCTGGCAAAAGGACTACACACACACACACACACACACACACACACACACACACACACACACAATTTTGCACATACAGACAAATTCTTTAAAGTTAGAATTTCTGATCCCCTTATGATTTGATATAAACTAATAGTTGACATTACTTATAGTACCTTGTCCTAAGATCAGTTTCTCAGGAAACAGAATAAAGACAATTCATATAAAAATATTACAACATTTCTTCTTTATTTACACATAGGTTCTGCAAAATTCCAAAGAGAGGAATGAATTCATATGTGCTTATAATACATATTTTAACATAAACCAATTTTCTCTGTTAAGAAAATAAAACACAACCAAATTACTGGCAGGAATGGAATAATTTGAAGTAGCAAGCTATTGGTTTAAATGACTTGTAAAAACTAAATCTCAACAAATGTCTTTTCTATAAAACCCAAGTTAATATCTAACTAAAACTGTCACATAATCAGTTGTATGGATCACAAATATAATTAAAATTTGTATTAGTTCATACATGTGCAAAAATTATTTCTGGCTGAAGATATTTTCAAAATATTTTACAAAACCATATTTTGAATAACTTTTTTAAATAATTTTTAATTAACTTTTCCCAAGCTACTGATATACACAGAACACTTCATTATTGCATTTCCTGACACTATAATAAAGAACGTACATGGTGGAAGGCAATACTCTGGAATAGGGGCGTGCAGTAAGAGTTGAAAACTAAAAGAACTTTTAGTCAGGAAGAGTGAAATTAAGGTTGTTGACTGAAACAAAATTATATTTTGATACTTTCCAAAAAGGCTTCTTTACCTCCAGTTTATTTCTTGAAGAAATGGGTTTCCAGTGAGAGATAATTCACGGAGAGAACAACATGAATCAAACCACCTCATGATATTTGTAAGATCTATAAAAAATAAACAATAAAAAGCATTATGAAAAGCAGCAGAAATTAAGAAAAAAAAATAAATCAATGTCCACTTTATTGATTGATTAGCTATTAAAAGCAATAAAAACATTTATAATGCAGAATATCGATGCTTTTTAAAGGATACTTTTAAGAACACTTATTCTGCTGTCAGAATATATATTTCTACCATTGAGCAGCTCTGTGAACTTATGCAAATCATACAACTGCTATACAATTCAGGTTTCTATCTCTCTCATAGAGTGACGATTAAATGAGATAACGTGTAAAGATTTAAAACAGTTTGTGTCAGATTGTAAGCACAAATCTCAAGAATTGAAATCTAAAGAATTAGGAAAAGTAGTAAAATTGAACATATAGCTATAGAATTACATGTACGTAGTATACTTTGAAAAGTAAAAACAGTAGGTCAATCTAATGTACATTACCAAGTAAGTTATACTGTAATTCTCTCCTACAGAAAATAATGAAACTGGACTATATATAAAGCACCTGTTTTTAAGTTTGACAGAGGAGGGAAACATAAAGTTTAGCAGATAATCATAGCATTTTACTACTTCAGTGCAGGAAAGTAGAGACCATGCAAAGAAGTTGTTTTGTTGACTTGAGAAGGCAAAAATTAGACTTGATGCTGGGAACTGTGGTGAAAAGTACAAGAATCTATATGGGTGAGGACTCATAGCACTTCTTGGACAAGTGTTAGTTATTACATAGGCAGAACAAGTCTGTGAAATCTGGCAAAGATCATCAGCTATATGAAAAAACTGAATAACAACACTAAGGTTCATGCAGCAGTGTGAAGTACTAGTTTCAGTCCACTGGAATGAGATCTAATTGAGTATTTATGATTCAAATAAATCCAAAAGACTAGCTTTGAGGTGGAAGGCAATACTCTGGAATAGGGGCATGCAGTAGGAAGTTGAAAACTAAAATAACTTTTACTAAGAAAGAGTGAAGTTAAAGGTGTTGACTGAAACAAACTGTATTTTGATACTTTGCCTTTCTGAATTAAACCCTTTGAAGGAAGGTAACATTCCGGCTCACTAACTGTGTCATGTACAATGTTTAACATACAGCTAAATTTATAAGACATACAAAGAAATAGGAAAGACTTATCATTAAGAGAAAAGCAGGTATTAGAATCAAAGTAAATCAAATGTAAATCAATTCTGACAAAACACCAAAATAATTCAATGATGAAAAACAATTGTTCAACAAGTGTTGCTATAACAACTGGATATCCATATTAAAAAATGAACTCAACCTCTACATCATATCATTCATAAAAATTAATTTTGGATAGTTTATAGTCCTAACGATAGAAACTAAAAAGTACAAAGCTTCTACAAGAAAACACCAGAAATCTTCTTATCCAAATCTGTGGGTGGATAATATTCATTGCAACGAAAAAGAGAAAAATAAGTATTAAAAAATAACAAATTAAGCTTCATCAGAAATTGAAAACTTCTGTTTATCTAGAAATATCACTAACAAAATTAACAGGTAAAAAGGGACCAGGAAAAAATATTTACAAGCATATATCTGACCAAAGCTCTCATAGATTATATGAAGAATTAATAGAAATCAATAATAAAAGGCAAACAACTAAATTTTTAAAATAGTGAGACACTTGGACACAACAAAATATATACAGAAATCAACAATATATGAAAGTAAGAATGTAAAATATAATTATTCATCAGGGAAATGCAAATTAAGACCATAATGAAATAATTCAATGAAATACTAAATACCCTCTAGAATGGAGCAACCAGAACTCTCATATATTGAGGGCAAATGTTAACAAGTACTTTGAAAAATAGTTTTTCAGTTTCTTATAAAGTCAAACAGACACCTACTACTATATCCAGCAATTATAACTCTTACACATTTACCCAAGAGAACTAAAAACATATTCACAAAAAGATTTGTATAAGATTTCCATGGGAATTTTATAACCATTGTAGCCCTGTATTGTTAACAATTCAAACAGCAATAACCAGAAGAATGGGTAAATAAATGAGATCTTCCTATTGATACAATGGACTGTCACAAAAATGTTGTGTAAAGAAAGCTGGAGACAAAAGAGAGCATACCATTTGATCTTATTAACATCTTTATAATGTAGAACAGTCAAAATTAACTTTAGTGACAAATTTAAAATTGTAGTTATCCTTATGAGGGGACAAACTAGCTATGGCATGGGAAAATTTGGGGGATTATTAGTCAACAAATTAATTTACCATTCTTTTAAAGGGTATCTTGAGACTTATGTGTTGATTGTATGTATGATTGAAAATAAAATTTTAATTGAATGTTCCAATAAGTTTTTGAAGGAGTTCAGGCCATGTCACCCAAATACACTGCTATGGCATATTGACTATTTTGAGTTAAATGCACTTAAGAAACAGCAGATATAAGAAAGACACTTGGATCTTCGTATTTCACAAAAGTAGGAGATGAAATTCCCATGTAAAAGATGTTTTCCCTATACAAGAAGAAGAAAGCCATTCTTATCACTAAGGACAGGAAGTCAAGGCTTAGAGGAAATTATACCAACAAACTTCTTACACTAACCTGTATCTTTCTAGCCTCTTTTCCACTCTATTAAACTACCTAAGCCCCTGTACCTACACCTGTACCCCGTACCACCCTGTTCTACTACCACATAGCCACATTGTCACAATTTACTATCCTTTGTTCGATTCTTACTGCTTCTGTGAGACTTTTTCTCTCGAAGACTCCCAAATACATGTAAAAAGAAATAATTAAAACCTGTATACTTCTCTTTTGTTAATCAGTTTTATGTTAATTTAATTCTTAGACCAGGTAGAAATCTTCAAAGAGCAAAAGAAAAAGTGTTTTCCTCCTCTGGACTGTATTGTATAGATATATTATTTGTTAAGTGACAAAAAATATATTCAAAACAACACCTTACCATATTTGGAACAGAAACTCAAAAGCTTATTTAAAAAATATATGTTTATAATTCTAAACTTACCAGAAAGACAATTGTTGCTGACATCTAGTTTTTCCAAAGAAATAAAATGAAAAAGTGGTATGATTTTTGTCAAACTGAAAACAAAAACATAGAATTCAAAAAATTTTTAATGAAATGTCCTTAATATTATTGATATAACTATAAAACAATACATTTACATAAGATAATCATATAAGAACATACAATTGCATTTGTATAATACAATTATATTTGCTAACAGTAATTATTAAAATACAGTAACTAGGAGTCTAAATATTCTATTGTGGTATATATTTATAATTATAATATATACTTATATTTAATATATATTAATATGTATATTATTATATTATAGATTGTATATAGTAATTTAATATATTATATTATATTCAATATATTTAAATATAATTATATATAATTATATATCATATAATTATATAAAACAATTATAATACATAATTGTTTTGACTTTTCAACAGGGTAACTGATTAGAACTGTGTTTTTAATTAAAAAATATTTTGTTTACTAGATTGAAAATAATGTAACTACTGTTAAGTATCCAAAGTTATACTGAGGTTATTTATACAGAAGAAAGATGTTCAGTATATACACAATGAATCCAGGGAACAAAATAATAGTAAATATTTTACATTGATAGAATGGATTTAAATTTGACAGAAATATATTAGTATTTAAAATTAGTAAGGTAGTATGCATGCATATTCAATTCTATGAACTTTCATCCCACTTTTGAGTGTATAATTATTTTAAGTTATAATTGTCATTAAGAATCCATATTCAAGCAAGGAGCATAAGTATTAATCAAAATATTCTCATAATTGAAATAAATATATGTAGGGAAAATTAACTGATTTGATTTGATTTTCTAACTAAGTCTAGACGTACACTTACTCTGGAGTAATAGACTCATATTACTCCAGTTATTTAAGAATTAAAATTAAGCCAGTTAACAAATATTTAAACAAAACAAAAATGTCTGCATAAAATATATTCTCAGCAAAAGTCCAAAATTATTCTTAATTAATACTCCCTATAAATTTCACAACTCCATTACTGCTCAAAATATGCTTCAGCTAATACAATATTTCTGGTACAAAAAAAAGTACACATTGATTTCTACTTTTGCTTTCTTACTGTTCCTTCGTCTGTCCTGGCAGAGATTTTTACATCTTTATTTCCACCAACTCCATGCCATGGGGAAAAAAATACTATTATTACAAGGTCAGAAGATTACAAAATAACACTGTGACTGGAAGTCTCATGGGTTCTGGCAGAAAACTAACCCTTGTACTGACCTTGACTCCTCTCTTGTACTAACCTGTTCTGCATTAGCAGAGAGACAGAAGATACTACTGATGAAAAAATAGACTAAATAAATAATGAGATTGGAAAGGATCTCCCTGAGTATAGCTGATCCTGAATAAAATATTACTAATTTATATAAAAACATACATAACACCTTAAATTAATTTCCAGGAAAAAAAAAAACCAAGGTAATAAAAGAAAAAAATGATGAAATGTTGTTGACCATTACACTTATACATATATTTGATTATTTGTGCATAAACGTCATAATGGTAACATTTACTGATATGGCACGTGTACCCTGAAAAAGAGAGGAAGAATGAAACGTAAAACTTTGTCAAAACATATTTAATGGACTTAAGTCATAATGTTAAGATAGTCCCTACTCAGATATGTTCTGGATCATTAATTAGGAAGAAATTTAAATCCTTTAAGTGAAAATATAATTATAATGAATGTATTTATTAACAAAAAAATTTCTTACTTGTTTTCTATCTTTAATACATTTCTAATACTAGATCTTTGTCTCCAAGAATTTGGAAGGTTAATAGCTAAGTTTTTTCACCAACATGGTAACATAAACATTATAAGAAATCAAGTAAAAAAAAAAACAATAAAGTTTTAGAATTAAACATAAAATTTTTGTTTGCAAAAATCAGCTCAAGTAAAGAAATATTTAGTAAGACCAAAGTTTTTTTAATATTGAAATCTTATCTTTTCAGATAACCAAGCTTGAAAATCGTATTATTTTTCTTCTTTAGAAAGCTTAATAAAGAAAACTGGCTATTCATTCTCCTCTATGACTATTCATTAGGATGGTAGAAACCTAATAGTGGAATCCACTTTTTTAATCCTCTAGAACTTTTCCTTTTACTGACATTCTGTGTATATTTTTTTCCAAGAAAATTCAAACCAGAAAGACAAAGGACATTAGTGAAAACCTAATACCATTTGACCTTGTCACACTAGCCCTGGGCATAAAAAAGATATAAATTTCAAAGACGACAAAAAGCAAAAAATTTGTACAATGAGCAGCCAATGGGTAATAGTTTCCACTTTCTGCTCCTACTTAGGGTCTCACTGGAAGTAGAAAGGCTTATGAAGCCAAAGAGTCTTCCAGTTAGGACTCCACTGAGTCAAACTTAAAACAGTCACATGTCCTAATGAAAATTTAAAACAGAAGTCAGGATGAAACAAATATTTCAAACAATATGTACTGAGTATCATTCTTTATATGTATTTCATTTGTTGGGAAAAAGCATATGGAATTATAATTTCTTCCTTGTGATGAAAATATTTATCAAAAATTTCAAAATGTATATGTATGTAATTTAAAAGACATACCAACCACAAACTCAAATATCTCTATATAAAACTATTCTCAGTTTTGAAAAATGTATTGACATATATTTTCCTTTCGGATCATCATAAAATCCCATAAAGTAGATAAGCAGGTATTTCTACTCTTCTTTTTCACATGGAAAAAGAAAAAACCAAAAACCACCACCAAAAACTGAGATCTGGGTAGTCATAAGAACTGTTCAACATCAACTAACATAAATTAGATTAAGAATTCAAATCCAGATATGGGTCCAAAAAGTCAGTGCACAGGTAAAAGCTTAATGTAAAATGACTACTTTCTACAGCTAACATCATTAGCTTATTGTGAAAGAAATCCCAGGTTAAAAATGATTTTAGGAAATCATTTTAATATTCTATAACAGCATTTCTATCAGTCACAATGTCCTAGTGGGCTCAAGTTGTCTTCCTTTTCTCTCAAAAATGGCAGAAGGTAACACATACAAAGAGCTTTGTGAGACCCTCAAATAATAAATTCAAATATGACTGTATTATTAAAAAAGTTCAAAACATCATATGCAATAATTTTTCTTGTGAAAATATAGTTAAATTTAAAGATTAAGTTCTTTTATGCCTAAGAGATTACTGAGGTTAAGGAGATACATTACACATTTTTACACCCCCCAAAAGAGCAAACTACTCCTGAGTAGTGAAAAGTTACAAGGCAACTGAAAAAAAAATGATAAAAAAGGATTATTTAGATTGAGTATCCTATATTGTTATCAATGCTATACATTTTCTAATGGTCTACTTATTTATTCCCTAGTCATATCAATATATGAGGAACAAGTCAAATTACACTGTGATAGGGGAAAAAAATCTATAAGCCTAGCATTAATTTTAATTTTCAAAAGTAGAATATGTCCTTGATGATTAAAATTATCCAAAGAAATTAAAGGCATAATTTTTCAAAGTTGTTTTTCATTTAGATATTTTCCAATCTCTTTAAAAATTATGTGTTCATGTGACTTGAGATCTACTTCTATAAAATACACCAGATACATCAGTTACTGACTGATTTATTGCACATATCCAAAACCACAGCTGAGTATTTCTATTGAAATTGCATTACTTACCTGGAAAATATTATGAAAAGACGCAGTGCATTTGTGGATGGCCTAAACTACTTAAACAGTGTTATCTGATAGAGCTGACTCTGGAATAAATGTCCTTTTCAAGACAAATCAACTTTCATACTTTAGATCTGATTAGAACTATTTGAGGGAATTTTTCAATACAAATTTAATTTTGATGTGTCAAATAATGGAAGGGTTTAATAGATGGATGTTAAATCATTTAGGACATATAGGTTCAAAGGATGAGCACTATTGTGGAAGAGATTAAGACTTTTGTTTTGGGGGAAATAGGTGTATATGTATAAGTGTGTGTGTGTGTGTGTGTGTGTGTGTGTGTGTGTGTGTGTGTGTGTACAAACTGGGTTGTCCTTGTTCACTATTTTCCAAAAGCTATATGACTCAAAGAAGCAATTTCTTGCAAAAGGTGCTTCCTTTCCTCATTCCATGTGCCTTTGATGAACAAATTAATCATATTAGAGTGAATAGAACTCAATGAAATATTAAGCACAGGAAGACATGCACATATTGTGCTCCTGTTTTGGTTTTAGACAGTTTTTCTCTGCAAAGATCCAGATGTCTGGTGGTTTCAAATGGATCTTCTGTGGCAGGTACCCATTTCAATTTAATGTTAAGGTATTTTTTTAAAGTGTTACTTTATATCCTTAGGGAAATCGAATTTAAATCAATCTTAACAGTTACAAAAAGACATGCAAGTTGAGAGCAGATTAAAAATAGTTCTTCCAGGACTTAATAAGTACCATTTGAGAGAATGAGACATCCTTCTGAATTAAATTAACTACCTCCCTTATTTTCCAAGGACTATATTCTTTACAAATATAAACAAACCTGCCCTGAGAGATTTCTACATGTTTGAGATGAAACAAAATGAGTAGTATAAGTTGACAAAATGCTATTTGAATTACAAGAGTGTTGATACACTATATTTTAAAATTCTACAAAGCTATAATGAATACATATACTAGTTTATTATGATATATATTTAGCTGAATTAATAGAAATAACTAATAGCTTTTCTACTTGTTTATGAAGATGATGAATTTACCTTAACTAATCATTCATTTCATTTACTGCTTAAGAAAAAATGTCTTTACCTGTTTTGAGAGAGAGTGAGGTTTTGTAACAAAGGCAGCCAATATGAAGAAAATGCTTCCACAGTTGAAATGCTGTTATCATCCAAATGTAATTCTCTTAATAGAACATGATTCTTCAAGGATGGAAGCTACATTCAAATTTGAGTCATTTAACTCATTTTAAGCAAAATACTTTTACTGTTTAAGCAAATACCAAACTCACCAAAACTGAAAAAAGATAATTTTAAACTGCATATCATAAATCAAAGTATAATGTTATGAAAATTTTAGTATGAATAAAATTTCTAATAATTAACTTTATAATGATAATTTGTAAATTAAAGTTATTTCATGAAAAAATGTAATTCGAATTTCATGATAGATAAATTTGGGCACACATACTAAAACGTCAACTGAAAAATACTTTGTTGAATGTTTTTTTTAAACAGAGAAAAGCATGCGATTGTTTAAAATAAATAGGAAATATAACACAGCTGATATGCAAAAAAGAAAAAGGTAAAATTAATCAAAAGTGGCTTTTAAAATGTGCAGTTATTAAAGAGTTGAATTAATCACAGATATTAATTAATTCAAAACTATTACCTTACTCAGATAATTCCCCTGTAGCTTCAGTATTTGGAGCAATCCACAGTTTTCAATGCCCTCTACTTCAGTAAGATGATTATGTGAGCAATCCAGGTATATAATGGTAGGAGTATCACAAAGACCTTTTGTACTAATTAACTGATTGTGGTCCACAATTAGTTGCTGAAGGTTTCTCAAAGATTCTAAACCACCTGGAAGAAAAATTTTCCATGATCATTTGTATCACAATTTCTTCCAGATTATAAAGGAGAGTTTCAGCTTTTTTCTAAATAGTTGTACTCTTCCATTTCCCAATATTTCTAATTACTAGTGAAGACTTGGTCCAAATTTACTGGTGAAGCTTATCTTTTATGATGTATTATTTAAAGTTGCAACTGGGAAATATATTTTGAATGACCTAATACATATCGATTGAAAACTGAACAAAATAATAGAAATTTTACATTGGGAACTGAATATTTTGTTTTCAAATACCAATACAGTAAGGGAGAGACAGAAGGACTCGTTTAAAGTTTTCAACTCAGTTTCAGGGCTTTTGGACTTTTAATCCTTACTTAAGTTGGAATATGTAACATTAGAATGTCATTTTCCTACTATTGAGATATTGAGATATCCATCTTAAAATCCCAAATGAAGTATGTGATATTATAAACAAAAGATACTAGCACATTCTTTGGGTATTTCAAGATTATCCCAAGTGAACTCCTCTTTGCTCAGAGAAAGTTAAAATCGATTATGATACTACCTCAAAAATATTAGAGGAAAAAAAATATTAGAGGAGACTTAGACTATAGCTCATAAGACAAAAACCGAGAGGTGTTTCAGCAAGCTCATAGGAGTTCCGTATCTGTAATTGCATTGCATGGGAAAAGGTGTGGATTGATTCATAAGCAAGTGATGAGAGCAGTTGTCCTGCAAAATAAGAGCTGTAAGCAGAGAGAGAAATTCACTGCTTAATCCTTACCACCACCACCACCACCAAAAAATGGTTGTTGAATTAAAGAAAAAATTGGGAAAACCTGATTCTGTCATCCATTTTAAGGCTTTGATACACTGCCAAAGTGGGAGAACACTGTACATAGACAGGCAGGTATATGTCTCAGATTTTAAGATGAAAGATTTAAAGGGAATTTAGTAAAACAATAAAAGTGAGACTTAATGGTGAAATAGGATGTGCTTTAATAAAGGAAATATTGATTAATCTAAAAATTTACCTAACGAGAAAAAGAAAAGGAAATCATCTAAAAACATATGGAGCTGAGGTCTGCCAACAATCACATGAGCAATCTTGGAAGTATCAATAGATCTTTCAGTTGCATTGGACCTTGAGATGACAGTAAGACATCCTGGTGAGATGACAGTCATCATTGTGAGAGACCCTGAGTTAGAACCACCCAGTGAAGCCACTCTCAGATTCCTAATTTGCAAAAAATGTGGCAAAATAAATCAGTGTAGCTTTTAATTGTTAGGTTTTTTTGTCTCTTGTTTCACAATAGAAGAGGAGTCCATTTGAAGAAAACATGAGAAAGGAGAAAAAATTTTGAAAATGCTTTGGACTATGATAGAATATTTAGAGTAATTTAATATAAGTTCAAAGGTATTTAAACAACAGATGTTAGTAAATAAAAATAACTAATTTAGTAACAACATTGTACAGAACAGATAATTTTTTAAAAAGATTTATTTATTTATGCATATAAGCTGGGGTACAGGCCAGAGGTGTGGGGTGGCGAGAGGGTTCACCAGAGACAGAGCTGGGAGCAAAACAGGCAAATAGACAGAAATACACTACTGAGGTGAGCAGCACGCAAGGCAGGAGAGGTCTGCCTGGCCATGCGGGAATCTCCCTGGCCGGTCGTCGAACTTGTGTCGCCGCTGCACAGCTTCACAGCGCAGCGCTTAACCGCTGCGCCACAGGGAGGTCTCAGAATAGAGTTAAAGAGCAAGTTGCCCACCAAAAAAAAAAAAAAAAAAAAGAGAGAGAGAATCAAACACATTAAAGGGCAAAGAAGCAAAGGATAAGAGATTAGTTAAATATTAATAGATGTGAAAGGGACACAATGTTGGCCAAAAATGGCTCACCTATGACCAAAACAATAGTCAAGGTGAAGCAATACTCAAAGTATATAAAAGCAAAATATTCCAGAAATGAGGGAATGATTCAATATGTTGTTTGAGGACAACACTAAAATCCAAGAAAAAACTTACATTGACTTGTTAGTAAGCTGTTTCTTGGTTAATTCACTGATTGAGGAAAAAGAACATGTTATTCAGGTACTTAGGCATAAATTAGTTATGAGGAGAGAAAAGTCAAGTTAGACTAGGTTTGCCACAGCAATCCACAATATTATATATGCAATGGAACAATGCCTATAAAGAAGCAAGTGAAAGCATGCCCCAAAATAGAGTTCACAGCTATATTCTTAGTTAAGTATGAAGGCAACTACAGATATTGCCAAAAATGCAAGAATTTAGGGACCACAGCATCCTTCAGCCCATCTTTAAAAAGTTTAAAAGTGTTAACAACCTACATAACCTAGACAAGTAAAAGAGAGAAGACACAGTTGTCATAAAAATGACTGGTACTGATCCATTTTCCTACTGATATAATGTTACCAATGGACATAAGAAGAGAGTCAAAAATCCTATTATGATGACACTATGAACACTAAAAATTGGGAAGGAGAAATAACTGTAAAAAGCACAAATATTCTCAATCTCTTTTCTTAGCATTAATATTGTCAAAAATAGATTGAACGAAAGACATCTCAATAAATTGCTGAACAAAAAAGTAGGGAGGGATGGTGGAAGTTTAAATGAGATAATTTCATCAGTGTTAGCATAAGGAAGCCAAGTAATATTTCCAATGAGAATTCACATGTGGGTGATTTTTGTGCATTCACAGATTAATCATAATAACACTTTGGTATATTTTAACAATTATTTAATTCATAAATCACTGTAATTTAAAAAAAATTCAAATTGATGTTCTAATTAAGTAGTGGCGAGTTTCTGGCTGCATCATCTCCAAAGTGGTATTAAATTTTGCATGGTTTCATTTACATGGGGAACATAAAGAAACAAAAAAAAGATTAATCAAAACTAAACTAAAAACAGGCACTATAAATCTGATTTTAAAAAATGAGGCTACCAGAGTGGGAGGGAGAGAAAAAGGGGAAGCTGCTCAATGGACTATGGTGGAAGACTGTGGGTACCCTGGTAGGAGGGGTGGTGTGAAAGCATATTCCTGAAGAGGTGGGATCCCATATTTCTGAATCATATACAGTGTTGTAAAGAAATATTACCTTAATAAATTATGAAAAAGTGCTTCATCACGAGGAAATGCTACTAATGATAATTTTTTGAATGTAAAGTAGTATACAATAAAATCTAAATATACTGTTAACTCTTTTAATATTAGAATATAAATTATATGCCTAGAGTACATCTGTTTATGTCTATACTAATAATCACAGGTATAATTATCTTCTAATGTTTAAACATATCTTAATTACCTAAATTTCCTTTAATTAATATTTACCCTATCTAGATATATTTATACAGAAAAATAGACTTCATTAGCTGAGTCATTACAATGTTGAAGTTATTTCTCACTTTGGTCATCTTTTTTCACATAATATGCCTACTTCATATAGAAGGATATTTTCATTAATATTCTATATTTATTACTACTCAAATAGTTTTGAACTTCTGTTCAGTTATTTGCCATGTTTATTACAATTTTTTAAATGGGATTGGTGACAAATTTTTTTCTGAATTTTTGAAATTATAGGCACAGAGAATCTACTATATTTATATTCCTCACAAATCTTCTATAAATATAAATTTTTTTCTAAATATAGTTTTACTTGTGATTAAAACTCATCAGCAACTAGTTTTGCTAATTCTAGCACTGTGTTGTGTCCACATGGAAAAAGAAACTATGCTGTCAGAATCTCTGCTCAAGTATCTCTAACTTGAAAAATTCAACTAGAAGAACTTTATTATGACATGTAGAAATATTCACAATCTGTCATTAAGTGAATAAACTGCAAAGCAATATTATAGTAGTGATTTTTTAAGTGAAGATGAAACAATCTGGAAAGCTCATCAGTACTGGCTATATCTGGAAAATGGAATTACAGGTGCTTATTTATTCATTTAACATTGTAATTTTAGATATAAGTGTACATTAATAACACAGAATTTGCTTTAAGAAATTTACAAAATCACATTTACAGAAATTTCTGGTCAGATAGCTGATCATCTTTACCTCTCACAATAACTAAAAAGTCATCAACTTTTTATTTATTTTTTATCAAATTTTATTATTTGTCAATTACATACAAGTTTCTAATGTTTTCAAATGAGTTAAAGTATTGTCTAAAATTTAAAATAATATGGTAAACAAAGAGAAGTAACAATTACTGTTAAACCAGTTTTCAGTGTGAGAAAATGGTTTAAATCTGAAGATCATTTTGCGTATTCTCAGAGCTTGAGAACACAAAACTTAAAATTCACCTAAAGAAGGTAGGTATAACAGACAATTCCACATAAATCTGGAATCCTGATCAGATATACCTTGTCAAAGACCAGAAACTTAAACTTCCTGTCTCAAATTTCAGGATTAAATAAAAGGGGGGAAATCTCCACTTTAAAATGATAAATATAAGCTAAATCTTCCATAGTAGCTCAAACTCTATAGTGGTAATCAGAAAACTTCCACCAAAAATGTAGCAGAAATGATTCTAGATGTCCCCAGCACTTGGAAAATCTACTCTAAAGAACTTTTCATTCCAAATTTAAGAACAATCATAAAACATAAGTTCTAAGGGAAATAAACATCTGAACAAAGAAAAATCACATGACAACCAAGGTGCCATAGTACGAGTTAGCAGAAATCCAGCAAAATCAGAATGTAGAAATTTGAATTAATTGAAATTTAAAATTAAATGATCAAGATTAATAGCAAGTTAAAAATTGTTAACTGGAATATAAATATATAGAAATCATACAGAGGCAGCAAAGAGAGACAAAAATAATGTCGGAAAAATGGAGGCTAGGGTCAAGCTATTAAATATATCCAGAGTATCAGAGGAGAGAACAAAATGAGGACGAAAAATCATTTGAAGAAATAGTGACTGATCTATAGCCAGAAAAAAATTTTAAAAATTAAGTCACATATTAAATAATACATTAAAGCACAGAAGGATGGGTTAAAAAGAAACCCATGCCTAGAATAAAAATATTTAGTAGTAATAGCAAAGAAAAGGTACTTGAAAAAGATATAGAAAATACCCTTAAAATTACAGAAGTTTAAATGACAGCTGACATTTTAACAGCAACAGTGAAAGTAAAAATGTAATGGAATGACATCTGTAAATTACTATAAGAAAATAAACTTCAAGTTAGAAGAATAGACCCAGTTAAATTATAACTCAAATATGAATGTTGTGTAAAAATTTTTATAGTCAAACAAAATCTAGCTATCTTCCTTGAAGAAATTTTACAAAGATCTATGGGAAAAAGGAAATGATCTAAAATTGCAAACTAAAGAATGAGTAAAGGGCATGGAAACAATAAATACGGGCAAATAATCAGTTTGTATAAAACAACCATAATATATTTCTTGAAGAACTAATAAAAAGTCATTAAAAATCCTGAACAACCAACACATGTAAGTAAGGAAAGTTGAGTTAAAGATATGAATTAACTGAAATAAACTGTATTTTATAATTTCTATGGTAACCACTAGATTAATAAAGTATATAGTTAAACGAATTGGGAAAAAATGAAAGTGGTATGGGGGTGGGGGGGAGAACCAACACAAGTCATCCCAAAAGAAGACAAGAGAGATGGATAAAATAAAAAATGTAGCATATACTTTCTGCTTACAGACACTAATGAAGCAGATGGTTCTGCTATGGGAAACCAAACAATGGTTCTGTTAATGGGAAAATATGATAAAACATCAATATATATGCTCAAAGTATTAAGGAACAAAACTGGTAGTATAGAATAAAAGAGTTAAGTTCTAGAAGAAGTGAGATGGGCACAAGACTCAAGATATCTATTAATTCTTTAAAGGACAGCTTACAACACTATAGGGTCAAAACCTGGGCTCCAGGATTTTCCTCAAAGAGGCCTAAAGTATCCCAACCTAACTAAAGCATAGAAGAAGATATAGGTAAACACACACACACACACACACACACACACACACACACACACACACACACAAATAAATGTGGAACACTAAAGCAGTGTTCCTAGTGTGGTCCAGAGATCTCTCTCTTAGAGATACTTTTAAAGTTTCCATGTAGTCAAAAATCTTTTCATAATAATTCTTAGATGTTATTTGCCTTTTTCACTCTCATTTACTCAAGTGTATAATGGAGTTTCCCAGAGGCTACATGAGGTGTGATATTGTAGTAAATTGAATGCAGAGGGAAATATAAGAAACCAGCTGTCTTGTGTTAAAGAGATTTGCAAGTAAGTTTAACAATGCCTCTTTCTCACTATGACTTTTGGTTAAAACTACAATTATTATTCATAAAACATAAATGTAGGGCATTTATTGTCTGAAACTCTAACAAATAAAATATTTCTTGGTTCTTTTCTAATATAGTAACTACTGCTAGATATGACTCGTATAATGAAAGCTGTTTGAGGGAATGTGAAAGGAACATTAAATAATGATAAAATTGGTCAATCAACAGAAACATATCACTATAGATATATATCACTATAGATATAGTGATATAGTGATATGTATATATAAACACACAATGCATTATATACATATATATATATGCATGCACCAAATATCATTGCTTCAAAAACATAAAAACCTACACGCAACTGATTAAACAGTAACTTGATCCAGTCAATGCATTTAGATCAAAAGGAGGACTCTAGATGGGAAGAAAGTTAGAGTAAGTTGCTATCCTTCCTCTTTTAATCTTACAATGTCTTTGTTGTCAAATGAAGGATGAGAACTGAGTAACAGATTTACAGCAAGCTTCACCTTACATTACTATTACTTCCTCAACATTTCTAAGAAAATGAATCTCTCCCAGTCAAATGTCTTTTTCTACTCCCCCATCTCAAAATAAAAATAAATAAAACAAAACCACAAAAATATTTTAAGAGTCCTTTTCAAAGGACTTAAATATAATAATAATAAATATAAAGGGCTGCTTAAATATTCTTGAGTTTACTGCTTCAATATATTCTTTATTAGCTCTTTGAAAGTTTCCAAGGTCCCACAAAATAAAACTGAAGCCAAGTGTGTTTATCCCTCAAAGGGCCCTTGCCCATGGCAAAATTAGCATTTGGCTATACTTGCTCCAAATATCTATTTCAAAGAATTCCTCCCACAAAAATGAGCCAATGGTCTATAAAACATTCCTGTGATGGGAGCTGGGGGCTGGGGAGCCCTCCTATAAGGAACAGCAAAACCAAAGACGTTCAGTTAGGCTGGAGGGTTTACTAAATAAGTATCCCGGTAAAGGTTTACCTCCCTCAACGGCTCATGTCTGACATCCTACAAAGTTGCATTTAAGATTTCAGGATCACAAATGTATGGAAAACATGAATCAGAAAACTTGGATTCTGGCCCCACCTCTGCCAGGAGTTAGATGAAAACCAAGTGGGTTTGTTGTTTTCATTGGGAAACTAAGACTGGCAGATCTGTAAAATCCCTTGGAGCTTTGCACTACTAGGCATTGTGTTGCATTTCAAAATTAAAGAGTAAACTAGCACCATCTAGTGGAATCAAAGGAATTCACTAAGTTCATAATAGTGAAAAATATTTCTACAAACAAAATATCCAGAAATTATTTTATCTTACTTCATCTTTTCCCTCAAATCCCAAAAATATTTGGTCGCAAAAATTTACTCAGGCATAACAGAGGAAAAAGCCTTTGTAAAAATGTTAATTTCAGTCTTCGTTCTTGTAAAACTAGTGTCACTTTTTCAAAGCAGCATTATTTGAAAATAAAGCAGGAAAAAAAAAAACTTGCAACCTCTGCCCATTTAAAATAATTCCTAAAAATATATTAACCTGAAATTTATAAATTAACAAATTCATTGCTGACATTAAAAATATTTTTCCAGATTAAAGTTTTCTTAATTTATCAGGGACAGAAACATTATGAATGAGAACAGAAACAATTATTTTTCTTATACATTAACATCATATTTTTCATTAAAATTGTATTATTTTCATTTTTACTTGCTATTCAACAAATGAAATATAGCAATTTACTCCCATTACATAGATGATAGATAGATAGATAGATAGATAGACAGACAGACAGACAGATAGATGGTATAGATATATCTCTCTAGGGTATACGGTTGATGAAAGTGAGGATAGTTAATTCGTTTTGTTTATTGTTGCAATCACAGTAATATTCCAGTACTGCATTCCAGTGCCTGGAAGAGACTCATTACCCAGTGGGTACTCAATAAATTTGTTCAGCATAAAGAGTTGAAATATAGTAACAAAACAGCAATAATTTTAAATGTTAAATCCATACTTATCAGAGAGACAGTAAAATAAGACCATTTAAAAATTAGGCATTAGGAGTAGGTTGCTGAGTTTCAAATCCTTTTTTTCTAGCTGTGTGACCGTGGACAATTTAATTAATGACTCTGTGCCTCAGCTTTCTTACCTGGAAAAAATTAACAGCACCTAACTCACAACACTTATGTGAAAAACAAATGAGTTAATATGTATAAGGTACTTAAAATAATGTCTACTGGTTAAATCAGTCATTATTATACTATTACATAGTCATTTATTTTTATGAATCAAATTTATAAGGCAACTTTTGTCATACAGTATGATTTTTTTCAAAATTGAGTTTCAGAATGTTATGAAATAAAGTAAATAAAATCCAACATAAAAATGTGAGGAACAAGAAAAAAACATCATAAATTATAAATCACCTATATTTCATTTGTTTTGGCTATTAATTGAAAAATTTAATGATAATACTAATTCAAAATACAAAAATTTTACCACAGACTAATTTTATAAACTTTAATGATCACTGTGAAAACACCTATTCAAGAATTTTTTCCCACATTACCATCAAAAAGCAAAATGTTTTACCAAATGTACCATACATTTCACACAGAAGAAAGTATGAAATAATGATCATAATAAAACTTAAGTTTAAAACTGCAATACACATTAAGTTATAAAAGATAAAAATCAGGTAATTAAAACAAAACATTTCAATTAATAAAATGCATAATAAAATCACATGATTAAAATAAATTCATCTTTAAAATCATCAACCTAAAGAGAAGTTAATGAATTTTGTGCATTCAAAATATACAATAACTTTAGATCAAATCAAAATATTCTATAATCGAAAACTTGCTACCAAAATAGGCTAGTTCAAGAAAATGTAATTCTTTACCATAAAATTTATACAAAGATACAGAAAATCTACTTCTCGATATATAACAATCTTAGAGATTCTAATTTGAATTATATTTTGAATTTATATTTTAATTAAGATTAATAATAATAAAAACCATCACTTCTATAACCACAACAGAAAATACATTCAAAATCAAAGGCATTAACAAAAATATACTTGATAGATAATATATTTTATAATGGATAGAATTCAATTTTAAATGCTTTTGTTTAAAAAAGTATATTTTATATTATGTTTTGATTTCTACAATTAAGCATTTATTTTTTATAAGAATGTTTACTTGTAATAAGTAAATCATAACAAATGGCAAACTTAAAAAGACCATTACAAAATCCAGCGAAATAACATTTTTATTAATGAACTATTGACATTTCTGTAGGACATTGCTATATTTCTGGCAGTATAATCTTTGATTGCCCATTTATATGACAACACTTCAACACAATTTTAATAGAGAAATCAGAGTGATAATTCGATCTTTCTTTTAGCTCGTTAATTATTTTTTATGATTGACAGCTAGAATGCATAAAATATCTGGCTTTGCACACAGCTGCATTTGTGGCTTATAGACTGACAGGTTTGTGCCCTCAAAGTCCATCAATTCTGTTTTGCATCACTGTTAACATAAAGAAAAATATCTATAGCTCATTGATAATTACATACATGGGATTATAGAGTACATTCTTTTTATATTAAATTTATTTTTAATTGAGGTAAGACACCTTCATTAGGTATTGTCAACAGAGTGCACTCATCACCAAATCACCCATAGTTCACCACCACAGTCCACTGTGCTTCCTTCCCTTTTTGTTCTCATTACCCCGCCCCACCTCCTTCAGTTCTGGTGCTTCAGTTCATAGCTTTCAAGGGTAGTTTTTAAGCATATTTTCATCTGACTTAGTTTAGTTACTCTATATAGAATATATTCTTAGCAAGAGAAAACTTTTGATTCAGTGTCCTCTAACAACTATAATTAGTAATAAGAACTATTACTATCTTTTTATTTTATATATGTTTATTAAGGTAGCATTGGTCTATAACAATGTATATGATTCAGAATTGTGGGATCTCACCTTTCAGGTTATGTTACTATACCACACACACCACCAAGACATCCAAGTTCTCCATTATGCCATTATGCCCCTTACCACCTTAGTTTAATTGGAATGCAAGACATTCAGCAAAACTAATTTAAAATGAATTTTCTTAACAAGATTAACATTCACTGTTCTCACTCACTCAAACTCATAGAAAATCAAATAAATAAGTGCATTAATATTCTTTATTAGAACTAACATTACATATTTACAACTGTACTAACTATAGCTCAGGAAGAATTAGGAGCAAAATAAACAAACTACAAATGTAAGTATTACTTCCAATTTTATTTCATCTCCCTAAGAAATATTATAGCATGGAATAACTTATTAACTTATAAATACAAATCTATCTTTGTGCCCTTTCATAAGAGTTCTTAGCATCAATATATCATTGAAAGACAAAAATCTATGCTTTTCACTTAGCTCAACCAGAATTTCTTGTTCCTGAAGATGAAAAACAGACTCCAAAACAAACTCCAAATGGTTTTCAGAAAATTTACTTTCTCATGTATACTCTTCTCACACTCAATAAATACAGTGTTTTCATTGTACTGAACAGACAGCAAAGACATTTTTTACCTTGTTTGCCCTGTACTACATGGAGATACCTCAGGTACATCAATTAATACTATGGCAGTTATCACATAAATCTTGCAGATATCCTACCCCAGGAAATCCACTGGCTACACAAAATCCCATAACATTGCTGACAATGGAGATGAAGGGGATGGGAGTTTAAGCATTTCTTCCTACAAACAACCCTTTTCTTTTTAAAAGCTGGCATTGGAGTGTGCCAATATAAGTAAGATAGGTTATCAATGCACTTCACTCCAACAACAACAAAATGATTTCTATAGGTATTTTAAGCTAAATTTTTTTTAAAATGAAAGCTTTGTATCAAAAATATCAGCATTTCCATATGGGAGAAGTAATGTATTGTCCCAAAGCAGTTGGCATAGACACATAGTCTAAAGAATACATTAAAGATTATTATACATTATATTTTCAGTTCTTTATTTGGGGAGGCTGTCCTTCAAGTAGGATTCTGATGACCCCCTCTACTCATACACCCCAAGTTGCACAGCACATACAGAGTAATCCAACCATGACTAGTCTCTCTTCCTAGAAATCCCCACTTTCAACTCACTGTAATCAGGATGAACAAATAACTGAATTAAATATATAACTCAAAAATAGAGAATATAGGGTACAGAAGAAAGCAGAAGAATCTGGTAGTAACAACATATATTAGTGGTGGAAGTAAAAAATGCTACAATCCATATAAGGAAATTTGGTACTATCTTTCCAAATTATAGATGCTCTTTGCTCCAACAGTATATACTTCAGGAAATTATGTTATTATTTTTTAAGAGCTCCTGATTTATAGGAATTTTAAAAAATTAATTTATGTTTATTCGAGGTAATTTTGGCTTACATTATAGCTAGAAAAACAGAGCCCCCCCGCCTTAGGTATTGCCACTGTAGTGTACCTACCACCCAACCCAAGGTCTACCACCATAGTCCATTGTTCTCCCTTCTCTCTTTGTTCTCCTCCCACCCCCCACACCCTGCATCTATCAATAGATGCTTCAGTTCCACAGTCAGTTTTCAAGGGTTAGTTTTTAAGCTTGTTTTTACCTGACCCTTACCTTGGTTTATCTATATTTCACAGGAAATTAACCTAAAGATATGTCTGATAAAGAATGAGATGAAAAGTAATCATGTTTGTGACCTCTCTATGAATCCCATGTGGCCGCTGTTTGCACCTGTGCATGTATGACCTCTGTGCACCCGTGTGTATGTAGGATTTGGAAAAGGCACTCCTGCATGACTGCACTAAGACAATGGCCCACATCATGAGCAGATGAGGACACCTAGCTAGCCACTGACTGACTGTGTGGCCATGGTCTGAGGTGGCCTGGGAGTAGCTATGAAATTACATCAAGTACCTGCACAGGAAATCCTCCCTGTATATATGGCTGATATGTCCCCTCCAGTTCCATAAAAATTGATTACCGTTTGTCTCCCCTGAACCCTGCTCCTCATCACACAATCACACCTGTTTATTACTGTTAATAATAGCAAGAGTGCTGCTCATTGAGCAGCAGAATCTTGACTTGCAAACCAGCTCCATGATTCATCCCCCATCGTGTCCTCAGGGATGTGCTGGCACATTCTCGACTCAACATGTTAGCCATTATGATAATATAGACAGATTAGAAACCATCCAATGTCCATCAACTTAAAATCAATGGAATAAACAACACTACATCCACATAACAGAATACTATTGAGCCATGCAAAAAGAATGCTATGGTAGGTGAAACAACCAAAATAAAGAATAGTAAAAAAAAACCAAAAACCCGCATGCTAATGATTATAGGACAGAGAAGGTGGAAAGGCTGTACTTTTGGGGTTTCTAAAATTTTAAGCCATTAGTATTGCACCAGAATAAATTTTAATCAAACTCCTGATTTTTTTTTTTTTTGGTAAGCCTTGAGTATTCACCCTTGAGTATTATTTAAGATCTACAAAGTCCCTTGAGAATCTCACAATTCATCAAAAATCAAAAACAATAATAAATTAGGTAGTGAAAACATGAGGTGCTTATTGTATAATTACCAGAGGAAACTGTTGAAATAAGTTTTAGCTGAATTGCAGTGGGTAGAAAAGGGAACTTGATAAGAAGAACAGAATTCTCTTTCACAAAACTTGACAGCAAGAGAAATGGAGCAATGGCAGATGTGCATGGCAATAGGAACAATATGACATAAGACAAGTGATAAATGATGGAGGAAGATCCTAGACATTTGTAGAAAACAGGGCTGGCCTCAAACAAGAAAAAACACTTCTGTTGTTGAAGTAAATGAATTATATAGGGTATGAGGATGGAAATATACAATATTTCAGTGATGTATTCTTTAAAAGGAGTAAATAAAACAAAATGTAATCATAAATATATATTGATATTCCATTGTTCTTACCAATTCGAGTGATTTTATTATATGAAAGTTCAAGGTTTTGAATATTAGTGCAGCCATCCAAACCATGAAAAGAAGTCAGTTGATTTTTATTAAGAAGAACAACACAAAGATTTTCCAAATTTTCACAGTTGATACTCTCAATATGGTTTTCCTAAACAAAAACAAATGTAATTACTTGTATTTCAAAATCTTATTAATGACATTTAAAAGCTGCTAAAAAGGATGAAATACAATCTCCAAACGAATTTCTAAATTGAAGATGCTAATTGCTACAATATTATCTAGATGAAAATATTAAATAACCCAATTAAAAATTACTGATTTTGTATTTATTCATAATTTTTTCAAATATTGGAAAGAGTATCATAAAATGAAATATATCAATCTAAAAGAACAAGAGTGAACATTTGGCCATAGTTCATATAAAGCTATTATTAAAAAAAAAATACTGAAAAAGGGAAAGCTCCCAACCTACCCTCAGTTCCTTCTGTCCCTTCCTCTGCAAAGAATATCAAAGTCATAAATTAGGTCTATATTTCAAGTATAAGTTTATTTTTTACTACATATAAGCATATCTCAATACATGATATTGGTCTCAGTGTCAAGGTCATATGTCAAGGATAAAACAGCAATTCTTTTTGTTTTTAAGACTTCAGAAAAATAAAGGTACTTTATTAGAACCTGAAGTATATAATCTTACAGCATCCCTCTTTAAAATATGAATGAATATATGTCTAGTAGAATGAACTTAATAAGAAGCATAGAATACCCCCTAAATTTTAAAGGAAAATTGTATTGATAGGAGCACTGTCACTTTGAACTGAAAAGAATATAATTCAATATGAAAAAGAGTCTCCTATCCTACCCTCCTAGTTCCCAATTTTCCATGGGAAAGAAACAGGCTGAGAAAAATTCTCAGCTTCAGAACAGGGCATTTGTTATGGAAAAGGAAGTATGCCTTGAGGATGGAGTCAACAGCCCGGTGGGGAGAACCAAGAGTAACAGAGAACTATTGTTATGAAGCAGAACTCAGTCCCTATTAAGGAATAGATGATATTATCCTTAGCTGTGACCAGGGACTGCTATGGACTTCTTGTTTTCTCCCAACCTGAATAGGAATGCCTATAGTGATTGACCAAGTTCTGTCCCACCAAATATGCTGAAATGTGGGGGGATGGGATAGGAAAGATAATATTACATTTTACCTTACAGATATTTGAGAGAACACTACATGAACAGATTGTCTCCATTAGGGTGATTAAATGACAAGATTCTGTGCTTCAAGTCTGAGCCTGACTTCATAAGTTCATGAAACTTGTGGGTATTTAGGCTACGAAAGGATGTATATCATTGTAGTGTAGATTGTAGTAGACTATTACTTTGTTAGCCCCCAATAAACCTCACAACCCAATATTCTCACAACCACGCAGTCTCCTCCCATGTGAATTCAAGGTTTGGCTAACAGAAAACTATCTAGCATATGCAAACAAATGCTCGATAAGAACTTGTATATTAGAGGTCATCTTTTCAGCAAGCTCACTCTTGGGATATGACCAACTATAAAACAGTTGAAGATAATCAAGAACTAGAAAGAGAATGAGTGAGGGAGGGAGGGAGGAAGAAAGGGAGGGAGGAAGTGTGTGTGTGTTGGGGGCGGGGAGGGGGAGAGAGAGAGAGAGAGAGAGAGAGAGAGAGAAGGACTGAATTTCTAACCTCCCAAGGCACCAGACATATGAGAGAAGTCATTTTGGACATTCTAGTCTGACTCAGTTATAATTACATAAAAAACAAAGTCAACATAATATGAAGCAAAAGAAAAGCCCGGCCTCAATTTATGGCCCACAGAATTGTGAGCACAGAAATGGTGGTGGTTCTAATTTACTAAGTAATGTGGTCATTTCTTATGCAACAGAAAGTAACAAAAACAGTAGTTACATTGTCTGCATATATTAATACCAGTTCATATCACCTTATCTCCCCTCTGAGAATCTCCCCAATCTGATTCTCACAAGTTTTTGTCCTTCATCTCTTTAAGACCTTGAGTTACAGATGTTATTTTAGTAAATTTTCCCCAAAATTGTCAATTTCTGAAACATAAACGTGTACCTATATTTTAAGATAAATGAGGCTACTAGAGAGTGGATGGAGGACAAAGGAGGGAGGGGCCACAATGGACTATGGTGGAGAATTATGGGTGTGGTGCGGTAACATGCATCTTAAGAGGTGGAATTTGTACCTCTGAAGCATATATTGTAAACCAACATTACTTTAATTGAAAAATAATATAACAAAAAGAGGACATACCTGTGCATCAATGTACTTTAGTTTTTTACAGTTACTCAGGCTGTGTAAATTAGTTAATCCACAGCGTTGAAGAGACAGAAACTGAAGATTTGTACACTCAGCCAGTGTGGAAAGACTACAACTTGGCAAATCTTGAAATGTAACAGTTGTAACCTACAGAAATTAATAATATTATAGTGTATAATGTTATCTAACAAAAGCAAACTTAAACGCTACTACCAATTCATCTAGGAAAAATAACTCTACATCTTGAAACCCACATTTACTAACAACCCCATTTCATTTAAGCTATCTGAATTCTTTTGTATTCCAACAGGAAGGCAAAAATAATATAATTACTGACAACCAAGTCAAGTCCAAAAGTAATATGCATAGATACAGCAATATGCCCATTTATCATTTCATTCCCTGGTTTTCTACCAAATTCACTCTCCTTGTTTTTCATGCTCTTGGCATTATTTTCAGGACTGCACTACATAAATGTTTAAGATCTTTGTTTGAGACCTGGTTAGACCCAGGAGGCATAACAGGTCAGGGAAGAGATTTTTGTGTCCAACCTGCTATATTTCAACTAGAGTAGCTCAGCTATGTTCCAAGAAAGAAGCAAGCTTGAGAGGAAACATTATAGAATATTTAATAAGTGGGCCTAAACAAAAATAATTGGGTCATGTGATACAAACAACATTCTGTTACAAGATTTTGTATTATAAATTTTGTAAGATTTACTACTGAATAATGACTATATCGAGAACATTTTGAGTATCAGGAAAAAAATCACGAACAATTTTTCTGTATTTTTCAAATATTTTGAAGACCAAACATTTACAACATTTTTTATTATTGATATATTACTGTGGACTCAAAACATCTTAAAGCTTTTCTTAAGGAACTTTTAGGGTTTTTTTGACTAAAAAAAATTCAATGTCAAAGAATGCATTTAATTTTATAATATTAAGAACTACACCAACAGGTCTACAAAAATAAGTCAGATAATAGAAATATTTTAAGGCTACTGAAAAGCACCACATTTATTAAACTCAAGAGCTCCCAACCTAAAAAAAACAGTGGGAGAATAATGCAGTAATGAGTTGGTCCTTCACTATAATTGAATCCATGCATTGCAATAAAATATATATGTTAAATCACGTTATAGCAAGAATACTTTTATACTGCCATATCAAAAATCCTAATATCAGGTTACTCTTGTACTGAGTAACCATTTAAAAATATTGGCTTTTTTGAAAGAGTGCAGTATATATCATTCAAAACAGAATTTCCAAAAATTTCTATTGAAATTGAAAGATTCCTTCAGAAAAAGTTGGAAAAGTATAAAATTCTTCAGTGCAGTAACTTCTCTTCATATGGAACATTTCCTGTGCATTAAATTAAACCAAGAGTTTTAATTTACATATTTATTTAAGTGAATGGAAAGACCATATGTTCACGGAAATATAAAGAAGGGATTTAGTCTACTCCTTGATTTAAGAAACAAACGCAATAATCAATATTTTTAAAACTTCATGTAAATAAAACTTTTTAGTTTCATAATTATTTTAGGAATTTATCAATTATTCATAATCTAAAACAACTCTTGCAATGTGTATTTTTATAGCCTTTCAGAAAGAAAAATATCCAACCATTTGAGTTGAGATAATTTCTGTGTGATGCCCATTTAATTTGTCCACAAAGAGATGTTATAAATTCTGTACTTGGAAAACTTGCTCTCTACTAAAAATAGAACTTGCTATTTAGAGTCAAGCACTTAAAAACCACAGCTTTATGACACCAAAACTACACTACCCTATAATTTATATTATTGCTCCTGTTTTAAATCTATGTTGCTAAAATCAACAACAAAAGCACAATGAAGTTCTAATGATGTGACAGTTTCCACATCTACTTGTGTGTGTGCGCATGTGAGTTTTGTGGTTTTGTTTATTGTTTTGGGGTGTGGGGATCCCTAAATAGGTGACTACTACCTTAAAATATACACATTATATTAACAGAATGCAAATCTCACAGTGGAAACAAAATTTTTCATTCTTTTCATAAAAATCTGGTCAGTCATTTATGTATTAGAACAGTTAAACACATCGGTATCTATTTTTCCCCTTCAGATAGACATTTTAAGATTGGAATGCAATCACAAATTTAGGGGTGTTCCTTTAAATTTCTCATAATTACCATATTGGTGTCAACTTTTGAATATGAAGTACTTCATAATATCTCCTCTTTTTTACTAAACATTTTAAAAATATTCTTATAGTAATTTATTCTCTACCCTAGATTTTTATAAGCATGAGATCAAGATAAATTTTATATTAAGCATTACTGATAAATGCATGACATTAATCACACAAATAAAACTGCTTTATATTCTAAAAAGTAAGGTCAATATAGAATTTGTACTCATGAATGTTTATCACTGAATGATTAGCCTGAAAAACAGCTGGTGCATACCTGATGTGCACTAAATATTTCTTAAATGAATGAATAGACTGCTCTAGCTTTTTGGCAAAACAAAATATATTTATAGTGTTCATAGTTTTTTCCACTTGTAAAGAGTAATATAAAACAATTAAAAAATTGATATTATTCACACTTGCCAGACTTGAAAATGAAATGCTCCACTTACAGAACTTCTGATTCATTTATTACATTTTAATAAAAGATCAAAAATCATTGTTCCACTTAATCATCTATATTTCCCCATATTCTTAATAGCTATTTGTATTATAGTATGACCTAAAATAGCAATATAGTTTTAGAGAGTTCGCTTAATTATCCTTAAGTTCAATGCCAAGAGAGTCAGTCATCTACTGTAAACTGTAATTATAAGAGTAACAAGAGCAATGATTGTTTCCTCTTTTTGCCAAACATCTGTTCAGTGTCACAATATTAAATCTGTACAAACCAGAGAAATAATATTGCTTAAAAAAATCAACTGCAAAGAGACTGAATCTGAAGTCTTATTGGTGGCTTAAATCAAAGAGAATCTGAATTCAAGGGAGTCATATGCCATCACACCACCAGGTTATTATACTTTGCCTTGTAATCTAAGAGAAATCAGCACCTTAAATGTCATTCAAGAGATCTTAATCAAGATTAGTACCACTTTTTGTAATTGTTCTTTAAAGCAAGTTATCATTAGTAGCAAAATACCATCAAAAGAAAAATTAATTAGTTAAAACATTAAAATCAGGAAAAATATATTAGCTATCAACAATCATTTCTCTTCAGTCATATCTGTTTGTGATATTATTATATATGGTGGATGGTATACAACTTCAGTTTTACAATTCTTTGGTGAAACAGGCTATTAAAAAGCCCTCAAAAATCTACTTGCCTTTCTTTTCAGATGCTTGAGAGCCATTTTTAACAATGACTATTATATACATTAGGAGTTCTAGGGTATATTCTTCACATACAGTATTTTAAAACTCAATAATCCTATCAAATAGGCATTCCTTTTCTCAGCTTATAGAAAGCAAACCTGAGACTCAGAAGAATTAAGCACCTTGCACAAGGTGACACAACCAGTGACAGAAAAAGACATCATGATAAGTAGGTCCCTGATAGTACTCAATATAAGATCTGTTATTACTTTATTTAAAACAGATTAATTTCCTTTATAACCAATAAACTGTAAGGCCTGTTTCCTGTCTTGAAGGCTCAGAGTGAGAAATTAATATAAGCAAAATGAACTCATTACTAAGTGAAATTCAAGAACAACACAACTTTTCTCTTCTAAAGGTCCTCTCCCAAAGGATATTCCAAAGATGGCAGTGGGTGCTTAAAGTAAGGACAAAGGTATGCAGCTAAGAGATTCATGGGTCAGTGGCAGTGGTGAATGAAGACACCATGATAAGCCAACTGAAAAGAGACATATGCAAACTTTCAAAAAATAGGGGGTAGGCATTTTAATCATAAATCCATTCTAGTATTGTATTGTTTGAGATAGTCTTCCCTGTTTTTCTATACATGCGTTAGCTCCTATCTGAATTTTGGTTGAAAATATGGGCTCCATACACATAGAAAATTAGTAGCATCTAGGAAAATTATAAATTTCATGCATATATGCACCATGTTTACATAGTACAATGTCTAAGTAGTTACATTTCTATTGTATATAAAAATTCTGGAATTGTCTGTTTTAAACTCTTCATATCACTAGCCAAGTACAGGGAAATTCACTTTATTCCAAAAAAAAAACATCACTAGGGGGTGTTGTGTCCAAGAAGAAAGCAAACTCCTTACTGAGTTCAAGGTAGTTTTCTTACTCTAATTCAACTGAAAATTCACATATGCTTCCACTCTTAGAAGACTGAAATAGCGAAAGGGACCTTGTATACAGGCTTCAAGATATAAATCAAAGTTCTTTATAGTGCTTCACTGAGGGAGACGAGACTCTGAATAATTTGAGATCCTTTAAGTACATTCCCCTCTCAAATGGGACAGTATTTCATTCAGCAATCTCATTGCCTAAAAGACAAAAATTCTTGGATACAAAATATGCCTTCTACTTAGATTTTAGTAAATTAAATTGTAGAGAAACAAATGTCACTAAATATAAAAAAGCATTGTAAGATACCTGCTGTAATGTATTCCAAGGGCCACACTGAAGAATTTCTTGTGCATTCAAAGGAGGCATCAAGTTGGCTGGGCATTTTATAGGTCTCTTTTTCTTAACAATTTTCTTTTGTTGATTTTGCTTGGAAATTTCAAGCCAAGGTTTGAATGATTTCATCCAAGCTTGTCTCTTTTCTTCAATAGACGATATAATTGTTGGCTTTGAGATGGAACAGGTCACATGGCTTTCACATTCAGGTCCATTTTTAAGACATTCTTCAGGAATTTCTTTACTCTGAGACATAAGAGAGTTTACTTCTGTAAAAACTGAAGAATTTTTTGCATTATAACTACCAAAATCTTCATAAGGAGCATTTCTTTCTAAAATATTATCTTTCTTGTTTATTTTGCCTTCTAAATTTATCATAGCATCCCTGGTGTTAAAAATCACATCACTATTCACAGCATTGCATTTTTGGTTCTCCTTGGTTTCTTTGGATTTTAAGTTAATTTCTTCTTTTGTTTTTTTTACATTTTCCTCTATATCCTCAAAATTTTCTAATTTTAGAGGCAGAAGTTTTTGTTCCATTGGAATCACTGAAATAGTCTCTTCATATAATGTTCCATTATGTTCTGATAGCTCTTCTTTATCTATTTTTTGTATCTTATTCTGTTGATTATCTTTAATTATTTTTTGTGCTTCACTATTTTTTGCCTCATTAATTTCCTGGTTATTGACTAACATTACTTGGCTTTCTTGTATATACTCATTCATAGCAGTTTTCATAGTGTCTTCTTTTTGTGTTTGAGATTTTAAACCTTGTAGCTGAGACTGTTCTGTCATGTTTTCTTTGAGATCTGGATTTTCCAATTTAATTTTTTGGTCTATATTTTCATATTTTTTTCCTTGCTTGACCAATTTTTCTGAACACTGTTGTTTTGCGAGGTTTTCATTTTTTTCTTCCATTTTGAAATTTGCCCACAATGTCTGGTTTGATATAGAGTCTTTTAATTTTACTTGTATTGAATCTTTCAATACAAGCTGTGTACCTACATTTTCTTTCTTCTTTGATTCTTCAAGCAGACAAAGGGGAACATGCTCCAACTTCTTTGATTTTTCATGTCCTACCTTTTTGGGTATATCATCCTTATTCATTGATACATCTTCAACAATCAAATGCTTGGCATTATACTTTCCTTGCCTAAATGCACTACTTATTATTACCTGTTTACTTGCTTCTTCTTTTAATATTAATTTTTTCTTATTTAGTAGCTGTTCTTTTTCACGTCTCAGGATGTTCTTTTTTTCTTCATAGTCTTTTTCTCTCCTTTTCTTTTCTTCTTGCTTCTGCTTCTTTATCTCTTCTTCTTTCTTTTTTTCCTCCTCTAATCTTTTTCGTTTTTCTTCTTCTATTTGTCGTATTTTTGCTTCCTTTTCTTTCCACTCTTGTGCTTTCCTTTTCTTACTTTCTATTTGTTCTGTTATGATTGGGCCATATTTTTGGTAGACAACAAATGCCTTGTATTTAGCTTGAATTTTTATAGCTGCATTATGCTGTAATTTTAACAAACGCATTTTTTCTTTTTCCTGTAGATCTTTAAATCTTGTTTTTTCTTCTTCCACTTGTAAATGCAAGTTTCTAATAAACTCCTAAAGTGAGATAAATAGTCAGCATAAGCTAAATATTCAATATCATCACTAAAATGTCATTGAATATATAGATTGAAAACAAACACTAAACCTGCAGTCATAATGAAGTTATGACAAAATTCACTTAGACATAATGACACAGAGGAAAAGCAAGAGAAATAACAAACCAAAATCTGCGTAGGAAAATGCCTTCAGATTTTCTGAGATTGGAGTTCTGATAAAGGAGACTCAGAGCTAACTAGGGGACTCTGCAAATAGGGAACTATTTTGTAAGTCTTATGATACCAGGTAGGCCAGGTAGAAAGCACATATGAGGAACAAACGAGATCAACCAGCCTCACATATCTTATCCTTTCTCAACTATCAAGGTAGCGGATAAACACATATTGCATTAGATGAAACAATCTGGAGTTAGAAGAGAGAATGTCATTGCCAACAGAGTCCTAAAAAAGGGTAAACAGATCAATGAAATTCAGCATACTTGAAGAAAATTAACAGAAAGGATGTACAACAGAAAAAATACTTCAGTAAGTAGAAGAATAATTTCTGAGAAAAGAAAACCATGAAACTAAATAAAAATTAAAAGGAAGAAAATATTTTTAGAATAAAACAAGTTTAAATAAGTATTTAGATATATACTCTAGGAAATGAAAACCGAGTTTAGGAAGCAGGGAAAGAGTTGGTATTCAAAGGATACTAGTGATCAGTGAAACCATTAGCACTTAAATTTTTTGTTCTACTCCCTTCTTTCTTCATTAATTTCACTTAAAAAAATATGCTACTAGTATATTGTAGCTCCTTTCAAGACAATATGTCTTTTTTCCTTTGACTGATTTGAAAATACTTCTTGTCTTGAATTTCAATTGCATTAATAAAGTCCCAGGTTTGATTATCTTTATATTGATTCTACTTGGGAATCACTAATTATATTTGAATGCTCACAATGACTTTTTAAAAACAGTTCAATTCGACTTAATTATTCCTTTACCCACTGTTTCTGCTCCATTCTTTCTCTCCCTCTACTATCACTACACAACGTTTTATCTTTTTATGTAAGACACATAATTCTTGAGCTACTTTCTTATTTTTCTATTTCTTGTCCTTTTGTGTTTTAATTTGGATTTTTTTATAGACCTCGCTTCAGTTTCTTTAATGTTCTCATTGCTGAGTCAAATATATTATCAAACTTAATCTACTGATTTTTAATTTTATATGTTGAATTCTTGAACAACTCTATAATATATACTGATATTTCATTATAGATCCTAATTCTATTTTCACATTACCTATTTTTAGCCACTTTGCTATTGCATGATACAGGTATTTTAATGACACTGTTAACTTCAACATTTGGACTACCTGCAGGTGAGCTGCCTCTTCACGTGGCTAATTGACTTTTTAATTTAAATATGGACAGCAATGTAAATATATATATTTCAATATATGCTGTAATAAACAAATATGTTGTATACCCTAAATTTATACAAGATATGATATGTTGAACATTTTTCAATAAAAAGAGATGGACATTAGAAACCTACATTTTTAGACTGTGTTTATATAAATAAAAGATTTGAGGAAATACAAAAGTGCAGCCACCCTTCATAATAATCTTCAATCATAATGAAATGTTCATAATAGTATGTTTCTTCAACACTTGGAAGAAGCTTTAGAATAAAGACATATACGCTCACTGAAGCTTTTATTTTTCATTTTCATTTAATGTTTTAGTAAATTAAATGCTACATTAGCTAGGCAATATTATTTTAAAATGTTTGCTTCAAACATAATAATTAATTTTAAAAATAACAAATACATACCTCATGCTGTTTAACTTTCTCTTTCCACATTTTCTCTTCTTTATGGAGTTCATCATTCATCTTGTCCTCTTCTTGCTGAACATATGGTGAAAATGAAAAATATTTAAATATCAAAGAATATTATATTAATTCTATGAGATTCTCGCAATATATATTTATGAAAACTGGGTAAAGAAAACAACTAACAGTCCTCAGTTATTAGCACTGGGATACTAACTTTAACCTCAACCTAAAGTATAATATAAATCATACCTACGTTTCCCACTTCCATCACATAACTGCTTGCAACCATGGAAAACAGTTTTATTTATTTGAGTATATTTATTTATATAATAAAACACACTGGCTGGAAACAATGTCGGACAATGCAAAAATCATAAATAATAATGTTTATAAGATGGCTTGTTATTAAGTTTGTCTCTCCACACCATCCCATTTAATTTATATAATAAATCATTTCAGTGAGTAAAGGTTTTCTCTTAATAACTCTTATCAGCGCCTATTTTGTTAAGGGACTTCAGAATAACAAAGATACAAGAAGGAATAACAAAGATTAGTAAAATATATTCCCTTTCATCTAAAACTTTACCTTTAATATGGGAATGTTATTTATTATAAGTTCACACACTACCCCAAATTTAGCATAAGTTTATCAAAAGAGATGACTATAAAGGAACACAGTAGGAATAAGTGCTAAAATTAGAAGATCACGAAAGGTGTCACAAAGACAATTATATTTGAAATGACTAGCTGACTAGGCTTCAAGAGATTAAACATATATTTTAGTCTGTTTTAAAATCTAATGATGCTAACTAAAAATAGGATTAGAAAAAAGTAGAAGTCAGTAATTCACAAAAAATATGAAGTGCTCATTTATTTGCAAATAATGAGGAGGACTAAAAACCCTGAAGGAAAGAGATTTGCAATAGCTATTTTGAGGGATAGAAGAGGAAGCAAATAAAGGGCCAGAAAAGAATGAATGAGTGTAAATTCTATATCAGAATCTATTTTAGAAATTATGGAAATGGTCATATTGGAAAACATTTAAACTCCAAGGCAAAATAAAGCACACTTAGGAATTCATTCAAACTTCTAATGTTATATATTTCTATGTCATAATTTTATGATAAAGTGATAATGACTTTCAAAATCTTAGTTATAGTTCTTTGAGGGCAGCACCCAGGTATTAGCTTTCTTTTTATTGTCCAAGCACCTAGCTGAATACTTTGTCCTTAAGGCAGTCAGTAAACTCTTGTTATAAAACAAATAAATATGACAACTTAGCTGAACAGTATTTAAAAATCAAATGTCATATAAATCTGAAAATGCCAGTCACAATAGCAATGATGCATTTCAGAACAAGATAGTATATGCTATTTTAATCATCTACATTACATTCAAATTCTGTCCTGGAATTACAGAAAAATGTTCTGACTTTTGGGAGTGATCACTTATTCTGGCCTGAACACTTAAAGATTCAGAGTTTACTATTTGAAAAAGCCATGGTCAAACAGGTACTACAGATATAATTGCCTTTAATTTGTTTATTTTCTATATAATCAAAAAATGCAATGTTCCCAAAATAGAGGGCTAGAATGTCCTAAACTGCCTAAATGACTACATGCTAATGTTCTCTGTGTAGAGACTCACAACTAGCAAGTTCTGGGAGATATACAAGTCAATTTTAGTAATGTATGACACAAAGGCCAGTACTATCTGGTACTTGAACACGTTAAGGACCTACTGGCTCACAAGCAGGGTCCTAAAATCTACCAGTTTCTCAATATGTCAGTACAATGATCTGTAGTTGGGATAGAGAAACAAAATAAAACAATACAGAACTCCTTCACACCCCAATATTTCTAATCCGAGGAAATAGATGAATTATGGAAGTGATGCTCAGATTATGACATATATGATTGAACTATGTCAACCTAAATATGTTTTACATGTGTTAAATGTATAAGATCACATGGCAAGGACATTACATGATCAGGAAAACTGTGTCACCTTTTCTAGTTTCAGAAGGGAATAAAAAAGTAATAGTATATGTTGTAAATGTCAGTGTTTTGAAGACAATCTTCTAAACTTCATATACTCTAGGGGACCCCAAGATCCCAAGCAATTTATTCAAGCAATTGAATAAATTTCAATGAAAACTAAGCAAGTAGTCCATGTTACATGCTGTTAATCTAGTCAATTTTTCCATTATCAGGAGTGATTAAAAGTCACAGAACAGAGCTTGAACCATGTCATACACCAAAACAATACCGTTCAGAACTAGCTACTGATTAAAAAATGTATGAGAACAAGAACAACTTACTTTCTGAATATCCTCTAATTTCTTCTTTTCAACTTCAAATTTTTTCATCCAACAATGTCGCTTTTCTTCTTCTTCTTGAAACTCCTTTTCTTCTTTATCCCTCTGAGCTTTAAGAGTTTCATTTTCTTGGTATTCTAGTTCTTTCTGTTTGTCTTGCCAAGCCTCAAAAGACTGTCTACATCTTTCTTCCACTTCACAGTATCCAAAATTTATATCAGTGTCATCTGCACATGAAGAAAAATAGTATTATTCAAGAACAAATCTTTCAAAGGATATCCAATATAAAGTACAAAAGTAATTTTAAAATGAAGAAATAATGCTACCGCATTAACAAAATAAAAGTGATGATATTCAAAAGGAAAATATATTTTTAAATATATGGAAATTCTATTGCATTCAATAAAGACATCACATAACTTTCCACAAGCTATTTCACAAAACTTAATCTAAATATATAGTGTGTGTGCACATGTATGTGTGTGGCTAAGGAACACTTAAGGGATGTAGTTAAGGGATATTAATAAATTCAATCTTTTGTGGCAGCTATGTATGTAGAAAATTTAAATATATTTAAATAAAGATAATTTAGGAGGCATAAAGAAGACTATGCAAAAACATAAATAAGTATAGTAAAAAGCATAATAATTTTCAAATATCTAAATGAAAAAGAGAATAAACCGTATAATTTTTTTTCAGATATATATGGTCAATCACATAAAAATAATCACTAGTGGTTTAGCCTACCTGGCAAAGTCTGTTCATTCACAGGCAAGTCATGAGGACCCAGCTCTGGAACAGAATCAGGACTGCCACAACGGGTCCTAGTTCTCAGAAATTCTTCTTTTTCTATTTCAGATAATATCTTGCAGGTGAAAAGTGTACCAATGAGTAAAGAAAACCAAAATAGAGTGTAAAGCTATTATTTTAATAAAAAAACTAAGAAAACACATGTAGAATTTTATTTGCCTCAAATATACAGCACACTAGGTTTTTTTCTATTTATGCAAACAAACCATATTTTAAAAAATAAAACCACATCTATTTATGAAACTACACTTTAATTAAATTTTTAAATAAGTGAACTTTAAATCAGTGAACTATGATCCTACATTAAAAGGAAAGGTAAATTTTTGAAGTATAATATGAAGCACTTTCAGTCAAATCCTAAATATTACCTTCATTAATGGTTCTGGATTTTCTTTACAATCTGTTGATAATTCTAACCTTAAATGCATATGATCATTAGAAACTGCTCGGTAACTACAGCCTATGGAGAGAAAAAAAGGTCACAATTTTAAATATTAGAGTAGGGTATAACACATTAAAATCCCCAAAACTTTCATCATCCTTTCATCTCAAATTCTGCCAGTGTGTTTGTTTTACTTGTATATTCTTGATCAGTAACTCAAAACAACAGAAAATAAAAGAAGAAAATAACAGAGGGAATCTGTGATCTTTATTCCAAAAATAAAAGAAAATTTTGAAACATTGTAACACTTGATTACTTTTCACATTCCAAACTAAAGTTTACTTTTCATGTGCACTGAATAAGGCTTTGTTTGATATTACAATGATACTTTATGATGAGCTGACAAATGTTCAAATCTGGGCCTCCCTGCTGGCGCAGCGGTTAAGCGCTGTGCTGTGGAGCTGTTGGCAGCAGCTATGTGAGTTTGACGCCCGGCCAGGGAGATTCCCACATGGCGCGGCAGACCTCTCCCGCCTCGCCCGCTGCTCCCCTCAGCAGTGTATCTCCGTGCATCTGCCTCTCCTGCTCCCCACTCTGTCTCTGGTGAACCCTCCTGCCGCCCCACACCTCCGGCCTGTACCCCAGCTTGTATGCATAAATAAAAAAATCTTAAAAAAAAAAAGTTCAAATCTACCAGACACGAAACAGCAATATAATCTTGTACAAGATGTTGAAAACTTAATAAAAACATCAGCTTAAAAGTTAAAATTATTAACATGTGAATGAAGTGAACTTTCATTCCTTATTTTATAACTTTTGCTGAACTTTTTGTCTTTTTATTATCTATGCAGATGTAAATGTGTTTCTTACCTTTATTTCAATTAATGTGGCAATGTTTCCGAAGAAGAACTATTTTTACAAATGATAATTCTGCGGGTTAACTATTTAAACCTATTTTGCTGGATATTATAGATATGCTTCCTCAACACCTAGTCACAGTTTTCCTGGCATGCTTTCCTATGAAGAGACTGAAAAGCAAAAAATAATATTCTCTAGACTCCCTTGAAGCTAGGATGCTAACGGTGATTTACGCTTTTCAGTTAATATATTTTTATAAGTCTTTGTATTCATAAGAATACAAAAAATGTGTGAAGAGAAGCAAAGAGCAATAATTCATTTTTCTGATCCAGATCTTGATACAAGAAGTTCTATATACTATACATTCTAGGAGTGTATAGTAGAGAATTAATGTCTCTAAATTTCTTTTTATTTATAATTTAAATTTTTACCTATTTTTGCGTGAAAGAACTGGACTGTAGGCAAGAGGTGGTGAGGGGATTCACCAGAGACAAGAGTAGGGAGCAGAACAGGTGGATCTACTGAAATACACTGTTAAGGGGAGCAGCAGGAGAGACAGGAGAGGTCTGCTGTGCAATATGTGGGTTAGCTCCATGGTTGAGGATTGAACTCAGATAGTAGGGGTGATAATGCTGAGACTTAATTAACCCCTAGGCCACTAGGAAGGCCCCCTCTAAATTTCTTTTTTTTTAAGATTTATTTATGCATAAAAGCTGGGGTACAGGCCAGAGGTGTGGGTGGTGAGAGGGTTCACCAGACACAAGAGTGGGGAGCAGAACAGGCAGATCTGCTGAGGGGAGCAGTGGGTGAGGCAGGAGAGGTCTGCCGTGCCAAGGGGCAATCTCCCCGGCGGGGGTGTTGAACTCGTGGCCGCTGCTGACAGCTCCATAGCACAGTGCTTTAACTGCTGCGCCACTAGGGAGCCCCCCCTCCTAAATTTCTTAATTGTATTAAACAGCAACTGCTGCTACAGTCAAGTCTTACAATGCACTTGTGCATATTTTCCACACTTTGGATATAACCTAGAGTCTGTTTTTTTCAATTCTATTTAACAATCCTGTTATTAATTATAGTAACTAGTTTCCGAAGATGTCTCTCCCACATTTCTCAGTATGTTCACCATGTGTAATTCCCTCCTGCACAGAACAGCTGATTTTTGTTGCTGTCAGGATGTGATACAAATGATGCTGCATGACTTCTGAGAACAGGTCATAAGAAGCCTTCCACGATTCCACATCAATGTCTTACTATTTTCTGCAGGGAATGTGTCTTCTCAGTATGTAGATGCCATGCGAGCCAGTTGAAGGAGCAACAGAATTCCAAGCCAACTCTTAGCATCAACTGTCAGTCATTTCAGTGAGCCATCTTGGAATTCCACTCCAGTAAAGGCTTTAGCCTTAATCAACGTCTGGCAGTAAATGCATAAGATTCCAAGCAAGAACTGTCCCGCTAAGTCCAGTCAGTGGACAGAAGTATAGTTAATAAATTATTTTAAAACAGTTTGTTTTGTAGCAATAATTAGAAAATCTACTCTACCCATAAAAATCCACAAATGCACCCCAGAAATCTTACTGCTTAAGTTAAAATGCTCTCTATTGTCTACAACTGAGGTTCCTTATCGATATAGTTGCATTAATAAATAAAATTAGACTCTAGTTTCTTTTGTGTGCGATAATCATTAGCCCAAGACATGATTAATTCCAGTTAAATCTTTGTTCCATTTTTGTTAGAATATACCAAGCAGTAAATTTTGCTCAGTTGTGGCAAATAGAGATTGTTATGGTGTTGATATAAATTATTGCTAGTTTGTCTAAAAAAGATATATAAATTGATACTTCTAAAATAGTTCCATAATTAGTTTTATTTGATGTTATATAATCGATTATCTAGTTTTAAAGAAGTCTGCTGAAGCAAAATGTAGGTGGCTAGTATTTATTGAAAACATAAGGAAGATAGCGAGAAAAATAAATAACCAGTACAAAGTAGAATGGATATTGTATTAAAGATAAATATACATATATATAAAATAAGATATGAAGTTTAAGTAGTTTACTGTTATAAATTAGAAACTGTTCATAACTACAGAAAACTTATCTGCCAGTAGATGAAAACTGTACTTACTTAAAACATCATTATCTTCCATGTCCTGAAGAATTAGCTCTTCAGCAGTTTTACTCTTATTCTTTATGATGTTAATACAGTGAAGAACTGATTCTGGTAATTCATCTAAATCCTAAAAATTAGAATAAAGAAACTAAAGACTTGGATGTAAGAACTGAAATCATAAAGTAGATAGAAGAAAACATGGACAAAACTTTCCATGAAGTTGGCTACGGTGAAGTCTTTTTGTACTCCAGTGTCAAAAGAAACAAAAGAAAATTAAACAAATGGGACTAGGATTGAAAGAAACAATCATCAAAAATAAAAGGCAATATATTGACTGGGAGAAAATATTTGTACATCATACATCTGATAAGGGATTAATATTCAAGATCTACAAAGAATTCATAAACGCAACAAAAGGAAAACAACTAATAAAAAAATGGGTAGACAAGCTCAATAGACACATCTCCAATTAAGACATACAATGGTAAACAGGCACATAAAAATACCATCACATATCATTAGGGAAAAATGCAAATCAAAATTCACAATGCAATACCACCTCACTGCTATGAGAATGGCACATATCAAAAAGACCAGAAACAATAAGTGTTACAGAATGTGGAGAATAAGGGTGTGGAGAGAAAGGAGTCCTCATATATTTTTGGTGGAAACTTGTTCAGCCACTATGTAAAACACTATGGAGGTTCCTCAAATATTAAAAATAGATCTACATATGATTCAGCAATTCCACTCCTAGTTATCTACCCAAAGAAATCAAAACATTAATTCAAAGGAACATATGCAGCCTATGTTCATTATAGCACTATTTACAATAGTCAAGTTATAGAAACAACCTAAGTGTACAAGGACAGCTGAGTGAATAAGGATGTGGTACATATACATAGTGAAATATTACACAGTTACATTTTATAGATAGATATAAATAGATAGATAGATAGATAGATAGATGAAATCTTAACATAGATGGAACAGGAGGGTACCATGCCAAGAGTGCTAAGCCAGGAGAAACGACAAATATTGGATGATTACACTCATATGTAATATAAAGAAATAAAACAAAGGAACAGACAAAACTGAAGTAAAACCACCCCTGGAACTCCAACTGAATTGAAGCTTCTAGAGGGGTTAAGGGGTGAGAAAACATGTAAAGCATACAAATCATACTAAGGAAAGTACTATTTTACCTGAACAGATATTCCAGTTAAAAGACATAAAAATTCAACACTTACTGTATCACTATCATCACTCTGGGTTTCTGACTTTGAATCACTATCAACGTTGTTTTCCAACGAAGATATGCTGATTTTATTCAATTCAGCTTCTATTTCTTCTTTGAGCTTTGCATCATCATCGTTGTCTTCCATCACCCTTCACAGTAAAACACCAGATCATTTAAAGAAAAATGGAGCAACTAATAGTCTGGTAAAATCTTTGAGTTCTTTAAGGTGTCATACACCCACATGATCTATGAAACAAGTTTTAGCTTAACAAAACTTTTATTACATCTTATTATGGTTGTAACACATTATACAACATTGGTTTATTTCTCCACCCTTCCTTTAATATTTAACTACAAAATAATCAACTCAATATATTGTTTTAATTCTCTTAGGGAAAAGTCAAATGGAATGTACTGCCTTACCTTCCTGGACAAAGAAACTTCATAGTAATATTCATCCGCATGGGAATAATTAGTGGCAAAATACCTGTGACCAGCTTGAATCTTCAAATTACAATACTCATGAGAGCAATCTGAGTCTATGTATGGGGAAGCATATGGCTAGTATTACTCATTAACTCAGATTTGTTAATTTTACCATAGACAGGTGTTTTTACAAACAATACACTGTATTGATAGGTCATATGTAGCATATGAGATTAATATTTATTTCATTTAAATCTGTAATGATTGTAGTAGATATGGGACAAAGAGTACATTACATGCTTAACATAATCTTCACCTAATCATCAGCATCATGAGCCTTAATCATTAGCCTCATTAGTTTAAGCAACAGTGACAGATAGGCACTAGAAGATACTTGTGCGATTGATAATCTTCAATCAAGTTTAAGGAAACTACAGACATTGTAAGAGGAGGAAAATCAAGATTTGAATAGATTACTTGAATGTCCATAACCATATACTAATAAGTAAAGGGAGAGTAGGATCTTAATTCTACTGCCTTCCCCACTATCAAATATTCAGTCAAGCTCTCCAACTAAACAGCAATCCCTCTGTAAATACACTAATCCAACATTCAAACTACAGATCATAAACCTTTAGTGCATCAAAAAATTAATTTAATGGCTCTTGATTAACTAGTTTGAATAAGCTAGGTCAGAAAGAAACAATAATATATACTCAAGAACTGCTTCAAAAAATTTTTCAGTTACAAACATGTATATATGTAGGCACATGTGCAAGATTTGCAATGTAAATTTTTAAATGTGTTTTATTGTGGATTTGGGTGGAAAAAAACAGTTGACAAATACTGTACTAAAAAAACTATTATTTTATTTTCCAAACTTTCTTGCCTCAAGCCCTTGACCTTTCTACCTCTGTCTTCTCGGTCCTTCTTTCCACCCTCTCCTCCATTTCTCCCTCTGCCATCCTTCTCATCCTTCTCTCCCTATTACTTATTTGTGAATTAATCTCAAAATCAACTTTCTGTGAGTCCAAAAGGTGTATTTACAGTAGTCCTAATAGTATATTAATTAAAGAAAACAACCTATTCTTGAATGCACAGTATAGTTAACAATGAAACACTTTTCTTTTCATGAAATCTCTTCCGATCTCACGAGAGGAGTACCTCTTTTTAAAATACAGTCCTCTATCTATGATCTCAGTCTGACAACTTCTCACCTGCTGAGTTGTTCTCCACCCACTATTTCTTCTGTTCACTTCCTCACCATATGTTTTTACTCCTAGAGCTCCCCTTTCTCCATAAGCAAAGTCAGTTCACTCCTATCCAGAAAATAAAACATGCCTGCCTTTCCTTTAGCTACAGGTATTACATAACTTACTTTCAATGGTTTTATTTAATTAAACTGTTCTCCATATATTACCGACACTTACGGGCATTTACCTCAGAGAAATGAAAACATATGTTTACATCAAAATTTGTAGAAGAATGTTCACAACAGTGTTATTCATAATAGTACTCACTCAAACTGGAAACAACACAATGTCTCTCAATAAGTGAATGATTAAACAAACTCTAGCACATCCATACCATGAAATGATACTCAGCAATAAAAGGAAGGAATTATTATTGATATAGAACACAGTCCTGACTCTCCAGAGATTCTATATTGAGTATAAAGCTCATCAAAAGGAAGAATACTGTATAACTACATTCATACAACAATTTTAAATGATAAGCTTTATAAATGGAGGACAGATTAGTGATTTCTAAGAGTTAGGGATGGGTGGGGTTGGAAGAAATTAGTTATGGTTATAAAAGAGCAACATGAGAGATCCTTGGCCTGCTGTGACTGTTCAGCATTTTTATTGCGGTAATTAGTGACATGAATTATTCAGGTGATAAAAACTGTATAGAGAATAACACATGTACACATATTAGCATAAGAAAAACCGAGGGAATCTGTAAATATTCTGATTGTGGTATTATACCACAGTTTACAAAATATTAACACTGGACAACATGTACAGGGATGTTTTTGTATTCTATCTTAAAATTACACGTGAATCAATAATTACTCCAAAAAGCATTTAATTAAAGGTACTAAATAACCAGTAAGAAATGGTTAAATTAATTATGATGGATCCATAGAATGAAATAAAGTCCTTCAAAAAAGAGTACATTTACTGCTCTGACATGGAAAGTTAGCCAAAATGGAATAATTGAAAAAAGGTTACGTTCTAGGAAAGTATGAAGGTAGAAACATTCTGTAAGAAATTAGGAAAATTTTTGATTTTCATTTCATATCTTTATGTTGACTAGACAGCCAATATGTACTACTTTTTTATTTTCATAAAGGATTCCATTTTACCCTGAGTACCTCCTCAAAAGGAAAACACAACAAAACAATAAAGCACCAGAGCAAAACGTTTTCCTGTAGTCAAACTTGAAGTGCAATTCAATAGCTTCTTAGGTGGAAAAAATTTAGATTCCTTCTTAATGTGGCTACAAAGTAGAATGCACAGGTAGGAAAACCTTTAGAGCAAAACAAAACAAACGAAAAAAAAAAACCAACAAAAACAAAGGCAGGAGAACAGGAGGATAAAGGTGTTATTTCCTTAAGGTAAGGGTTATTATATAACCCCGGTTTATCTACTGATTCTCCACACCAATTACAGATGGGTAATTTTAAATTTCCTATTGCAACATTTAAAAAAGTAAACAGAAAAGGTGTAATTAATTTCAATACTTTCATTTAACTCAATATATCCAAAATATTATTTCAATATATAATCAATATAAAATTATTGAATCAGTGTAAAAAGTTTACATTCTTTTTCACACACCAATTCTTCGAAATCTGAGCTTCACACACCTGGAATACTTTTCAAATAAGTCTAACAAGCCATCAACAAGCGCCTGTAGTTAAAGGTTTCCAGACAAGTCAGTGCAGCCCTTGATGTAAGCCACGGTTAGTTACTATTTCAAATTGACAATAAATCTTGGGCTTGCCTAAAGCTTCCAAAAGTTAGACATCTCAAAGAATTCCATTTTCAATCACTGAAAGATAAAGAAAGTAAATCTCCTTTGAAAGATAACTACCAAGGAATAAAGGGAAGAGGGAAAGAGGGAGGGAGGGGGAAGATGGAGGGAGAAGGGAGGAAGGGGGAAAAAGGTGTAAACCCAGAAGGGGAAACCAGTAATTAAGAGGCTCCTAAATCTTCAAGGCGCATCCTCAAGTTTGTGTGAACTCCCAATATCTACAATTTTGAAGAGAGACTAAACTCTGGTGACTCGCGCAGCTATCCCATCCGCCCCGTTTCCCTTTTGCGCTGAAGAGTGGCCTCGGCGGCAGCGAGCGGCCTCGGCCGTCGGGGCTCCCAGTTCTGAGTCACCTCCACCCCGAACCCCGGCAGTGAGGGGCGCCCGCTCACCTACCAGCAGCTAACTCCCTCCGCCTGGGTAGGAAGGCAGCGCCCTGAGCCTCCAAACAAAGTGTAGCCACGGCAACAGCCAATCTCGAGGAAGATGGAGTGGCTTTTCCTTACAGGTGCCCTGCTAGGCCAAACTATCTTCATTCAGTCCATTCGCAGTTGGAATGACTGCTGCCTCTCAAGCTGAATTCCTGTTTAAGGATTTTTCAGGTACACTTTTAATATTTAAATGATTTGGGGAAGTATTTAATGAACAAACAACAGGTAGTTACAATTACCAAGCAGAGGTAGCCTGGCCTTTAAACTGAGCTCTATATAGAATTTTTACTTGCCGCTAGTGAAGATTGAATTGACTTTATTCCACAAAAACCTTAATTCTGAATAGTGATTTGTGGGACCTGGAAGTATGAAAGAGAAACCAGTAAGTTGCTTTTCAAGACAACAGTTTCTTTTTAAAAAGTAAGAAAATCAATGATAACTTAATGGATATTAAAATCCTCTAAGTGAACAGATGTGTGGGTGAGAAATCTAAGGAATTCTTTTCTGAAATATGCTTTACTATAAACTATTGACAGTGACAACCAATCTTTTAATGTAAGGTTTGAATTTCTAAGTATGTATTTACTTAACAATTCAAAGTTTCTTTTCTTTCTTTCTTTTTTTTTGGAGCTGGGTATGCAAAGTGTGCAATTTCATTTTAGTTAGTAACATATTGCTGATTTTACTTTGTAACGTTTGTAAACAATGCATTAAATTCCAAGAGGAAGTAGCTTGTATAATTGTAGAAGATATCTGATATACAAAAAGCTGAAAGCAAACATTGTGTGGGGTCTTTGTCAAAAACCCTTTATTTCCTGGTAACTATAAACTTGTACCAACATAAGAATTAGTAATTTTAAATGAGGAATAAGAAAACTTTTGCTATAAGAAAAACACAGGTCAGTGTCTCTTTTAAGAAAGACAATGATTTTCAGAAATAAAATACTCCTGATTTCAGATCTAATTCAATTTAGGATGTTTTTATCATCAAAACTAATGCTAAAATCCCATTTTTTTCTTTTTTAATATTTGTTGCTGATTTATACACTATTCTTTTAAAATGTTCATACTACCATGCTGAAATTCAAATTTAAAAATTTAAGATATATTTTTATTTGTAATTATTCAGCTAATCAGGCCTTTACTAAAAATATCAAAACTGTTAGTAATTAATTTCTAAAACTAATTTCTAAAACTAATTAGTAACTCATTTGGAATTATCTGTTTCTATGTTATAATTTTTTAATAATAACTGATTTGAAGATGATGTCTAAATTGCTATACTTCTTAGTGTTTATCTTGTCAAATAAATTGATAGTGAAGTTGAATTTTATTGAAAGTTGTTTTTCTTTTTTACCATAGTAAAAGTTCCCATTAATTTGCGGTAAATATACTACATCTCTTATAGTCTCGTGTTATTTTTCACTTTGGTAGAAAACTGACATCTTTAGCAATTAAAGCCATTACTATCACTAAACCACTTATTCAAGAAGAACTACGATGATCTCAAACAGTTACACTGGTCAACAAATTTTTACAAAAGTCATGTTACTGAAATAAAATTAGTTATTTCCTATAAATTTGTATGTGCTCAACACGAGCATGACATCAAACTGTAATTTTGTCTCTATTTTTTTTGTAATCTGCAAAAAATTGATGGTTACATCACAAAATGCATGCCAATAGTAATAGGCCTACGGTTAATAACTGTAAAAATCAAGTCATAGACTACTTCTTAGATTTCTTCGCTTGTCTCTTGTACAGCTGTTCAGGAATTGAATAGATGGAAGATGGTTTCCATTGTGCAAAAGCACAGCCCTAAGACTCAGTTTCGAAGAGTCTAGAAATAGTCTCCATTCTTGTGGATCATGAGTGATTTCTAAGGCATTCATGAGGCCCTCAGTATCAGAACAGAATACCAGAGTACTTTCCTTTCTGAAGAAAGGCTCCAACTGCTGGTGGTGTTTTCGATATGAAGTAATTGTGACATCTTCTTCTAGAAGATTCCATGGTTGGAGTCTTGATCCTAGCAATTCTGCCTTGTTCTTGGATGAGTCCAAATCACAAACCAGGTCATTGAGTTCTTCCTGTGTTAGTCTGTGTAGGGTTGATGATGCACCACAGTGAAAATATGGATCACTGCATGCTGATGGAACAGGTAAATAACAGGTTGTCTCACCCTTATCCTCATCAGATGAATCAAGAGAATATTCTGCTGGAGGTTCTGGAATAGGAACCATGTGGAACTGGTCTCAATGCAGACAAAGTCTGAAATATTTTCAATGCTCAACCTTTCCAACAGGGCTTTATATAGTGCACCGCTGATGTCCGCTTACTTCAGCAGCGCCTGACAGTAGTATTGCATTGCATCAGAAAATGATGCAATCAACTCTGGATGATGTGAGTATGATGGTGGTATGCAATGTGATGCAATATTACATCATTCTAGGCTGATTTAGGATGTTGTTGCAGTCCTACTGGATAAATTTACATGGTGAAACATATAAAATGAATTACATGAAATATCTTCAAAACGAGAGCTACTAAAAAATTTTCAGGATTATATTCATGTTCAGCACACCATGATACTACAGATTAGGGGCTTTTTAAATCAGTAATGATCTCAATGTTGACCAGTGTTATAGAACTAGATCTGTTTAACATAAAACTATTGGTTAACAATGCAGCATTTAGCAGAAATCTTTTCAATTAATTAACTTAATCTTCCTAGTAACTATAGTTTAAAATTGAGTAGACTTTGTCCATAACATTTATTTTTCTTTGTCATAAGTAACTTTTTTTTCATTAAATTTTGCTCTTATCTTGAAAAGCATCTAGAGTCTGGTTGTTTATAGCCTCTGGTAACACAACGTATTTTTAAAGGAGAGCAAAATAATAAATATTTGTTGAAGGTATGAATGGATGAAAGAGAAATCAGCTCCTAAGGTCTTTTGAAAAAAATAAGATCCTTTAGAATGTTAGTTGATTGGTAAGAATAATAACATTCAGCAGCTGTTTTATTCCTTTTATGGTGGTGATATAATTAAATAACACAAAATATCATTGTAGTACTCAATAAATACATCACAGTTGTTTGTTTCTGTTTTCTTGATGGTAATTATTGAGTAATTGTTTTTTTTTTTTTAAATATGTGACCATAGTATTGGACTCTTAGACCTCTGCTTCTCTTTTTCTACTTAAAGATGATCCTGAACTTCAATTTCTCTCTGTTTTCTTGCTCTCTCCCTGCTACAGATGTGATCAGCTACTTCAGACCCCATCACTTTTCCATACTCATACTCACTTTTCCCATACTCATACTTTTCTTGTATAATCTTAGTATTTCTATATATAATCTTAGTATTTCTATAGTAAAATGTGGCAAAATGAGATTAATATCCAACATTTAACCAGACACTGAATTATGTTTGCTTTACAAAAATAAGCTCTCTTAATTTCCACAACATCCCTTGAAGTTTATGCTATTATTATCTCCATTTACAGATCAAGGGCTAACAAGAGTGATTTATATCTCTAGATTTGAATCTCAGCTCTGCCACATATTAACTGATGACCTCAAGTAAATAATCTTACCTTCCTGAATCTCATTTCTCCTTTGTAATCCTGGGGATAATACTATAATGGCACTTAATTTGCAAAATGTTGACCAGCAAACATATCTGTACAAATGCTATTATAGAATATGTGATAACATTAATAGCTTAAACTTTTAAGCTCTTCTAACCTAGACACCAGTATCATCTTTACCTTTTTAGCATCCCAATGCTGGCAAGTCTACTTCCTACTGCCTCATGTCCTGATACATACAGCCATTTTGCAGTTTAGACCACACTCATTTCTTATGAATTAGTGCATTTAGGTATCTTAAGGTACTTTTCTAATTTGACTTTGATACTGATAACAGAATTATGGTTCCCTGTCAACCTTCATGAAAATAAGAACAAATTCTTAGCAAAGCATGCATGATTCTACACAATCTTTAATGAATCTATTAATATTTCTCTAGCCTTGTATTTCATCTGCCACTCTGACATCAGTGCACTTCACTGTAAAAGCTTGTGAACAGTTTTTCACCTTTCTTGAAAACTTCCTATCTCTATGCCAGTTTTGACTGACTAGGGCCTTCTTAATTATCCTTCAAGAATCATCGTAAATTCATCTCCAGTGTGAAAGTTCCCAGTCCCTTTATTCCCTATCCCTCAACCCCAACACATCATTCAGCATTGAGCACAAGTTTTAATATTTGACTCTTTGATGCTTTGTCTTCACTTTTGTATTCCCATCTTAGAAAGGACTTAAAAACAATAATAAAAAGTAATCAGGGCACTATTTAGTGAAAAATAACACTCATAAATAGGTGAATTCTTATAAATTGTCCTTCCCTATAGTATTTATACTATTAAAATGAATCTCTGCTATCTTAAATTGGAGCATTACTTAACCAATAATGAAATGAGTTAAAAAAAAATCACTAAGTCGTTAAAAAGTTTTTTTTTTTTTGTAATGAAAGATATAGAACTTCCACATTATAAATGTTTTAACAGGAACTGCTCTAACTTGTGTATCTTTGTTTCAGCACATCTATTTGAGGTTGTTTCCAGTATGTGTGGCTTGTGACTGCAAAGACCACTGCAGGCCCATCTCCTCTTACCATTCTGTGTAAACATGACCTTCTTTGACTTGTTGCTTAGATACCCGTTTGTTGTGTTCTAACTCTAACTTATGCTGCTTGCTATGGACTGAATGCCTGTGTCTCCCTAAAATTCACAGGTTGGAATCTTTAAATTCAAAGTGAGATGGGTTAGAAAGTGGGGCGGTTAAGAGATGATTAGGTCATGAGGGGGAAGCCCTCGTGAAGGGGATTAGTAGTCTTATAAAAGAGATCACATGAGTTCTCTAGGCCCTGTGGCCACAGGAGAATACAAGAGATTGAAACCTGAAAGAGGATTCTGGCTCAGCTGTGCTGGCACCCTAATTTCAGACTTCCTGCCTCCAGAACTGTGAGAAATAATTTTCTGTTGTTTTTTAAAGCTACCCAGTCTGTGGTATTTTGTTTCAGCAGCCCTAATGGACTGGAACACTCATCTTGAAGTTACAATGAAGATTCTCTTTCCAAACTGGCTGACTTTGAGAATATTTATGTTTTTTGCCCCTATTACATGTAAAGCCACATTAGAGAATTCCCCCTCTACTGGTTTCCATGGGATCATGCTTTTGATCTTTTTATAAAAGTCTACTTTACAAACATTCTAATTTCCAATTTTATTGTTCCTCACCATAAAACCTTTGTTCTTTTGTGTCTTCCATCAGTTTCTTTCTCCACCATTCATTTCAACATCAGCTATCTCTCTGGGTGACTCAAGTTTGCATAGCCTATGTATCCATTTATCTGTATTCCATTTCCAGTGCTTAACAGTGAAGATACATCCTAAAACTTCAAAGTCAATTAATAAGTACTAAATTTATGAATCTTTTCCAAATTTTCCTTCTGGATATTCCTATTTCCAGTGGTTACGAATACTCTTGTATTCTCCTGTTCCGTAGCGATCCTTCTCATAAACTTGCATTTTTTTGTCTTCCATAATGAAGCATATCAAAAGTATATTCAAGTCTTCTTTTTCTACCTGTAGTTATCTTTCATAACAGCCCTTTCCTTACTGTTGACATTTTTCTTGGCCCTCCCCACCTAATTTCTACTTCTCGCCTTCATCTTGAGAACAGTTGCTTCTAACTCCTACCAACTATCGTCATGTGAGTAAGTCTGTGCCAGTGGAATATGAGCAGAAAAGAAATGTGCAACTTCTGCTCACTTGCTTGAAAGATACTTGCCTGAGTTTACTAATCTTCCTTTCTTTTCTGATGGTTATAAAAAATGACACTTTGTGAGCTATGTATTGAATAGACAACAGCAAGCCCCAGGGTCCTAAGATGATATCCTAGAAGTGAACCTATTACCCAACTTGTATTGAAAGAGAAACAAACTTCAGTTTATTTTTTAATTTGGGCCCTTTGCTAAAGCATAGCCTTGATGCTGGCATGCCACTTATACTATTCCCAAATCATACCTACAGCATCTTGGGGAGAAACTGAAATAAAAATCAAATGGTCCTTCCATCTATGTACCCTATTAAAACAACCCAGACACTGGAAGAATGAATCTAAGAATAAAACTAAAGGCTGAACCTAGAGAAAGAAAAAGACAAAAGGAAAGTTCAAAGCAAAGGATGGAAACAAAGCCTGGAAAGACTCCTTCATCTGGGAAGAGGAATCTTAAGTTTTTGGGAGGACTGTGGCTGTCGGTCAAAATAGGGAGTGAAGGCCTGGGCTCTAACCTAGATATCTCTTATTTCTCCATTTTTCAAGGTGTCCTTCAGTTCAACAAGCAGTTTTCTGACTTCCTAATTAGAAACAGGTGGCTTCTTAGTCAACTGTCTTATTAAACCTGCTTTCATACACTATTAAAATATTGTAAACTACAACATTTTAAAAAATATATGGTGCTAGCTAGAATTGAGGCAGTGAAAGAAAAGAGAAACATGCCTAAGAAAATTTAAAACTTTAATAATGAGTATAAGCTGTCTAGAAAATAATTTTTAATTATAATAAACTTAACTCCTTTCCTTACATTGCATATCAAACTAAGTTACAAACTAATTAAATAATTTATTTCATCCACTCTTCCAACAAATACCTATTGAGTATATCTACTATGTGCTACACTCTGAGATTATAGTGGTCACAAGACTTGCTCTCTCTACTTAAAGACCTCAGAGCCTGTTTGGGAAGAAAGACAAAGGAGAACATGCAGCAAATTGAGGTTAGATAAAAACTTTCAAAGCAAAACCTCAATAAGGAGCTGATATTATTGAATATTTTGGAAGGTAAAAGTAAAAGAAAATTTTCCAGCATGGAAAACAATGTATGATAAGACTTAAAATGTTTTACTTTCTGAAAACTGAATGATCACCCAGGGGGCTACTGACACACTATACAAATAAATGCCTTTTGATGTCAACTATCTAGCCAAAAAATTCAGACAGAGAAAGTTACAAGTGCAGATAGAAACAGTTTCAAAGATATCTTCACCATGTCCTTATATTCAGGAAGGTAGTGGGGAATGTTATACTGATGAATGGTATAAGAAAAATGTGCAAATAAAAGCCATAAGTAGGCAGAATTATTTAAAATTATTACTGTGGTGTTGATAATAAAAGTTGTGGTTATCTTTTCAGAATCATCAATATCAAGGGAGAAAAGGATGTTAAAGCAGAAAAACAAGACATTAATTTTAAAATACTTTCTTAATCTGATGAATGGCGCTTTCTTGGTAAGAATCTTTGTAATTATTTAGTAAAGAAAATGTAATGCAATTTTATTGACATTTACTAAAAAAACATTAACCATTCTTTTTGTAGGCTCTTGGACTTTTACTCATGGGATTTGGCACATGGCTTTTACTAGACAGAGAAAATTTTCTCACAGCTTTAGGTATGTATCTGTTTTTTCCTGAAGGAAGAAAAGCAATGTTTTTAAACGATTATATACATGATTTAATCAGCAGGTGGCAGTATTTCTCTAAAATTCATTAAGTATTGTTTAATTTTCCTTCTGGTCTTTGTCAATTGGTTTTATAAACAGTTTATTAATAGACTTAAAGACCATAAAGGAGGAGAGATTTTGGGAGAGAGGGGTAGAATTTTTACCACATAAGATGGATGAGAGAAATGGAAAGTAGTGTATTATTCTACTACATTCTGAATCTTTATAGACTGCAGATATGAAAGATAATGGTGTTTACATTGTTGTAGTTTAGATGCCCAAGTTAAATATTTTCTCTTAAAACTGTTACCATCTACACTCATCATCACATAGTTGTGGTGAGAATATTTTTCCAAAATATGAATAAAATAATTGAATGCACTTAACTTTATGAAGAAAAAATATCATTGTGTACTATACTGCCATATTTCCTAGTGGATTTCAAGTAAGAAAAAATCTGTAGGGGAAAGAAAGCTAGATAAAAATGTGATATGCAATGAGGTACTACAAAGTATTGAATAATTCAGCTAAACTTCAGCTATACCTAAGGGCCTGGCATCGTTATTCTCTTCTTTTCCTACTTTGCTTATGCAAAAGTATTCATGTTGTCTGATTAAATTAGGGATTTACTCAGTGAATGGATGTGTGGAGATCTTATGAAAGCATTTTCATATCTCCTTTCCTTCTTCATAATAATTACAGTAATCACTTCTACCTATTTAGTGCTGGCTATTTGCCAGACACTGAGCTAGGCACTTAGCACACAGCATCTAATTTAATAAAGTAGTAATTAGAACAAAAGTCACATTCTTTTCTTTTTTTCTTTCTATTATGGACTTGAAAGATAATTCTAGTCTTAATGTACTTGCTTATGTGAAATCCCTGCAAAGGTACTCTGAAATTTATCTATTACATTGCATTTTTTACCATGTATTTAAAACACTTAGTGGACTTTCTGTTAAGTTTTCAGAATGTGGAATTGAAATAAACAGTTTGAGGCAAGAAATACTTGGTCTTCCCCTTCTCTTCATCTGCAACTGTTGATTGATTTACCTCTTTCTATTCTTTCCTCACCTCTCCATTCATAAGAACACCATTCAAAAGGTCTCCATCTATTTCCATCACTGTAATAGCCACCAACAGACTTGTGCTTTGCTCTCATTTCTTAACCATCTTCAGATGCCACTGAAATAATGAATTAAAGATGGAAATTTAGTCATCTAACATTAAACACGTTGCTCTGGTGACCATTGTCGTTGTTTACTTATATGACAAATATTTAGAGTATTTTTCACATTGCACATTAACTGAGGAGACAATAATCCATAACAAAGATAAAGTTTCTGTTCTTATAGAACTTAGTTCCAGTGAACAAGACTGAAAACAGCATACTAAATGACCCTAATTTGGCCTTTGCAAGGAAACTTCTCTGGTCTCATTCACTGTAAGTGCCAGCCTTGCACATTTATGTCCCAGAATGCTTCTACCATTCCAACTTAAAATTTCCAATCACGATGTAAATCCTAAACACAGATATTATCCTCTTCAGTACTCCTCTTGCTATTGATACATCTTGATACATCCTCCAACCTCCTCCCCCAATAGATTTGGTGTTCTTCTACCCAGTGGTTTGCTGGGAAACATTCAACTATTCAGTGAAGGGGAGTCTTGATTTATGGTATTTGCCAATTTCCATGGCTTAAATACTCCCACAATAGTTTATTTCAATGTGTCAATGTGAATTGAGCTGGCTTACAAATTTTGTAAACATTTAACAATTAGTTTTATGAGTCAGAACATGCTGTCACCAGCACTGCCTGGTCTAGTGTCTTCCCATAAAACCTAGGACATCTTTAATCTTCCTGTTTTTTCCAAATACTTGCTTAGCATTTAGTATTCTACAATATATACCATAACACTGACCATTGAGCAGTTTGTTGACCATATGATTATGCATAACCCCTAGTACAGAGCTCAGTCTAGATAGGAAGATAATTAATGGGTCATATTAACCATAAACTCAGGATTTCATATAAAGGAAATTTAACCCACATATGTTAGAGCCTCAAAAAATTTTGTGATGAATGAATTCAAAAATATTTGTGGGTATGTTACTCATATAGAAATTCACCCTAGAAAAAAGCTGTCTTCTTTTAAAGAAGATAATGAAGATAAGGTAAAGGTGAAGAGATCCTCTAAGATTGAAGGACTTCTTTATCATGTCATTAAAGGAAGAGAAGATTTGGCTAGGCTTAAGAGATGCAAGAATTATGTTTAAAAAAGGAAAGAGCATCCTGGTGGATTCACAACAACTGCTTAGAGAAGCCTTGATTTCTGCAGTTATCATTAAAAATAAAACATATCACTTGATAATAAATGTTTTGTGGTTTCACAGATGGAAATAATCACGTGATAGTGTATATCTTCCGAATTTTAATTGGAACTGGATCTGCAATTGTTCTTCTTTGTCTCTTGGGTTTTTGGGGAATTCACAATGAAATCAGATGTCTCCTTATTCTGGTATGTATTTTACTTGAATAGCCTGGATTTTTAATATCAGTGTCAAACAAATGAACTTAATGATTTATGTCACCAAAACATTACAATAGAGAGTACCCATCAGTAAAGCAAACAAAGCATCCCTTCCCCAAGAAACTTCTAAATAGAATTTTTTTCCCGAATTTTCCATGGATCAAAACTGAACCTCATTACTTACACACTTCAATATTAATTTTCAGCAGAGTCATTTCCTAGGGTGAACTACAATTAACCGAACTTAATCTGAAGAGTAAAATTACAATGAAGTGTATTTAGAGTCATTGAGTAGTGTTACTTAGCAAAGAAAAGGAAATGTTCCACAGTCAGTGTATTTTCTTCCTGTGGTCGTGCCATGTGGAAAGCTAACTCATATCTTAGATTACAATTTATTATTTCACAAAGTAACATAAAACTGCTGAGGTCAGATTTTGGCATCTGGCTAGCACACTCTCTCCCTAGGCAGGTAACATGAAAAAATAAATTATAATTAAGAATCTAGATCTCAGCCTGAGCATTGACCATACACATGGCAGGTATAGATTGCAATTCCCACACTCAGTGGAATGTACTTTTAACAAATTCTTTAAATTAGATCAGTTTAAATCACATGTACTCTCATGAATGAAGAGATACCTAGCTTTTCTACAGCATTGCAATTCTGGGTAATATCTCTGGACCTCAGAAATTTGGCATCATTTTCTCATTGGGATTCTGATTTTGGGTATGAAACCAAGACTGAAATGATTTGCAGGAAAATTTATATCTTCTGCTTGTCACAAATTTCCATTTAGACAATGAAGACTCAGAAACTAATACTAGAATAAAATTTGGGATGGGAAATTGAAGGGGGTACCTAGAGGGAGAAAAACATAAATATCTTAGAATTTCTGTCTTATATAGATACAAGTGTTAATAGCTCTGTCTTGAGAAAGCCTGGTAAACCATAAGGAATATACATGCTGCTAGGACCTGACAGCCTAGATTTAGGATCTAAGACACATCTCTTCTTTCTAGACCCTCCATGAATGAGTGCTGCTACTTTTTGCACTCTTGACACTTTTGCTTTTTTCCTCAAACCTTATTGATTTTCTAATCAATACATTTTCCCTTTAAGCCATGTTTATCAACAGTCAGGGTATGGGCAAATCTTATTGGCCTACATGCTATTCTGTGGCTTAAATGTGGTTTTCTATACTCCTACTCTAGTAGAATACATACTAATTTTGTAGTTTAACTCTTAACAGCAATTTTTATTTCCCCCTATTAAAAGTTGTATTAAAAGTCTATTAAAAGTTCCATCTTTGAAATGCTGTATCTTTGTATGCTCTCATGTTCTAATAACATAAATGCACTAATTTTTCTTATTACTATAAAATATCTAACTGTTACGATAATTTTCAAAGGTAAAATCATGACTCATTTATATGTAAATGAGCATATGTCAAAGACTTTAAATAATTAATGAGGGAGCCAGTAAGAATTACTGTTTGAAATGAGAATTAGATTTGTGATGACATATTCTCTATAGACTGTATTCATTTGCATTTCCATGAATAAGAATCATATGCATTGCTAATGACAAGAAAATGTGTTCTATTAGAATTTTGTAAGTTAACATTGTAGGACTGGTCTAACCAAAATATTTAGACAGATTTTTCCTAAGATGTATAGTAGACCTTTTCTAATCTGTGCCATCTTGGTATGTAGAACTAAAGTAAATTAAGGCCCTATGAGCCTTGGGAAAATCTATCATTTATTTTCACAATGTAGATTACCTAAATTTAGGGGTATCTCCAAAAATAACCTTTTTATCAGAAAAACATGTCTTAAGGGCAAACATCTAGAGGCAAGGTTTTGTCATATGAAGTCATCAACTCCTCTTCATGGAAACCCCCACCTTCTCCTTGACGTCCCAGGCCCTTTAACACAGGATTTCACCCCCCCAGTTTGTCCCATTTACTTTAGAATTTTCTGCCATGTAAATTCTCCACATGTATTTAATTTGGCCTTTTCTCTTACCTGTCTGATGTTCATTTGTCTTTTCCTCCAGCCACTGAAGAACCCAGAGGGGTGGGGAAATTTTTCTCTGGGTCATAGCTTTCTCTATGAAGTTGAGTAATAGCTTAATCAAAGATGAAGATTTTTATACCTCCCATACGATCAGAAGCTGAGAAGGGTCCATTAGATAAAAAGCAACTTGGCTGGGAAAAGAAACACAACAATCATTTTTATCATATTACACAATTTGTTCTGCCTCTGCCAATCACTTATTAGTGAAGATTAAGTGAGAGATTATATGTTTAAGCATTATAAACCTAAAGTTATAAACAGTCCTCAGGACCTTATTTTTCTGAAGTTTTTGCTTATGAAAATAGAAAATATAATTTCTGTCAAGTACCCAAGTTTTTGTCTATTTTAAAATATTTATGCTAAGTACTAATAATGAGTCATCTTATACTTTATTAGTAATATATTCAGACTGCTAACTTTACAAATTATTATCGACTCTAAATATTATATATTACTGTATGCTGCTATGATGAAGAGGCAAGTGACCACATGTTTTTAAACACTAAAATAGTCAAATAAATGTGAAAACCATTTTGATTGAATAGAAATATTTTCAGTTTTCAAAGAAATAGTTCAAATGCATACAGACTTTACTACTTAGTTGTTAGTTTCTATTTTGTTTTTGTTACTTTGAGCATGATGGAATAATTTACATAGTGAATCACAAATTTAGTGTGCTCCTTGTTTTAGCAGAATTTTGAGATAATTGCTGGTTCAGATTATTGAATTTTCTTCTATGGCAGTTTCAGATCTAATGAGAAAGTCAACACCAACAACTTCACTAGAACCAGTCATCTGCTAGAGTTCTCATGAAATGTTATCACTTCTTCCTATCTTACTCTTATCCAAATGTTCACTGTATTTTTTCTTTGTCTTTATTTCAGTAGATTCACTCTTGCATGTGAAGGAAGAAAAGTTCAGTTATACTTATGGGTGTTTTAAGACCACATATTTCATATATTGTGCATTTTCTCATCATTGTAATATCTAAAAATATATTAGATATATGTTGTCATCTCTATTTTTCTTTTGTTGTAGTATACAGTTATGTTATTGTGGGCCATTGGAGTTCAGGTTGTACTTTCAGCATTCATCTTCACAAAGAAAGAAGAGGTATGGAAAGATTATCTTTTTATTTGCAATCTAAAGAAAATGTGATGCTCTCAATCATTAAGAACTATGAGCATATATTTAAAGTCAAAGGCAACCCTATTTGGAGGAAAAAAGGTTTCAGTAGATGTGGGAAAGTGTCTGTTTATCTTTTCTGCCCCTTTATTGATGGAGTTATTTGTGGAGTAATTTTGTTGCTGGTTTGTCACATGCATTCTTGAGCTCTCAAATAATAAGTTGGAGTGTAAATGAGGACATATGTCTCCCCACACCAACATAAAATAAAAAGACACCATTTTCTATTCTAAATAAAAATTAACTTAGAAAGTAAATTAAATAGATAACTTAGAGTTCTGACTAACACTTTGTAATACTTTAGTCTTTGTAAAGGTATTAAAACATAGATATGTAAATAACTATGTGAGATTCTAACTTGTATACATTTGCTTATTATAGTATTTTCATTAGATATTTAATTTTTATTATTCAAAGATCACCATAATACAGTAAAAAATCCTTAAACTAGAATTCAAATGAACCATCTTTAAAAGTCCAACTCTTCTTCTTTATTAATGTCCAAGCAAGTATTTAAATTCTGTTCTCTTGTTAATAAAATGGGACTAGTATCTGTTCTCTCTACCTTTTGGTATTTTTGAGATCCAAATTGAGAATTAATTATGAAGATAACATAAATGTTTGAATGTTAAGTTACTGATAAAGTATATCTAGCTTTACAGTATCTAGATTTTGAAATAGCATTTTCCCCACCCAAAACTTTCAGATGTGATTATTTAGTTTCAGTATTGTGAAATGATACTTTTTAAAAATGTAAGAATCATAATTTTTGTAAAAATATACAATAAACACAGGTCTGTGATATTATTTAACATCTTGATTAACTAGTAAGCTATCAAAGCTAATTCATAAGAGAATCCAGAGAAGATATTTGTAGGCCATCACTTAATAGATAAAAAGTAGGCTTGGAAGAGAAGGAATCAATTTTACTCCCACCAAAATAAAATTATTTGCATATCTCTGAAAAAAAATCACTTTCCTATATTTTCTGCAATTTTCGTATTGTAAAACAAGTCTTGAAAAGCTACAAAGGGTACAGAGGTACGGAACCCATATAATCAGAGGACCCTGGATTATGCTACAGAAAACCTACTTTCCAGTAAAAAAGACTCTCAGTGATTTCTTTTATTTTTTTTTTTTTTGATCCATCTCAAAATTTTTCTCAATTTTTCCTGAGGGCACAAGAAGAAACAAAGAACCCTGTGACATTCAGGAGAATAATCTGTCCCTAATTATAAAATGTCTAATATATTATTCTGGAAATCATAATATGAAAGACCAAATACCTCAACACTCACTGAGACTGCTAAAAATAGTTACAGGGAAGAAAAACAAACCATTTAGATATAAACAGGTAGCAGCAAACAGATAACTTTAAATATTCTTTTTAGATGAACTACTGAAACATTTCTATTAAATTTTCAAATGTTAATACAATTTTCAACAGGTTCAGAAAGTATGGCATGACAAAGTCAACTTAGTCATCTCTGAGTATGGATCTAAAGACATGCCTGGAGACGTATCCAAGTGGATTATTCTGAACGCTTTACAGAAAACTGTAAGCTGTAATTAATATAAAACTAAAAATTAGATGCAGAAGGTGAACTCTGTGTAGAGGGGGAGAAAGGGAAGACAGAGGCAGAGGAATGAAGGTTCCTGTATCTTCTAGACCAACTGGGAGGAAGAGTTTTGTCCTCACTTAACAGATCTTGAGCTTCTTGAAAACTTATATCTCCTTTTCTGGGTGATTGAAATGAATTTTAATCTGTCTTCCCTTGTAAAAGTGTTGGCCATCTTCTGCCAACGGGGCCATCTGTCTGCTGCACATGTGGAATCCAAATCCAGCCCAGTCCCTGCTGGAAGCAGAGTAGCGTGGGTCCTTGAGCCTGAATGTCAGGTTTGCCCCTCAGTAGTTTTGGGGCCCTGGCTGAATAACCTTTGTGATTTCAGGTTCCATATTCATAAAATGGGCAAATGAATTCTACCTCAGGTTGACAGGAATAAATGAAGTAATACATAGAGTATATAAAAAACTTTGGATCTGGGATGTAGTGAGCAACTAATAGTTGTTAACTAACATTATTGAGTTATTATTTCACAGTTCATATTTTTCTGGTTAGGGAAAGGGTATTAAATTGTCAGCCAAATGGTTTACAGAAATAGATCAGCAACTATATCACAGACAGTGTCTGATAAAGAAAAAACACACACACATTTACTCAGTGCCAGGCCCTTTTAGAAATGCTTTTTATGTATATGCTATATGTATATGCTAATCACTTAATCCTCCCAACCCAATGAGGTAAGAAATATTTTTCTCATTTTAGATGAAGGAAAGAGAAATTTGTTAGCTAGTACCACACTGATAATAAGCAGCAGAGCCAAGATTCAACCCCTGATAGTACAGCACTATATTATTTCTTCTCTTAACTGTGACACTAAGGTTAACACCTCACTTTAATTCTGGAAAGTAGAAATGACCTTGATTCTCTTTTTATATATGTGTATATATGCATCAATATCAAACACATAGGGCAGCATATTCTGTATTTAATATATATATATATATATATATATATTTAGGAAGAAGGTGTGACTGAGGTGATTCTCTCTTCTCTGTTCTGACCCTAAACATAGTTTGTATCTTTCAGACATTAGATGTATCTTCCATCCTATGCTCATAGAGGATAAATGCATATATAACAATTTCATCCAAACATAATCCACTTATATCAGTAGAAATACTTAGCTATGATTAATATCAACAATAGCTGCAAGGAAATAATTAAATGAACAAAATATACTTATTTGTCTACACATTTCAATGGGCAATCAATTATCTTCACCACAAAAACAAATTTAATTATGTGTGAGAATCATATAATTATCTGCATTTTTAATATTTTATAGTAAAACTCATAGAATCTTTTTTTCTAGTTACAGTGCTGTGGCCAACACAATTTTACAGATTGGATAAAGAATCAGAATAAAGAAAATTCAGAACAGGTGCCCTGTTCTTGTACAAATTCCACATTGAAACAGTGGTTTTGTGATGCACCTCTGAATGCAACTTATCTAGAGGTAAAGATAAGGCTTCTCCACGTGTTTAAAGCACCTTTTTTTTTCAACTCATCTTAAAATTCTAAGCAAATTTTTATGTAAAAACAATGTTATTTGTGGTGATTACATTCTTAAGATATTTTTCTAAATTGAACCTATGGTTAGGTGAATTGAAGTATTATTTCAGGTGTATAATAAATTAATTAAACAAACCTCTGGGAACATGTGATCCAAGTAATTGTAGAAATTGGGATACCATCCATATTTCTACCCATACTGCCTTCCCAAATCCTAGCAAAGAATGGAAGCACTTTTGGCAAATCTCTGGGGTATAGAGTTAGTAAGGAAGCTGAAATACTAGAAGTACAGAAGCATGAAGATTGGTAGAAGCAGAAGGGAGCAATGTCAAAAGTGGTGTTCAGGTAAATATGCAGATGGTAAAGCAGAGGTTCATCTGTAGCAACTGCTATTTATAGCTGTGGTATATTGAAAAGGGGTTTTTAGCCCCAAAATATCTAATGCTTTGTATAATTTATAGACTGATATTTTTCTAATTTTAAGATGTATCTTTCAATCACATAACTTGTAGACATGAATTGTATATTATACATATGAATTTATAATTCACAGGTAGAGTATTATATTTATTAAAAAAAGTTTCTTCTACTTGGAAAATAATCATTTTAGGTGATTTTTATCCTTCTAAGTTATATAGATAGTAGAAAATCATATGCCTCCCAAAACTTAATAAATACCTGATTTAAATTATATAACAACATCTTGGCAATTTTAGAAGTAGCAACTGAGTTGTCTTACCATCAGTTTGTATTTAGGCCTTGATTTGCTTTCTTAAACATTGGTAAATTACTAATCTCTGTCTCTTCTTTGTACTAGAATTGTGTATATGAGCATTTCCAACTTTATATCAATCTAAGTAACTTCTTTTTCTTAGGGATGTGAAAATAAGATCAACACGTGGTATCTTGCAAATGCATTAACATTAATTGGAATTAATTTTGGACTCTTGGCTTCAGAGGTAAGCTATGGTTCATATTTAAAGATAAAAAATATTCAATATGAGCTATATAGAATAATCTGAAGAACAACCAGGCAGAGACTTAATGAGACAAGTTAATCCAATAGACAAGTTAATCCAATGAATAGTCTCAAGACTATTCATACCATAGAGAGGTGCAGGTCCTGGTTGAAGGTGATACCCTCAATCTGCCTACCTACTTCATGAAGTAGGTAGAGTTTGTTAATAAAAGGTCATCTTAGCAGATAATGATTTCACTGCTTTACAACACTAAAAAAAAAAAGAAAAGATACATTTTTTTTTTTTGTCAATAAGAGCACCATTTGGGCAGTCTGCAAGCTGACATTCTGAAATCTAAGTAGATGTTTGATATTAGTAAACATATGCACTTATGTACCCATTCACTCATTTATTCATTCATCTCAATAAATCTGAAAAGGGGAAAACATTGACTATGTGTCAAGCACTGAACTAGATCTTAGACATACAATGGTAAAATAAACATGACCTACAAGATTCAGTCTCTAGTCTTAATGAAGACGATGAACGTAAGCAAAGGTTATGGATTCAAAGAAGCTGGGAGAGTGGATAGATTATTATTACACTTTGACATTGTCTATAACATTGTAAACTATAAAATTGGAATGAATATTTAATGCATAGTTTGGCTGGAATAGGATACTAGATTTTGTTTTATGTTAATCCACAAAGCATTGGCCTAAGGTTACAAATATTCTTTCAGTTGGTAATAGTTTTCATCTTAGAATGGTAGTTAACCAAAACATTCTTTTAAGTATTACTGTTGTTCTCTGGAATGTATATTTTCTGTTGATTTTATGCTGAAATGTTTTAAGTCTAAAGTGGGCATAGTATCTCTACTCCCTTTTATTAACTACTCTTTGCATATCACCTTTCATGATCCTATGTGGAAAGAGGCAGTTCTATATGATTGATGATGTAGAATGATTACTTAAAAAACTAATCAGCAGTTCATCAAGGCAGGTAGCCCAATCATAGCCCATGTAAGTACAATGGAACAGTCTATTCCTTAGTCCCCTCTATAAATGATCTTGGTGACAGCTGGGTTGTTTTGGAAATCTCACTCTAAAGACTTCTTATTCACAACCATTTTCTCACCCTTTGATCACTTTTCCCTGCATAATGTGCATTTTGGTGATTATAGATAGTATATATTCGCAAATTATTCTTATAAGTTACATTTTGATTTCTTATGGTCTCTTTTCTTTCAGGTTTTGCAAGTTTCATTAACTGTTTCTTTCTTCAGACACATCAAGAATAGAATACATGTAGAAAAGTGATATTGATTCTTATCTGTCCAGAAGAAACTACTTTTATCTCAGAATAATCACATTGTATTATTTTATTCCAAAAAAAGTCTTGCAATTAATTGTATTAATTAAGTTTAGGACTTACTCAAGTTGGATTATATATAACATAGAATTATTGAATTCTATAATAAATCACTCCATGAAAATTTTATTAATTTGGTTTTCAAAATATCAAATTTTGCAGTTCAGAACTTCACCTTGATTTATATTTAAAGTAAAAGGATATTATCAGACTGTTTTGAGTCTTATATAAAAAATACACCTATGTGATCAGAAAGTAAGCAATTAGAACATATTCTTATGTTTGCAAATCTTAAGAAAACCATTGATTTATAGGATTGAAAATAAAGATTTAAAATATGACACTGACTTCTATACTGAATTAATATTGTATATCTCTCTTGTAATTCTTACAAATAAGTAACTTAAATTTTAGAGATTTTGATATACTTGACAATAATAAAATATTAGCAAACTGAATTTTTAGCTGAAGCAAAAATACTCTAAATAATTCCTGAATCCCCATACTCTTAATTATACTTTATTTTCTTCTCTTTTTCCTTAAGTTTCAATCAATGAATGCATGCATGATTCTCTGAAGCTTACAAAAATAACCTACCTGTCCTATTTTCCTAACAATTATATTTTGAGAACAGATAAAAAAGTCTTTTGAAAAATAAAAGTGCTATACAGATGTGAAGTGTTATATCATTGTTTCCCTTTATAGCAAAAGGCTGCCTTGACTCTGGGGAAATGAAGAAAGGATAGATTAAAGAGCCTGCATTTGATAGAAGGCTAACTCTCATTTACTGATTCAGTCATATCTCTTCCCATCTATCTATTCAATACATTGCAGATTTCAGAAACCTGTGTACTTTTTTTAAGTCAGCTCAAAGAAAATAGAACCATTTTCTCGAAAGTGACCTGTAAATAGACATGCCCTCTATTCTTTAAGGAACATTCTCCTGGGATTTAAAGTACATTTCAAATGTCTATTTTCTCTAAAATATTTTCCAAGAACACACTGATAGCAAATATCTTCCACTTGGAAATTGAAAACCATCTTATTAGTTATCAAATAAATATTATACATTATTTTATTATAAACATTCTTTTTTTTGCATCAAAAAACTCTCTAGAGTTAATACAGGTAATTCACAAAATATATGCACCTCTGACTAAATCTCACCTTTAGATTCTGGGGAATATTGTCTTGAAGGTTTTTCCTTTATATTCTAAATGAGATAAACTGACTTACTTGGTAAAATAAAATAGTCTGTGGTTATGCCCCTCTTCTCACTCTTGTTTTTTTAAATTTGTAGATAGAAAACTTGGAAATTTCTAAAAACCAATCTGCAAGTGAAATACTGCATTGGTGTGTAGGCCAACCCCTTATCCTAATTTTCCTGTCAAATTGTAATATTACTTAATTTAACTTACTTCAGACTCCCATTTTGTTTCCAAAAATCAGAGCTATTTTGTCATAATAGAGTACTTTCAAATTCTTTAAATAAGGATACATGCGTTCAGTCACCAAATATTTATAGAGTAGCTACTATACATCAGAGACATGCACCCATGACTACTGGGATATGAAAATGAAGAGATAACATATACAGTTCCTTTATAAGGCTGGCTGTACAAACAGTTACCATCTGAAAATTGTCAGTAACTTTTTAATAAGGAATGTCACATTTACTTTTTTCGCAGATTCTATAAATTCAGTTACTATCACTGTCCTTGTACACTGTCCTTATGCTAGCGTTGTCCTTAAACACAGCCAATCACAGCCAAACTTGGGAACAAAATTATATATGTGATCATTTTTCTGGACACCAGGAAAGAGAATGCTGAAAATGGCCTTAAATGATCAGAGAGCACTTCAAAAAGGAGAGGCAATCTTTCAATAGTTATTTATTGAGCAACTACTAAGTGTCAGGTAAAAAGTGCTAAAGAAAGAGTAGTGAATCAAAGAAAACAAACATTACCCTTATGGCAGTTACAGTCAATTCAGGGAGCCAAACAAGAAAACATGAAACTTTAGTGTCATATAGTGGGAAAGGCTATAGAAGAAAAAATAAGGATGTAGACTAGAGTGTCAGGAACTTAGGATTTCAGGTGTTTTTTTTTTTAATATTTATTTATTTATACATACAAGCTGGGATGTAGGCCAGAGGTATCGGGCAGTGAGAGGATTCACCAGAGACAGAGTGGGGAGCAGAACCGGCAGATTGATTGAAGTACACTGCTGAGGAGACCAGTGGGTGAGGCAGGAGAGGTCTGCTGCGGCATCTGAGAAGCTCCCAGGCTGGGATCAAACTCATGGTGCAGTGGCCTGGATAGTCTCACAGTGCTGCGCTTAACCCGCTGCACCACCAGGGAAGCCCCAGGATTTCAGTTTTAAATAGAATGCACACTAAGATCTCAACAAGAGACTGACTTCTGAGTAAAGAAAAATGAGATGAGAGAATAAAGGGAAAGAACACAGCAAACAAAAGGAAAAGAAAAGTAGGTAGCTAGAAAGGAACTGACACAAAAATGAAGGTGTTGAATTGAAGGAAGTGCCCAGAAGCTGGTGTGGTTGAAGTGGAGTGAGACAGGCTGGGAAGGAATGTAGAAAGGTGAAGAGGAAGAAAAGAGTTGTAGGAAACTGTCAGCAATTTTCCAGAATTTAGTTTTTACTTAATGAAATGGGAAGTAATGAACAGATTTTGTATATGTGACATTAGACATTTATGGGAGCATTGTCAGATGCCCTGTTGAAAGTAGAGTTAACTGGCACCAGTATGGAAGCAGAGTAGATTGGACTTTATATGATCCATATAAGAGATGATGGTGGGTTTGGCCAGAGACTACAAGTGAAATTGGTAAGAAGTGATCAAATTCTGTATATATTTTAAGGTGGGAATCAATAGAATTTGCCCATAATTTGAATGTAGAGGTGTGACAGAAAAAGAGGGATCAAGGATGATAGGAGACAGGAATAACTAGACAGATGGAATTACCATTTACAGAGATGGAAAAGTCTGGATGAAGCAAGGTAATGTTAATTTAACACTCAATACTTTAAAAATTTTAGTGAAGTGATTAGTTGCCTGCAATCCCCACTAGTCTGCAAGAAACTCAAAACGAGGTTCATTTTGCATCATTGCAACTCCAAAGCCTTGCTCAGCACTTGACTACGTAGGTGGCCAACAAATGTTAATGAGCTTTAATAAGTTAGATTGCTCAGTATGTCATCAGATAAAACCCAGTTGCCCTCTTAGGTTGTCTGACACTGATTGTACTCAATGGTTTTGATTTCATTGGGCTATCCTAATCTGTTCGAACTTGTTTGGTAAATAGTAGCTGCTAGTTCAATTAGTCACTGCCACCCACATCTTTCTCCAGGAAATTGAATGAGAGATGTGGGAAGAATAAAAACTTCTTTAAAAGGATTTCATTGAAAAAATTGTTTTAAGAATACTACAATAGAGAAACTGTCAAATGGAAAGTGTTTATTTAATGTTTACATTTGTTTAATATTTGAATACCTTTGTTACCTTATTGTGATCATCAGAGACATAAAGCTACCTGGCCAAAGGAAAACAGAAAAATCTGCCTCACTGCCATGAGATAAGTCCACATCACCAATTTATTTTACATCACCTCTTATGTGTCATTTTGGGTCATTTTATTTTTCTTCTTTATTCCTTTTTTTTGGGAGACATTCAAATGAAAGAAGATAATGGCATATTGCCAGTAAATCTATAACTATGCATTAAACAATAATGGACTTTAACACTACACAAATAATAAAACTAGGGAGAACAGAAACTATTACTTGACAAATTAAATTATAGAGATTAAGCCCCTTCTAGTATTCTGAATGTTTTGAAAAAAGTAAAATGGAAATATTTCTCTACAGAAGTATTTATAGTATGAAAACATAACATATTTCAAGGTAATATGTTTTTTCTTTATTCATTTATTTTACTTCATTTCACTCTGTAGAAAAATACTAATTTCTTTCACTGTGAAGAAATATTATTACTATTGAAATTCCAGAGAAAAAGTATTAGGATATACTTCTGATACAGGGAAAATGAGGCTTTTTAAATTTAGGCAAAGGCAGTGCCCTAATTGCTTACCGGTTACTATATTGGTTCTGCACCCGCGTGCACATTTGCAAGACTACTCAGGTTTAGGGAACAACAACAACGTTGGGATTTATTTAACAAACAGGGAAAAGCAAAGAATTACTGAAGTCAACATATGGCCATTTACCTTACTTAAAGCAATGTCCAGTCCTTAAATCCCAGAAAAGTAACAAAGTTGGCGTCTTCCCGCCACTGCTGATGTGGATGGAGCTCCTCTTCCAAACAATAGGCCACGTTTCCAAAATGGCATCTTCCTTCTTCTGCAGACACGAAACAATCAGACTGTAGGCCAGGTTCCAACTCACAAGGATGACACAGAACACAACTGGAGATGCTCCCGGAACTGCCATGGTGCCCCAGCACAGCACCAGGCCAACAACACTGCCAACAGCAACTACAGTGGCCAGACGGCTCAACAGACTGCACTCATGCATTTTAGAAAGGCGCCCGCTTCGGGCCTCTGCCTTCTTCCTTCAGCTGCAGTAAAAACAAAACTGGGAGCAGTTTCCTTCACTCGGCTACTTGCAAAGCCTCCAAAGTCGCTGGTCCCAAAGTCACTAAAGATTCCAAAAACGCTCAATCCGAAACTCTATATCTCAGCGGCTCAAAAACTTCTGGCGTCTGATTTCCAAACTCTCAATCTTGGCGGCTACATTTTCTGCCATTGATTCCTCTATCCCTACATCATGATGAGTTACTTCTCCTTCTCCTTCAGTCCCTTTTATTTCTCATCAGACTCTCCACCCCAAACTGCAAACTTAGCATTTTCCCTGGGGCTATTCATTCTCATCAGCAAACCCCTGCAGGGGGCACCACCTTTACTGGACTTTGGACTCAGCCTGGTTACACTTCCATAATCAGATTTAACAATAAAATCAGTAATATTCATATTGTATTAATTGTATCATCACTATGTAGTGTGTCTAGATACTAGTAAATGAAAAATGGCTAGCATGTCATGGATCACTAATTTAAATTAACTGAAATTATAAGCATTTCTTCTCTGCTAAAAACAACAGCAGGTTTTGAAAGATTTAGAGAAATTCTGAAAGAAAATTTGGTGACCAGTCTAACACCTCAAAATGAATTATTAACAAAAGGAATCACAAACAGCATTGGGAGAGTTATTTTTCAAGTCTATGTGATACAATGATACTGAGTTTTAGTGTTTACTTTTGTGTTTATTCATGTTTGACATTCAGATATAAAATTTTTATTTTCAATTCAGTCAGCTTGGACTATTACTGGGTACCTGTAACTTTACTACTTCTTTACTGAATTCTTCCTAAACATAGGAAACAGATAATCCTCCATTCCTTCATACCAATTATACATTTACATTATATATTTGTTGTATCATCTATTCATCCATATTCCTTTATTACTGGCATTTTCCCATCTGTTTTACTCTGTTTCAACACCCATCAAATCCTTTTTCTATAACAGCTCTGATATTTCTATAATAGTTTTTCTCTTCAGTCTATAGACACCAGACATGGATTTAGCATCAGAAAATTTACATTCTTCAGGAACATCACCTATCTTTATTTTTCTAAATTACTAGACCCAATATCACAACCATGGTTGGGTGAACCTTTTCTTTACTGGTTTTTCCACAGGGAGATTGAAGTGTGGCTGGAGGATGAAAAAAGTCCTCTCTTCTTCTGAGCATCTGGGTCCAACTCTTCCTAAACTTGAGATAGAGAATAGGAGAAGTCTTGTCCATTTTATTTGGGTCACCTTTTATTTGCAAGACTTACAAGATTATCTTGCATTTATCTTTTGAACGTGTGAAGGTACTGTTGGTGCTATTTCTCAGCCTGAGGCTAGCTTCAAGAACTGGCATTCAGTATTACATCTATTACATCACAAGCAAACTCAAAAATTTATTAAAGAAAACATGGATACCACTTTCACTTGGAATCTCATGCTCAGAATAAAAGATAATATCCTTTACCTTACAAAGAATATTTTTTCTGGAGAGCCTCTGTATAGAAAAGAGTTATCTAAACAGGCCTAAGACTGCCTAAGGTGAGAAAATCCTGATTGCAAGGTTGACCCTTGGTTGCACCGGGGAAGTTGCCTGATGAACAATGCCCTGTGCCGATAAAATTTCCTTAGAGGATGAGTGGCGCATTGTTCCTAAACTGTTTGCATAAACAACGTGGCTTTCCTTTTTGGAGTACTAGCATTTGCAACTTATAAGTAGAGGGCAGGGCACTGACATGACCAGTCGCCAATCAAAACCTTGGACACTTAGCCTCTGATTAATTGGTTTTGTTGTCTAATACCACTGGCAAAAGAGTCTCCAAACTGGTGTCTGATTTTTTCTGTCCTTATTTCCCATGTGCTCTTTTCCTTTGCTAATTTTGCTCAGTATTCTTTCACTGTAATAAATCTTAGCCAAGGAAAATTGTAGGCTGCATCTATCCTGGTAGTGAATTTCTTCATCTAGATTTGTTGTGGAGAGCTGAAAAGGGGAATTTGCTTTCAAGAGAAGTTTTGAGTTTAGGAATGATGCTGTCAATACTCAGAAAGGCATTACCTGCACCCAAAATATTTTCTCTGCTTGTTATTCTGGTAGTTAATGTCATTACTAACTTATAGTATTTTCATGTGCCACTCTAACATCACCACCATCTAACTTCATTCCACTATCAATTAAGTCACTAAATCAGTCTGAACAGTCTGGATTGTTAAAATTATCCTATTTCTCTCAATGTCCTCACTTATCCTGCCCTCTCCCATTTCCATGCATGCTTCCTTCAACTCATTAGGGAGAAACTTAGTGTCCTTTAAATCTTAAACATATACAGAGTCAGGAAAGTGGACAGGTTAATGAATGATTTTGGAATAAGCTGATTTGCATTCAAATCATGCCACCTACTACCTGTAATCTCCTCATTTGAGAAATATATATAATAAGAAGTAAACCTATGGAAATACTACTGTAATAGGATTAAATGATTCAATATTTGTAAAATATTCATAACTGTACATTGCAAAAGAAAGCTATGTATTTGGAGAGTAAGCATATTATGCTGGCTTCAGGATTTCTCTGAACAATACTGGCTCCCTAATGGTTCTGAAGAGCAAGGGGTAGAACGGGGTAAGTTGTTCAGTGACTGCCTGCAGGAACGCCTTAGGGGGCACTGGTTTTTGTTTGTGGTTGAGGTAACATTGGTTTACAACACTGTATGTGACTCAAAGTAGAGGTTCACACCTCTTCAGATGTAACAACACCACTGCTGGCCAACGGAGCACCGGAGTCCTCCTTCATTGCCCATTGGACCCAGGGGGCAACGTTTTAAAAGATGCAGAATAATTTTACAGGAACATTTATCTGACACTACCAATAACTTTAAAACAAATTGTGAACAAAACAGAATATTAAAAAGTTTGCATTTTAAATGTGTAGGATATTAAAAATATACTGAGTTTTAATGTTAGTTTTGGATCAACCAGTATTTGATTTTGAGTTATAAATCTTTTTTTAAAATCCACTCAACTAGAGTGGTTAGATCACTTCGTCCTCCAAGCAAGAAAACTTAAGGTGAGACCAAAAAAATATCTTGGTATCTGCCTACACTTCCTGCCACTCTGCCCACAAGTGCCCCATAAAAAGTTATTTTCCCTTTGTACACCCCTAGTTCCCTAACCCTTCCATACATTCACTATTCACACCCACCTCCTGTCTTCACCTTTTTTTATTTTATTTTTTTACCTAATTAGATTCATGATTCATTAGTAACTTCTTTACAGCTACTCTTATCTCTCCCTTAATCTTAGCAGCCAAGTCTGTGCTGGCTTCAGTGTAGCTGAAATTTGTTGGAGAAAATATCACAACTGCGAAGACTATAAAATCATGATTGCTGTCATTAAATCAGTTCTCAGTACTTCCTGGCAGGACTAGTGATTTTCTGCTAAGTTCCCTCTCTCATGGGGAATAAGATTGTGCGTGGGGTATTATAGAGTTGAAAAGAAGTAAAAAAGTACTCTATCAGGGACTATAAAAATAAGTAGAAAGTATGAATATGTACATACACATTCCTTGTTTATGGATTTAGTAAAAGTCCATCTTAATCCTAAGATCAGTATGTTATGGTAGAAAAAAAAAAAATAGGAATTTAATGACCTGAAGTAGAAGCTTAGATCTACTTCTTACAGACTCTGGACTCACATAATCACTTGAGCCTCAGAACCTTTTCTCCACTGACTTTGAGAGCAAGCAAAGTATCTTGAAAAGCCTTTGTTCCTATTACAAAATGAGCTGCAAAATGAAATTCATGTGTGGCTGCTTCTGTGCGAAATAGTAATTCTCTTTTAGCTATGAAATCAGTAGCTCTAATAATTTAGAAGTTGTTGAAAAATAGTCCTTTTCACAAGTCTTTAATCAAATTGTCTCTAAAAAGCCCCATGCATTCTCTAAAGCTCTTCTGGAAGCCTAGGCATGCCTTATTGGGGGAAAGAGCATAAGAACATTTATTTTATTTAAAAAAAAACACTATATTAGATAAGAATTTGAGACAGTGTTTTCATAGCCTTCGTAACGGTCCTGAAATTTCAGTATGAGGATATGTTATTGCTCCATTTCAACCCAGTTGGTCTAAAACTAACTTGGTGTATTGTAATTCAGTTCTGACACCAAGCACCTGGAGTTAGCAAAGACCCCACAAGTTGAAGCGTATAGACCCCTAAAGGTCTCACTTTACCTCAGATCTCACTATACTTAAGGAGTCATCAGGGACCACCCACATTTCTGACTAATTAACTATAAATTTAGAGGCTCCCATAAGTCCCTCAGGTTGGATAATTTATTAGAATGACACAGAATTCAGGGAAGTGACATCTTTTTATGGTTTTATTTTGAACGATACAAATCAGGTGGACTAGCCGATGAAGAGGAACAGGATGGGATCTGGGGGGAAACAGAGAGCTTCTGTGTCCTTCGTCTGTGGAATGAAGATGCCTCACTTTCCCAGCACACAACTGTATTCACCGAACAGGAAGCTCCACTGAATTTCAATGCCCAGAATTTTTATTGCTGCTACATTGCCTAGGCCTGATTGATTAAATCACCTCACCAACCACAATTGGACTCAACTTCCAGCCTTTCTCCTCTCCCTGGAAGTCAGGATTTTGGCTGATATCAGGTGACTCACAGTTCCAACCCCTTCATCACTGGATTGGTATTTCTGATCCTAAATCATCTTGTTAGCATAAACGAACTAGGAACACATTATGAATCACCTCATTATTAAACTATCAGGACCCACTATTAACACTAAACTTAAGATTGAGGAAATCCCAGGGACTAAGTTTCCTTTCTATGATCCGAGACAAATGCCAATCATTATTTATGGTAACAGCAGTTCATTCTTTTTTTTTTTTTTTAACCAATATTCACTATACAGACTATATGAGTATATAATGCAAGAGAGAGCACATGTAATATTTACTACTATTTATTGGTTGGCAGTTTATATATATATTAAAGTGGCTTGTTTCCTACTCTCATTACTTCTGTCATCTCTGAGGGAGTTACTTGAAATTAGTGCCACAATTTTGACATTTGTAAAGGTGAAAATAAAAGCTCTAACTCATTGCTAATCATTTGTTACTCAACTCAGCCCCTACCAGTTTCTATACCTTTAATGTCACAGATTGTGTCTTGTTTGTTCTCACATTCTAGAGCCTATGGAGTGGGGGTATACATATGCATGCACCTTGCAGAGATTCTCATGAATTCCCCAACCAGACAATCATTGTTTTACGTTTCAGTTATATTAGTTACCCTTAAAATAACTTAAAGCAGTGGGGAGATCTAGGAGTTAAGGGAAATTTTGTATCAGATTTCTTTCCCCAAAGCGAAACATGGGAAGTCCAACTCAAGCTGACATTGGTAAAATCAACAATATAATTGTCCCTGAATTTGAATAATCTGCTGTTGTTTTGATTCAAGACTGGAATGTCATTTGATCCCTATTTGGTTTAACTTTCTTTTTGGATATCTCTGTCTCTGGCCTCCACTGATGGTTCTTTTACCAGCTTCAAAATTTTCACTAGTGGTTCCAAGATAGTTTGTAGAGAGACCTGAAATATTCATTCGGCCACTCAAGAAGAACATTAAGAGAGGTTTATACACAATGGAGTACTATTCAGCATGGAAAGAAGATAAACACATGCAATTTGCAGCAACATGGATGGAATTAGAGGGAATCGTACTCAGTGAAATAAGCCAGAAAGAAAAAGAAAAATATCGAATGGTTTCACTTATAACAGGACTATAGGGAGGCTGGGTGGGAGAGAGACACTCAGCGGTGGGAAGGGTGGGGGGAGGGGAGGATAAGGGCACAAAATGGAAGAGAGGAGAATACAGGGGACCATGGAGATAGATCACGGGTGAATTGGTGGTGGGCTGCCCAAGGGGAATACAAAATGTAAAAGACATAAATAACAATAAAAAAAAAAAATCTCAAAAAAAAAAAAAAGAGAGGTTTTTCCTTCTTAGAAACTGAGGTATTGATTTTGATTGGATCATTTGCCCATCACAGTAATCACTTTGTCCCAGTGGAGACTGGGATACATTATTAGCTTATGCTAATTAGACACTACCTTTAGAACTCGATACCTAATTAACTCCATCCAGACCAAATTCAGTAAACTACAAAGCACAAATTCCCCAGTTAAGAAAATGTATGTCTGATGTTTGTGGTGAATGAATCCCACATATTTCTACTTCAATTGTTTTCTTGAAAACGTCATCTTCTGTATTTCAAAGGGGAGATTATGCTATTTAGTGTGTCCGTTCCTCTCTCCCTCCTTCCCTCCCTCCTTCTCTTTCCCTTCCTTATTTCCTTTTGTTATTTTTTTTCTTTCATTATTTTTGCCTCTAGGCTATTGGTTAATTATATTTCTATCTGTATCTCTCACCCTTATTCCCATCTTCCCTTTAGTTATATCTTGCCTTAACTGCATTTCAGAAATTTTGGTTATTTGCAGGGTACAGAATTAATAACCAATAGATATTTATTGAGCATTGGATTGATCCTTCTAACTCAGGAGCAATTTATTGTGAAATAAATGGGAGAATTCTTCTACTGAATACATCTCTATTTCAAGGAATGCAGATGAAACCAATAAAAATGCTTCATCATGGCCTCAATATTTTTAAAAATTGAAATGCTACTATAAGGTGAAGAGTGTATTCTTGACCTTGAATGTTTCATGTCTCATAGTGCAGCTTGCAACACCAGGCCAAAGCTGAATCAGTTTTTAATCGCTTGAAACTATAATAACTCAAACTACAATTCACAGTTCTCCTTTTTTACATTATGTTTACAAAAGCATTTGATTTTAATATACAGTTGTTTTGTCATTGTAAACACTTTCTGACCTACATTTTTTCATCTGTATAGCTTCCTCAGCTGGGGCGGAAATGATACCATAGCAACTTGTCAGCTGATGCCACCTCTTCATGGCTTCGGTTTTCCATTCAAAAACAATTAACATTTTCAAATCAACTTTCAATGATGTTCAAATGATTTCAGCATCCTGTTACCACATAGAAACATTTGTAGACACTCTTGAATTTCTTTTAAAATTAACTGTAGATTCACATAGAAAGTTAACATTTTAAATTTCACTAAAGTTCTGTCTTTTGGGGGGTGAATATCTTTTTCAAGGAGGGAAACCCTCTCTAAGCCGTCCAAATGAATTAATCTTGTGTCAAAGGAGAGGTATTTGATATGCCATTCTTTTAATTTATATTTTCTGTCTAAATGGCATCAATTTCTTTAATGTCTTATCACTAATCTTAGGAATTATCTTCTTTTCTCCTTCATTTTTTCACAAAAAATAGCTTTATAACTGGGTTAAAGTATACTCTGAGATATTTAGATGTGGTTAGCTTGCCTGCTCATAAGCTAACTGATTCATACATACTGTACACCCACACTTTTATTTCTATGCTCTATGTCTATTAACATTTTTAAATTAATTTCAAAATATTACATTATTGATTTTTGCTGCCTTCTAAAAGAATTCATTTATTCCATCCATCCCACTTATTCCTTCTTGAGCTGCATCAATCCTAATATTTTTCACCTGGATTGTGTTTTTTATTTTGAATATTAGTTATGCTCTTCCCTCAGTCTACACTTCTTTAGCTACTGCCTTCTCTTTAGCCATAGAGATTGGAAGCAATGACACAGACCACAGATTTAAGTCAGGAAGCAAACAGATTTGCTGCATAAACTATCAGAAATTTGGGATAACAATAGTTGTTCATTGATTCTACTCTGGAAGTCATCTACTTTAAACAAATTAAACAAATTAAACTCATCAGAGCAGAGTAGGACCTGTTTTTGGTTTTGTTTTTTTTTTTTTGCTTCTTTTCTACACCAATCAACAGACAAAGTCACTAATGCTCTCAGATTGGATCAAGAAGATGTGGTACATATACACAATGGAATACTATTCATCATGGAAAGAAGATAAACACATGCAATTTGCAGCGACATGGATGGAATTAGAGGGGATCATACTCAGTGAAATAAGCCAGAAAGAAAGAGAAAAATATCGAATGGTTTCACTTATAACAGGACTATAAGGAAACCAAATAGGAGCGAGACAATCAGCGGTGGGTGGGGTGGGGGGGTGGGGGGGGAGCGGAAGGAGGGAAGGAAAATCGCACAAAATGGAATAGAAAAGAACACAAGGGACCATGGAGATGGATCATGGGTGAATTGGTGGTGAGCTACCCAAGGGGAATACAAAATGTAAAAGACATAAATAACAATAAAAATATATATATATATTAAAAAAAAGGAGAGAATAAAAAGAATAACATGACCTAAGAGACAAAGAGACAAAAATAATAGGAACAACAACAACAAAAATACAATTACTACTATAGTAAATTCTAGGAGCGGGTGAGAAGCTGAACATTATTTGTCATGTGAAGTCACTGCTAGTGTAGATAGAGGCAATCCATGAGGATCCAGAAAATGTGGTCATCTGCAAGCCAAGGACAGAGACCAGGAAAAATAAAACCTGCATATACTTTGATCTTGGCTTTCCTGCTTCCAGTACTTAGAGAAAAAAAAATTCTGCTATTTAAACTAGTACATTTCTGCTAGATAGAGTTTTGGTGAGGGTACATAGTTCTTAGGATATTTAGGTGACAAATTTAGGAAACATATGGGGATATAAGCCCTCACCAATTAGTAGGTGAGGGAAAAGATTCAGAAAAATTGTGACTACTGTAAAATCACACAGTTGCTAGGTTTTAAAGAATGGAATTCACTCTAAGTCTTCCTCTTTGAACTCTAGCTAGTATTTTGCTCACTATACAATAGCCATTGCTACAAGATAAACAAGGAAGTGAGGAATTACAGGAACTGAGTGATTATTAGATCGTTTTCGATAGAACCCAAAATGAGGTATATAGATTGAATAAATGCTATCAAGTTAGAATTTTAAAATGCTCCCTAAAAATCCAGGAAAAAGGAAATAATTAACAGTATATATACAAATGATGTGAAACTTATGGAACTTGTCATTTCAAATGAAAAGTGGATCATTCCATTCCACACTGATCCATGGATTTTTTAAAGTGCAGTTCTTCATGTTAACTCTCATACTTCAGATGGTCAAAATGTGCACATGATACTTACATGGTCTTTGGATGTGAATGCTCACCCTTACATCCGCTATGATAGAAAAAGTTCTATGTGTCCATGTTTTAGCATGTGATACAAAACCTCCTTGTTGGGACACTGTCCCACCATAACTGATGACAGCATTGTTATGTGGCCAGTATTGTTCTAGAATTTTTTAAAAAATTAAGTAAAAATTAATTTTTTAGATAAAAATTCAAGATTGGTATGGACTAATTAAACTTACAACTGTCTGAAAGCTAGAAAATGGTAGAATCAGTATCCAAACATGGTTTATCTGATTTTAGAATCAAATTTTAGACACCACGGATTACCAAAGGCTAAAACCTTAAATATTTTGCTAAATTTTTTATCAGAATTTCATTTTTGAGAAAGATGTGCAATTATTGATGCCTACTAATGTTTCAAGTACTCTCAAATCAAGTAGATTTTTAAAGAGCCATACCTTATTAATTTATATCTCATAGTCCCATTTATTAAATAGGACTTAGAAATTCTTTCATATATAGACACTGACAAAGAAAATAGGCAGTTATGCAAAAAGTGATATATGTAATTTAGAACATTCTTCAATATCTTGAAGCTATGAGGACCCTGAAAGCAATTTCTCTCACATCTCAGAAGTAGGTATATATAGATATATATAGAGCTTATAGATATATAGATAGAGATATATAGATCTATATAGATCGATAGATAGATATATCACATAACAACATATACATCTGATACTCATATGTCATGTACAGTGTAATTCTTAATTTTTACAACTTCTTTTTTTTAAGATTTATTTATTTATGCATACAAGCTGGGGTACAGGCCAGAGGCGTGGGGTGGCGAGAGGGTTCACCAGAGACAGAGTGGGGAGCAGAACAGTCAGATCGACAGAAATACACTGCTGAGGGGAGCAGCAGGCGAGGCAGGAGAGGTCTGCTGCGCCATGTGGGGATCTCCCAGGCAGGGCGTGGAACTTGCATTGCCGCTGCTGACAGTTCCACAGCGCAGCGGTTAAGCGCTGCGCCATCAGGGAGGCCCAATCTTTACAACTTATTGTTACCATTGCTCGTACTCAAAAGGGCGAAATCTGAACCATGAGGTTGTTGCTACAAAAGAAGCATTTTATTACTAAACAGAGCCACTTGGGGAGGACAGTTGCCTCCGAAAAAGCTGCCTCCTGGAATGCCAAGTGCAGGAAGATTATACAGGAAAGGAAGGAATGTGGGGATATGCAGGAGTGGGGAGAGTTTCTTCATCCTCAGGTCAGGGGCGCCAGGCAGTCTAGGGGTAGTCCACCTATTGACAATGTAAACCAACCCTCAGATAATCTTCAGGCATTGATGCTATCAGCATCCTCCAGCAACAGAAATATCTCATTAAGCATTAGGCAATCAATCATCATGGCCCTGAGGAATGTAGTACAATGGCTTCTCAGGCAGGGGTCACATTCCTAGTTCAGACCTAATCATATTATGAATCTTACCTTTTATTTTTACTAACTTCTCCCTCCCTCTCTACCGGATCCTTCCTGTATTGATTAAGTGTAAGCTAAAAAGCTAGGACAAAGAAACCCCAAATAAAAAGAAAGCATGATATTTGTTTCCCTCTTACCTAATTTGTCTGGAGATGAGCTGCATGGTATCTCTGATCCAACACAGACCCAGGTTCCCTTCATCTTGTTGCATCTCCAAATGGTGGAACTAAGTCACCACGACTTACACTATTCCAAACTGTAGTATGAGGGCAAAACATGTCGAGCATATTTGATTTTAAGAAAGTTGCACAGTTTACAAAGATGGCTTCTATTCAAACATGATTGACTAGAACTTAGTCATGTGGCCCCAGTTAGCTGTAAGGGACGTGGAGAAATGTAATCTGCTGACTAGGTATATGCTCAGCAAAAATTCTATTTCTGTGGGAAAAGGAAATATCTTCTGGGGACCAATTAGCTGTCTGTCACACTTTCCAATACAGAACCTAGTTTTTTCTACCATAAAATACACAAACAAGCAAAGTTAAACACCGATTCTTGCTTTGTCTCTACCTTCTAGTGACTATCTTCATTGTTCTTCCCCTTTGTTACCAAACTTCTTAAATGTTGTTTCCAATCATTTCTTTATTTTCATACTTCTTCTCATTCCCAATACTATCAAGCATCTCCACCCCAACTAATAAAACCAAAATGTTTTCTTTGATAGTTTATAATTATTTATTTAAGTGTGATTCCTTTCACCATTCATTGAAACATAACTGTGAAACCAGACACAGTTGTAGGTGGTGAATTGTAGTGGTGTATTCTTATTGGAGAGGCAGAAAATAAACACAACAGTTCCAGTCGCTTATGATTACATGAGACAAGGCAAGAACACGTAAGGTGCGACAGTTAACTTGTCAACTTGACTGGGCCACAGGATGCTAGATACCTGGTTAAACATTATTTCCTGGCATATCTATGAGAATTCTAGAAGAGATTAGCATTTGAAATGGTGGGCATCCTCCATTCTGTTGAATACCTGAATAGAACAACAAAGTGGAAGAGGACTGCGTTCACTCTTCCCGACTGAGTTGAGACATCTACTCTGCCCTCAGTGCTCCTGGTTCACAGGCCTGCAGATATTAACCAACAGCTGCATTACTGACCCTCCTGGGGCTCCAGCTTATAGAGGACAGATCATGGGACATCTGGACTTCCATAATTGCATAAGCCAATTCCTTATAATGAATCTCATTATATAATGAATCTCAGCACATTTATTATACATTTATGCTCCTACTAGTTTTGTTTCTCTGGGAAAATCTGACTGATATATAAAGCAAGAACTATGTCCATTTTCCATCCATTGCCCTCGTGCCTAGTGCAGTATCTGAAAAAGAGAAGGAAATGGATACATATCTGTTGAAAAAAATTAGAGAATAATAACTGATAATTTTTTTACCTTATAGGTTTGAGTTCCTGGATGCTCAGTGTTAAAATAGTCTACCCATCTCTTATAATCGTACAATTGTACAAGACCTGTGATATTTAACATACATATACTCAGACTTTCTTTTGTCTATGTGGCTTAGTGGCAAGCAACTGTGTGTTGTAAATCTTGAGTGCACATGTAGTCTTAATTCCTAAGGAATAGCCTGGGAGATTCACCCAAGCCATTAAAGCTTCAAACTTCTCATCTCATCAAAATTTGTATAACCCCATGTACTTTCAAATTACATTTGCAACAAAACCATATAAAGGACTTCAAATATCACAAGTACACAGAATTTATTGGTTCTCCAATCAATTGAACTATTTGATAAATACAATGTTCCCTCATTTCTGTCTTCTTTACAATAATAAACATAAAGTAGTAAAAGTAAAAATATTTCCTCTTTTTTACATTCACTCTTTACCATAGTTCTCTTCACAATGTCACTCTCTTCACAAAACTATTAAATGCTGTGAAATTTACATAAAAGTATTGCATGACCCAGACACATATTTATCCACATTAAGTGCATCTCACATTGATCCTTATTATCATATCTGCATTTTTTCTTTCTGATTGAAGATATATAGCCAGAGTTTCTATATGTAGAGTAAATGTGTACTACTGAAACTTCTCTCCTAGTTTTGGTAAGTCTCCCAAACACAAAGATTGTATTTGGAAAAAAAAAAAACATACAGTTTGCATTAGGCAAGATTATACAATGTTATTTCACATATGTGATTTGATTTGATTTAAGCTATTCTATGAACTCCAGGAAAGCTCTTCTGAAAAGGCTTTTCTCTAGCTTTCCTTAAATGAGCATAGAAATAGTTAATAGATCCTCAGTCTTATTCTTGTGATGGTGACAGACAAATGTGTTTGTGATTCTAGAACTACTATTTCATAGCAAGCTGCAGAATAATGTGTAGTCTTATTTTTAAAATATAAACTACATAATGATAGTCACAAAGGAATAAAATGATGATATCTGCTCTACTTGTATATAATTCAAACTGAATTTTACAATAATTTCTGGAAAACATATGACATTATGCTATTATACTACCATCATCTCACTCCTAACATTTTTCTCTGCTCATTTCTTTTCTTTCTGTAACAATCTGCATTATCATCGTGATACACTTGAAAACTCTAGTTGTCTGGATCAATATTTCTGTCTGCTTCATTTTGCTTAAATCCTTCTACACGCTATTGCAGGCCAGAAGAGTCAAATAAGCACTGTCACATGTTTTTTGTTGCTAAGGGCAACAACACAGATGGCAAAATCTGGCTGTTGTACGTCACGTGTTACACACATAAAACACATGATGGTTTCAAACAGCTTAAACCATTCAAGAGCAGTTTGCCTCTTAGTGTAAGGATTTTATATGCCATGTGATCACTTGACCTTTAAAACACTGGGCTGAATCCAGTTAAACAGAATTATTTCCTTTCTATATTATTATAGAATCAATTAATAGCCTTTATGAGTAAGCCAAACCTCATTTCAAAGACAATAAAAATATATAAAGCATGTAAAACACAAGGTCATGTGTAGAAAAGGATATGGTCAAGTTTACAAGCCATTTGAATTTCTAGTTTCTGTATCTCTGTATAGTCCATTGTGCATTGTATTTCTTCTCATCTTACTTCAAGTAAATGTGTTTCTTCAGATTTAGTGATTCCATATATCTTTTAAAAATAATTACTACTTATGATCCAGAAATAAATATATAAATCAATGTAAGTAGATGAGATGATATAAATACATAAAATGATATATTATTAAATTAAAAATGCAGCTCAGTGCTTGGCATTTCCTGGATTGTGTTCTTTCTAAACAGCTCTCAATCATTTTGGTGAACAAAATTAAACATATTATCTTGGAAAATCTGAAATGTGATTTTCAAGCAGTGAAAGTTGAGTCTCAGTCCAAAGAGACAAAGAGAATTGAAAAGGTGAAGTAATTATTTTGCTAATTAAAGTGAGTAATGGGGAAAAAGGGAGTAATGGAGAATATTACCTAATCTAAATCACTAAGTATTGCTCAGTTTTCACATTGCTCTGCAGATATGAATTGATAATGTTATTTCATATTGAATCATCTGAAACATCAAAATATTCGGGGGTAAAATGGTGATTTTAATTTGGGGCATGGTGTGTGTGTGTGTGTGTGTGTGTGTGTGTGTGTGTGTGTGTACAGACTACAGAATACATATGCATATGTATACAGAATACAGATGTATATGTGTGTGTGTGTATATCTGTGTTCTCCATTTATAATGAACTTGAAAGAAAATGGACTGAAGTGAAAAAACAGGATTTGGTTTTCTCCTCACCCACTGATAGAATCTGACATTGGATTTTGCTTAACCTCTGTGAGTCTCAATTTCTTCCTATGTGGAATGAGAAAAATAATGCATGGGTTTGAAATATTTACCAGTAAATATATTTTTAAATGATGACATTTTCACACAAGCATGTTATTGAATATTATACATGATGGCTTACAGTTTTAGTTATGTCAACATAACATTAATTCAGAAAAAAATGAAATCAGATCAAAATGAAAGAACAAAAACAAACATAAAACAACAAACTAAGAACATATGAGATTTGAAATAAAAATATTTTCTTAGCGCATACTAGTGAAATGTTATCTAATGGATAATGTGTATATTTTTCTGCTTTTCCATATAGTTGGAGATATAACTATCAACATATAACAAAGGCATTTGAATAAAGATAGAATATTTTTTTAATTATATATTTTTGAGAAATAGTGCTACTTTTCATTATTCTCTTAGAAACATGCTTTTATTTTACCTTTCCTACCTAGACATCATATTCCATAAGTACTTTACTGAAATTAAGGAAATTGAACTACTTAATGACACTCATTTTAACTAATCAGTATGTGCTTACTGTAGTTAATTAAATTGAAAGTAATGACAACAAACTATATATTTAAATATTCAATTTAGTTATGCAGAGTCTGAATCATATTTCTGAGAAATGTAACAGTCTTAGGAGATCATCCAGTCCTATCATATTCTGTACATATTATCAATCACTTGTAATATGACTGTCTCAAGAAGATTGTGAGATGACTTAATTCAAGCTAAAACCTTTAGTCTTTCAAGAAATAGGGTTATAGTTTGTATATTTTTTTAGTTCAAGTGGTTTTTCAATGACATACTTACTTTTTAAGATTGTTTTCCCTTTAAAAATAAGTTAGATGGTTTTAACTTGCTCTTCTCATTTAGCCACTTAGTCATTTTGATTAATTTACCTACAAAGTCACTGAATTTCTCAGTATTTTCCTTAAGAAATATCTTGCTTTCTTTCAGAGGAGATGAAACAAATTTCAGCTGGGGATGTTAGTTTTGGACACTTGACCCCTGTGCAATCACCTAAACTTAGTGTCCACTAAGTTTAGTACCACAAAGATTGTACCACACTCTCTTCTTTGGGAGTTCCTCTTCAGGGCTTCTGCCAGGAATGCTGTTTCTTTTGCCTTCTCTGCTTTATCCAAAATTAACTTGGATGATAGTCTTGGCCTCTTTCATAGTTTACACAAGTAGTTCATTTGGACTAAAATTGTATGCAGTTCACACAGTAGACAGGTGATTTGGGGGCAGATGTGGAGACGGGTGACCATCTTCTATACCTTTCCCCCACCTGTTCCCCTGAACACACCCTCTCCCCTCCAGATCTCTAACTTGACCTCTAGCTCTTACTTGCTAAATTTCCCTCCTAGAGAACGTAATTCTTCTTTAGTCTTGTGGAGCAAGTGGGTTTTCTGTGATCACTAAACTCAAATTTGCATTCTGAAACCCACTGAGTTTTCTAATTCAATATGCATACAAATATATTTTAATGCATATATTTAAAAATAAACTTATAGGATACATATATTTAATTGTAAAAATAAAATCCTTTTGCTTATGAGATACATGTGGATGGTTAGAGGAAAGGGTAGGCCAGACACGGTAGGACCAGGAAGAACACAGACACAGAAAAATACTAAATAATTAAATGATTCTGATTTTAGGCTCATTCAGGGTGTGAGGAGAGGCATCTAGTCCCTTGACAGGACTGTGCTACAAGAAGCTATTGATCTGGGATTCACCATTTTCAGATTCTTCTCACTACTCACCTCTCCACTCTGATTCCAAAGGTAGCTTTATCTTTCTAGTCTTAATCATCAACACTATTAGTTGCTGCCTTTGCTTAATTATGGCAATGAATAGTAGTAGACCTGTGTCTTAACTGGGCTGCCACTAAATAAGTCAGATTGTTGTATTTTTGTTTTTAAATTTAATTTTGGATTTTCCTTGACCTTTTGTCCACTTCCCAATTACTGTTTACCTGACTGAATTTATCTTTAAAGGTCAGTTGTAAGAAAAAATTACACAGTCAAATAAATCTTCTTGTTTGTATCATATTCAAGTGAATTAATTTTTATGTATTGACAGATTTTTCTCATGTTTGTTAAATACAAATTAAATCTGAAGCAACTAGAGAGCTAAATACTATTTATATTGATAATTTGATTATTAAACAACCCTCACTAGTGATGTTTATGTCCTCTCCCTTTTGTTTTCTCTCAGTACTAAATTTCATTCTCAACACCTGTCCCTCAATTTCTTTTCAAAAGGGCAGTTTTGTAACTATTCAATTGCATATTTATCTAACTGGTACATATTTAATATCCTCTATGCTCCAGAACTGTTCTCTGCAATAGAGATTATAGGACATCGTATTATCTTTAAAAAGATAGGATATGCTTGGGGAAATAAAACTGAACCACAGTAATAATTTAAAGAATAAAAATAAGTACTGTATCCATGGGATAGCAGACTCATTTTTTCTCCCCTCGAGATACAAAATGTTTATTGAATCTCTTGGTTTTGTCAGGGAGTCTGCTTGTTACTTGCGATACAATACGTAAAATTAAAGACATGGCCCTTGCGCTTTAAGAAGTCAACATGAAACAAATAGCTGCAAGGATGAGAGTGATTCAAATGATCGCAAGCACTGCAGAGGGAAAGATTACATTACAAGCCTCAGTAATAAAGGAATCTAACCTTACGCGGAGAGTTGAAAAGAGTATTCTGAGGATATTATACTTAAGTTGGTAATGGCAGAGGAATAGATCCTGCAGGATATTGCAGGTCATAGAAAGGATTTTGATTCTATCCTTAGTGCAATAATAATTATTGACAAAGTTTTAAGGGAGTTCACTAGGGAGTAAGTACTGTGATCAAATTTGCCTTTAAAAGTGTCACTATGACTACTAAAAGGGGATGGATTACCGTAGTGAAGGGGGCCATACATAGTTTAGTACAGGATTAGGACATGGCCTAGGCTAGAACCAGTGATAACAGAGATAAGTAAGAGAATTAAAATTGTATTTATGAAATAGAATTCATAGTGTTTAGTTGTAGATTGAATATGTGAGGTAAAGGAGGAAAAAGTAAAGGCAAGAACTCCCAAATTTCTAATAGCAGCAAGGCAGTAAAAAATGCAAGCACAAACTGCAGCAATTCCCCCTGGGGAAGATTCACTTAAGCCAGAGTAACTGGAGAAGAATTTTGCGGGGTATGATTCAGAAGAGTTAGGTTTTAGGTGCAGAAGAGAGGGCGCGGTCATTAAGGAGCAATATCTCTTCATGCACTTGGTAAGAGTGTGGCAAATTGTTGGTGTTGAAGATGGTGATCCTTGACAGGCTTAACTGGATAGAGAGTAGAATCTTTCAATGATAAGATACTGATTCTGCTGAAGAATGGTGAGCCATTTACAGTGTGTACAGTAAATTTTGTATTTGCTATATTTTGGGATTAGGAGAAGCTGGCGCCAAACATACTGATTATGAAGCTATGGCAAATTGAATAAGCAAACGAGAAATCCAAGAAGAAAATAGGTATTGAATTCACAAAAATAAATATCAATGGCTAATTAACTTATGAGAAATAATTGTCAACTATCAAATAGGATTAAGAATTAAAACAAGGCACCATTTTAAGTTACAAAATTGATAATATATAAAAATAATAATGCTGATTTGGGGGGTAACAATATAGATACTCAAAAAACAACTAGAAGTATTTGGCAAGATTATTTTAAAAGTTTCAATAATTCATACCATTCAACTCACTATTTTCACTTCTTAACATTGGTGTTTAGGAAATAATCAGACACACAAATACATATATTTACAGATAGATATGTGTTATTTATACCTATATGATTTTTATAACTTTTATAATTTTGAATTAATTAAAAATTAGTAATAAATAGTCAAGCATAGTGATTAATTTAATAAATTTTGATGTATTCATGAGAAAGTAATACATGATTAAAAATCATGTTTCCAAAGACAAGGGGGAAGCAACTGGAAGCATCTATAAAAAATGTCTACAGTTGCCTTATCCAGCTTATAGCTGCACCAAAAACTATGCTTTAAAGTTCTTAATAATTAAAAAAGCAGCAACAATTAATTCTTCCTTAAAAATCTCTTAGGTACTTTAGTACAAGAGTATTGAAGTAGACTGTTAGCAATGAAAGTAAAGAGGAAAAAAAGAAGTGTGAACATTTTTTCTTCTGTCAAAAGATTTTATATTTTATTCTATTTAATTTAATTCATTTTTTTAACTATTGAGGTACCACTGAAAGTTTTTTTATGAAAAAAAGTAACAAAATTCAGTGGTTTAATGCACTAAATTAAGAGAAAAAATGCATCAGATTGAGCTTCTAGGTGATAAGAAGACAGAGCTATAATTAAAGTTTTTTTTTTTTCCCAAAGATTTATTTATACAAGCTGGGGTACAGGCCAGAGGCGTGGGGCGGCGAGAGGGTTCACCAGAGACAGAGTGGGGAGCAGAACAGGCAGATCAGAAATACACTGCTGAGGGGAGCAGCAGGCGAGGCAGGAGAGGTCTGCTGCACCATGTGGGACTCTCCCTGGCTGGGCGTCGAACCCGCATCATGCGCTGCCGACAGCTCCATAGCGCAGTGCTCAACCGCTGTGCCACCAGGGAGGCCCAGATAGAGCTATAATTAAAACATGAATTTTGGGAGAAAGATGAAAAGCTCAGTGTTTGGAAATGTTTAAAGAAATATGTTCATTAATCTATAGGAAAACTGAGACAGGAGCTTAAAGAATGGGGTCGGTAGGAAAATCACAGAAGATCCGAGAAAAAGAATAAAGTCTGATTGAACATAAGGTCCTACCAACCAAAGCTTAATTTTAGCACTTTCAATAATAGAGATAATAGGATTTGTATTTAAAGTCAGTTACTAGAAGACTAATGTTTTTTGCCAGTTGCATATATGCTCACTGGATGAGATTATAAATTAACTTGCTTGAAGCTATTTACTTTAGTTTTGCCTGGGCACTGTGGTTTTAGTGAGGAGACATGCCAGATATAATTTACATTATGTGGGAATTAAGAACAAATCTTATGATGTCTCTGGCTGATATTTCAATTTTTTTTTATTTTAAAGAGGTTTCCTACATTATGCTTCTTTATGGATATATATTTGACTAATTTCATTTTGAATTAATTCACTTCAGACACTACTATCTTATGACACTGCTATATATGAAAACTATGGAAAATATTAATTGGGAGTAATCTGCTAGCTACTGGTTCAATATAGGAAACACAATAAGACCTTTTTTCTAGAGCTTTAAGATATATTTTTATTTATTTATGCATACAAAAGGGGGTTGTAGGCAGGAGGGATGGGGAAGTGGTGAAAGGATTCACCAGAGACAGAGGAGCTAAACATACGGATCTACTGAAATCACTGCTGAGGGGAGTAGCTGGTAAGACAGGAGAAGTCTGCTAATGCCAGGTGGGTCAGCTCCCTGGCCTGGGATTGAACTCATGCTACAGTGGCTGGTGATAGCTTGATAGCACTGAGACTTTAATCCCTGTGCCACCAGGGAGGCCCTTGTGCTTGTTCTTACAATAGTTCATCATTCTTTATTGAAAATATTTCAAGTCAAATATAAATAACATATTTAAGCAGTATTGGAGATTTTAAAATAAAATTAATTTGTACAAAATTATTTCTAATATAAGTGGTATATTATTTAGTGAATGGTTATAAGATAAATGTCTTTTTCCCTCCATTAGCATATATGGGCAGGAACGGACCATTGTGCCTGTCCTTACTGGAGAATGATAATGAGTTATTCAGTAAATAATTATTGAGTGAATTAATACATACTTATAATTTTTATTATCTCAGTAAGAAGTACCAAACATTCTGGTTGTTTTGGTTCTTGTTCTTCTGGTTGTTTGAAGTTTTACAATATGCAAGGCATGAGTATAAAAGATCGTATTCCCACTCAAAGTAAACTTTTTTCCCCCTCAACCTTTTTTGGAAAGATTTCAATCTTAAGGAAAATTAAGCATTTTATAATAAATAGTTATACTCAACACATAGATTCTACGATTATCTTTTTACTGTACTTGCATTGTTCTTAATTATCTGTGCATCCCACTAACCATTTTTCAACTCATCTGATTTTTTGAGGGATTTCCAAATAACTTGCAGACATCAGTGCATTTTCCAAAATATTAAAGCACACAGTATTACATAGATACTTTTTCTTTGAAGTGAAATTTATATACAATGAAATGCAAAACCTAAAATGTACATTCAATAAATTCAGGTATCATTCTCAACACACACACTTACATAACCCCAATTCTATCAAAATACAGAAGACTGGGCCTCCCTGGTGGTGCAATGGGTTAAGTCACAGCACTATGAAGCTATCCAGAGACCCTGCAGCAAGAGTTCGATACCTGGCCAGGGAGCTTCCCACATGGTGCAGCTGATCTCTCCTGCCTCTCCCGCTGCTCCCCTCAGCATGGGTCAAGTGTCCACCTTATACACTTAGTGGCAAGAAAAAAACTCCCCTACAGAGGCAAAAATGAATATGATTTCTGTGTACATTTCATGACACCCACATTTTCAATGTACTGGTTATGGGAATGAACTTTAAAATCCAGGGATTACTGAGGTCATGAGTCAGTCCTTTATCCTAGTCATATGGTAAAAGTTCTATCATGGCACCAATTTTTCAGAGCAGATTATGAGATTATTTTTGTTACCTTTCTCTATAGAAGTGCAAGCTTGCTATTTTCTTCTATGATTCAAAGAGAGGATTACATTCAGTCACATGTGGGCTGACACCGTATTTCTTAAGTAAGTTTTGGATTATATATTCTTGGTGGTTAATATTAAAAAAAAAAAGGTTGTCAACGTGCACACTGAGGATTTTTTTCCACTACTATAAATACTTCTATCTTTGGAAAATAGATACAAAATTTATTACAAATGATTAGATATTTGATAGCAAACATGATTTCCTTCAAAAAGTGTTTTAAATCAGACAATTTGTCAAGTAAAACTTCACTAGATGAGTGTTATGATCTCTTAAATTTAGCTCCCTAACTATCAAATAGGAATTGAGAAAATTCAAAATACATCCAACATCTCCAATTTAGTCTCAGAAATAAGAAAACCTATGAGATTGGATGATACTGATTTATGGGGCAAACAGAAAGCTTCTAGCGTCAGAATAGAATAGGAAAAGTCTTGGAGAAATAGGAAGACTCCAGAGATAAGGCTAAAAATCCAAAGGGGACTAATTTAACATCCCAGGACTAGGGGCAACTGAACATTCTGGAACAAGGATGATAAAGAGAAAAGACTGTAAGATAAGGGCTGGGACACAGAGACTTAATTCTGGGCACAGAGACATTAAGGAAGAGTGAGTGAGACCACTGAGAACCAACCAATCACAAAGAGACTGATGGAGCTTTAGAATAATTAGGGAAAAAAAGGTCTATATTCCCTGAGGTACGACTCCACTTCAGCTGCTTTACCTGTCCCTGGCCTGGTACCACCGGCCTAGGAATCCCACTTTATTTCTCTTTTTCTCCTTAATAAACTTTTCCTTACATCTATTTCTCTAAACAAATTTGGCTCTTTTCACTTGCTTGCATGAGCATCAGCAAAGTTCCTGCTGCATCTTTGTGAAACACCAACCCTTGGTGGTCTAATGGCTGAGACTTAGAGCTGCCACTGCTGCCTGGGATCCATTCCCGGCTGGGAGACTAGACCTGAAAACCTGAAATTATGGTATCAATTTATGATAGATAGATAAAGAGATAGAGAGATAGATAGATAGAGATATTCAGTTGATAGAGATATTCAGTTACTGGTGCATAGCCTTGATAAAGGAAAGTCATTAGAGATTTGATCTGATTAAAAATCATTAGAAGATGGGGAGAAATCTTTAAAATTTATGACCCCTCTTAAAAATTAGAGTTGCTCTAGTTGGTCTTTTGTCTCCCTAGAATGATATCTTAAACTGTACTTTTTTCTTCTAACTCTATAGGAAGGAAGAGTTCATGACCTGGGTGAACATTCCTTTTACATTACAACTCTATCAGGCATGCCAATTCAGAAAGAATGTCTCTATCCATGAGAATCTTCCATTGTGGTATCAAATAAAATTAGCAAGGGTTAGGGCTTGTTATTTAGGTGATAATCATATCCTTATCTTTTCTTCTGTGTATTCGCCACATGACCAATGAATGCTGTTCATTTTTTTTGCAAAAGTATATAGCTAATATAAAGTAATATAGTTTCACCATTTAAGCAGGGCAGAGAGAGTCACAATAGCCCGTTTAAAATTACAGAAATACTTTCAGAAAACCTCCAGCAATTATCTTCAAGATTATAATGATCAATAATTGGGGGCATATCAATATTTAACTAGAGGAACAATGTATGTGGTAGCTAGTTTCTAAAGATAGCATAAAGCAATTCCACTTATCTTTTTTCCCTCAGGCTCCTCCTCCCACCAAGAGGTGGAGGCTGGGCCCCCTCCCATGGATAGCTAGGCCTAGCTGGTGAGCACTTTGACCAACAGAATGTGAAGGAAGGGATAAGATAGAATTTTATTTATTTATTTATTTTAAAAATTTATTTATTTATACATACAAGCTGGGGTACAGGCCAGAGGCGTGGGGAGGCGAGAGGGTTCACCAGAGACAGAGTGGGGAGCAAAACAGGCAGATCAGAAATACACTGCAGCGGGCAAGGCAGGAGAGGTCTGCCATGCCATGTGGGAATCTCCCCGGCCTGGCATCGAACTAGTATCACTGCTGTCGACAGTTCCACAGCTCAGCGCTCAACCGCTGTGCCAGCAGAGAGGCCCCTAAGATAGAATTTTAAACCTCCAAATTTAAAAAGCTGGCCTTGCAACTTTCCTTCCTTCTGTTAAACACTGACCCCAACATGAACGACTTTTAGGCATAATTACACATTTAGGAGCAATGAGTAGCCAGATATCCAGTTACTGCCACCATTGACTAATTGAGGGGAGAAGCCAATACCCTTAGAGAAAATGCACACTTTAGCCCTGCCAACACACAGAATCTGAATACAAAACGGTGATTGTCTTAAGCCACAACATTTTTGGGTGCTTTGTTACACGACAATAGATAAACAATAAGGATCACCTAAATCTTGCTCTTCTTGAGTATATTGAATTTCAGTTTCTTTTCGATCAAGCAAATAAATAAATCTATCTCTGTTGAGGCCTTATCAATTAATTTTTAAATTGGCTCTTGACTTTTCCTTCCCATATCAGTTACCTAAATCAGATCACATGAAAAAACAATTTCATTCCCTACCTATGACAAAATAAACTATAATATCACCTTTCCTTCAGGGAAAATGACTAAATTAATTATGTAAATATTCACTCCAGTTACTCAGGTTTCTTTCAAACAAGGCCAAGAAAATAATAAATGGTGTGAGAAGAGAGAGTCAAGACAGCCATAGCCCACTGGTTTTATAACTCTGTTACAGAATTGAAATAATGATACTATGTGGCTGCATTTTGTGCAGATTGGAATTCTACAACTTTGAGCTAGTCTGATAGAAATATCATGTGTTTTTGCTACAAACCCCACAAATAAAAACGACTATTAAGGAATGATGTGATTTCAAAGGTTACTGGCTATTATTTATTAATTGAATTTACATTACTGCCACATGAAACAGAAAGACTCACATTCCTCAATTAAATTAATCTGGAATTATCTGGGTTTTCAATTATGCAGTCTGTGCGGAGTAAGATTACTTATATAAAATGTCACTACCCTGAGTATTTCAGGATAAGTTGCCTAAGAGATGAATGAAGAGGAAAGTCAGCTCTCAATACCTTTTTCAGATTTAAGGTTTTTTTTGTCCACAGAAGCACAAGCGTAAGTATTTAAGGTTTCTTTTGGGATTAGGACTCTAAACCTAAATCTGACATCAAATAAGTGATGTCAGGTACTTGATTTATCCTCTCTAAGTACGTCAATGACAGGATTCATTCATTCTATTCCATTTATTTATTCTCTCACTCACCAGTGAACTTTTTGTATGTCTACTGTGAGCCAGAAAGTATGCAAGATTACACACATGAATACAGCAGGACCATTAGTATTATAGGGCTAATAACACCTTGTGAGGAACAAAAATGTGCATAATAATCTCTAGAGCATTCTTCAGCTCTCAAACTTCGTAATTTGAATTCCTCTTGAGGAATCACAAACTAAAATTCAAACTAAAAGGATAAGCTGCATGTTAATTTATTTCTCTTAATATCTTGAAGTTGTAAGAGATCAGCACACATTCAAAAAAGACTGCATAATAACATCCCTGTACAGTTTTGTAATATCCAATGAAATGTTGCATAAGCTACCTATAACCACAGAGCAAATATTTATTCTGTAGATTTGTAGAATGGTCTCCATATTGGTGTTAAAAATATTAAATGGAGGAATTGGAATACCTTAATAATATCAGAATTCCTCACAATTTACCTTTGCAAACCAAAAAATCAATTTTCATTCCTTTATGGAATCTACAAGAATCAATGACTTGGGAATTTATGAGAGTTGGAAAGAACTTTTGTGAGAGAATTTGCTTATTTTCAAAGTTTAATGGTGGGGCCTACAGACTACCCACTTCAAAATATCTAGGGGGTCATTATAAAAGAAAATTTAGAGGCTTACCTGGTCCCACTAACTGAGAAATTTTGAAGCAGTCCTTGCAATCTACATTTTAACAAGCTTCCGTGTTACTTCTTACACACACTAAAGCTACACATATTGTGATCCTGCCACTTTATTTTTGCAGATGAGAAATAGAGGCAACCGAGAGGTTAAGTGACTTGTTAGGTGGTTTAATAAAATTCTTTCTAAAAACCAAATACACACACACACACACACACACACACACACACACACACACACACGGATGGGATCTTTAAATATGCTCTTCAGGGGAACATAAAAAAAAACGACAAAATAAAAGGAAAATAAAGGACATTTCTTACAACCTGCTTTTTCCATACTTAGATCAGTGATGAGCACATTAATTCCTTTCCATCCACCTTGGAAAATTCCTTCATCTGTTCACTATTCAACTAGAATTTTAAGCTGTTGACCTAAAGTCTGCTTCAAATTATTTGACAAGTCAGACAAGCAAAGTCACAATAACTCTATTCGTACCGTGTATCATCTGAATACACATTTGAATCCATAATCAAAACAGAATAGAAAGGGGAAAACACTTTGGCACAAACAACAGGATATATTTAGAATCACCTGTCTCATGGATAGTCTGGGCAAAAACAGTACACAATTATTTATTTATTTATTTAATATATATATATATATTATTGTTATTTATATCTTTTACATTTTGTATTCCCCTTGGGTAACCCACTACCAATTCACCCATGATCCATCTCCGTGGTCCCGTGTGTCCTTTTCTACTCCATTTTATGCCCTTATCCTCCCCACTTCCATCTCTCTCCTATTTGGTTTCCCTATAGTCCAAAAACAGTACACAATTTTTAAAGCTGTACGGACACTATTAGTTTCATTCATAATTATCAGTCTTAAGATAGATGTTATCCTCTTTTAGAAGTAATCATAGAAATGAGTAAAAATAACTGTCTTTAAAACAATCTATGAAATCACCATCTACAGCAGAGAAACTCGCTATGTTCTGCTATGTTTGCACTATACTTTGTTTTATTACTAAGAAAGTTCACATACTAGGAACACAACACGTATCTAATGATTGTTCAAACCATAAACCATCTTTTTCTGAAGGAGATTTGGACTAAGTACTAAGCTTTTATAAATGAAAAATAGTTTTAATATTGCTAATATATTTTATATTAGTAGTGTTAATTTACCAAGAGCTAAGAATAATTTGTAGTTACATGTGTGTCTGCTTTACTTCCTTGGATCAATTTCCTTCTAGGAAAACATAATTTTAAAAAAGTCTTGTCCATGGGCCTCCCCGGTGGCGCAGCAGTTAAGCCCTGCGCTGTGGAGCTGTCGGCAGCGGCAACACGAGTTCGACGCCCAGCCAAGGAGAATACCACATGGTGTGGCAGACCTCTCCTGCCTTGCCCGCTGCTCCCCTCAGCAGTGTATTTCTGATCTGCCTGTTCTGCTCCCTGCTCTGTCTCTGGTGGACCCTCTCGCCGCCCCACGCCTCTGGCCTGTACCCCAGCTTGTATGTATAAATAAAAAATAAAACTTAAAAAAAAAAAGTCCTGTCCTTTGGAAAATAATCTCCTGTTACTTATGATACTTTCTTCAAGGTGAATGAAGAAAACAGAAACACATTTTAAAATTAGCTTATGGATAACTGATTTGGACAAGGAATATAGGTGTTACACCATCCTGTGTGGATTAAGATTTCACGCAACATTGGTAGTAGAAATTAATTTTTATTTGATGTTGAATTCTTGATGAAGTTTTAACATGTCAAGAGTTATAAGCTTATAAATGTGTGTATATGGTGAAATTTTATTCAATTAAGGCTCATAATGCTCTAGGTATTTTATTGTTCTGAAAAGATTTCTTGAACATGTTGTTTCCTGTACCCACAAGCTAATCCTCAAAGTGTATATTCATAACTGAATGTTACTCTACAATTTTGGAATAAATCTGGTGGTATTTACTAGCTAAACATACATTATTTCCCATGCAATGCAGCTTTTTTGGTTGACATTTTTCTGAACATAAAATGGAAATGGGTATTTGTAATGTCTCCTTTTTTTTTTAATTTAAAGCTATGAAGAAATCTGACATTAAATAGGATTACCAAGGGAAATAAAACTCAAAGTGCACTATTGATGGATATGTCCTTTTAGAGAGTCAATGTAATGGTCTAGCATACTATATAAATATTGATATAAATATTCTATATTTAAAGACAAACTTATTTAAAGATCTTTCATTCATCTCCCTTGAAGTGAAAGTATCATTGCGGTTAAATAATAAAGCAATAGTTAATCTATTTATGCTATCTATTTAGTTAGCCATGAGATTTAACAAGAGGCTAGTCGGGATACTGAACCATAAGCCTTAACTAAATATGGAAGGCTGTTTGTCACAAACACTGCAAGTAGGATAATACATTAAAAACTTTATAGGGGTGTATATTATGTCAAGTTGGGGCATTCTTCTATCATGTACTGTAAAACCAAAAGTTGTTAGTAAAGTCTTAAAGAAGTATTATTACTACTTCCATTTTTGAAAGGCTGCCATATTTCTAGTACTTGTGCTAATACTTCAAAGCATTTTTGTCTGTCTTATTTCATTTTATAGCACTCTTAAAAGTTTGCTATGTCACAGTTGGAAAAAAATGTGCTAAAAGAAGCAAAAGCAACTTAATGAAAAAGGAGTAGTTGAAATCAGGCAAATATAAAATTTGAATCTGAGCTCAATTCCACATAAGGAAAATACAGCTTTAAAGGTAATCAATTTGAAATGTAAATATCAGGTTCTTTTTTTATTTATAGGCATTTCCTAAAGGAAAGGCTCTTATTACACAAGAGGATGTTTGTTGATTGTGAAAGTAAATCATCATTTTAGTCACAGCACTGTATCGAAGCAGTGTAATGTATCACAGTGGCTAGATGTACATACTGGTGTCTAACAGGCTAAATTAAAATCTTAGCTTTATTGTTTACAAACATTGTAGCCTTGAGTACATAGCTAGTATGCAGATGTTTCAGTTTCAATGCCTGTGAAGTGGACATATTAAGAATAACAGTCTTACGGAGATATGGAGGAGGAAGTGAGCTCTTGTATGTCAAACTCAGTGTCTACAGATAGTAGGTGGGGCGGGCATGTCCGCATGTTCTATCACACAGAACATTTGTGTTTCTTCATTTTGACATTATCCATCTCTAGATGGATAAAATGTGCTAAAATAGGAGAATTGGAGGGCCTCCCCGGTGGCGCAGCAGTTAAGCGCTGAGCTGTGGAGCTGTTGGCAGCGGCGACGCTAGTTCGACGCCCAGCCGGGGAGAATCCCACATGGTGCGGCAGACCTCTCCTGCCTTGCCCGCTGCTCCCCCCAGCAGTGTATTTCTGATCTGCCTGTTCTGCTCCCGGCTCTGTCTCTGGTGAACCCTCTCGCCGCCCCACGCCTCTGGCCTGTACCCCAACTTGTATGTATAAATAAAAAAATAAATCTTTAAAAAAAAAATAGGAGAATTGGAGAAAATTTAGAGTTGGAAAAAAGGAAATATGTAATTTAGCTAGTTAATGAGATAAAGAGTGAGCAAAAATGCAAAAAGTATTCATTCATTCATTTAATAAATATTTACAAAATAAATTTTACATGCCAGGTACTAGTCTATATGTAAGAAACTTTAGAGAGCGGGAAAGAGGCACTCTCTCTAAAAATGAAAAAGTGCTTTTTATTTGTGACCACATGAGTCAACCTGGAGGATATTTTGCTAAGTGTTAATATAAACCAGTCACAGCAGGACAAATCCTGCATGATTCCATTTATATAGAGTGTCTGGAATAGTCACTTTCACAGAAATGCAGAGTAGAACGCACGTTGCTAGGGCTGGAGATGGAGTTGGAGGAGGGGCAAAGCTGGAAGCTACCGTTTAAAGGCCATAAACATTCAGCTATATACCAATAAGTTCTAGAGATGTGGTGCACAACACTGTTTTACAAAGTTAACAGTATTGTAGTGTGTAATTAAAATTTGAAGGATATTGTCCAAGTTCTACACTGAACGAAATGGATAATTGCACAGTTTTCATTTTACTGTTTTTATGTAATTTAGATAATTTAAATAATGGGTATTATTGATATGGTAGCTTCTTTTTTTAAAAAAATTCTGCCTCAAACAGAAGCAAAAATTATGAAATGAATATTTTAAGAGTAGAGTTTATCACAGAAAAAATACTTTTGGCCAAAGCCTAATATCAAATTGACAAAACAACAAACTAAAGCATATTGAACAGAAATAATTTTGAATAATTTTGAAATAATTTTGAATAATTTTGAATACAATACAAAAATAAAACAACAGAAGATTTCACTGTTTTTGAAGAAATCTTATTTTAAAGAATAGGTTTAATTTCTCAGACTCTGAAATTAAAATTTTTAGCTTAAGGTAAAGTTATCCTTTTGGAAAATGAGACCTTTTCCACTGTGTGTATGAGTCTTATCTATCTATCTATCTATCTATCTATCTATCTATCTATCTATCTATCTATTATTCCTCTGTCCTTCTTCATCTACATATTTGGAAACAAAATATCTTCCTATTTAGGTTTGTACTCACACGTTCCATCTGATTATCATTTAAGCCTAAAATCAGAAATAGCGTGATTTTTAATAATGTCCTGAAACCAGTATTTCCAAGATGCATATCATACAGCACAACTGTACAGTCAGAACATAAAATATTTATGAAATGTATTAGTCTCAAAGAAATTTATATTTTTTGTAAAAGGCAACTTATTGCCTTATCTAAATTTTTGTATTTTCAATACAATTAGGATGATTTCTAAGTTTTTAGTCATTTGACATATCTCAAAGATTTAAAACCACCTACAACAAAACATATTCTTTTCAAAACACTATTCTTTTAGAAACATTTATTTTTTGAGAATTGTAGTTACCTGACTTTTAGAAGTGTCAGAAAAAATGTTGCTTTCATGGATCATTTTCAGTTCTGTCAAATATAAAGGTATTTTGATCCAAGGTCCTGAGGAACTCTTAATTTTTACTTTTCATTCTCACTGTGCACTGTGGTTTATAGCGTTGGTTCCTAAAGTGCTTAAGGTCTGAAGGATAAGTAGAAAGGAGGAGATGGAGAAAGGACAGGAAGAAAAAAGAGAGAAGAATAAAGGAAATGAAGGAGGAATGAGGAAGAAAAGTAAACACTTACATCTGTATTTGTATCTATGCTACCTTCAGGCCTGCAATACCATCCTCACTCATCTAGAGCTATAGGTATAACTGTAACTCTTAGTATTCCGCTCATTATTTAAGAGGAGGGCCTAATTCTGGAATTCCTTTGATTGTCATGTAGTGGATATGATTGCTCTTTGGGCATTTTGTCTTCATCCCAGGCAGCTCCTCTCAGTTAACCAAAGCACTACCATCCATGAAGCTGACATTTTTCAAACAGGAAGAGGAAAAGAGAGAGGACAAGGGAGGGGGACATTTTTTTCTCTCCACCATCTATATTAAACCTTCAAAAGAACAGCAGTTGACCCTGGTTTTATCATGGGCCCTGTCATGAACTAATTACTCATTTTGTAGAGGGATGAAACCCTTTTTAGTTGTTAGCCTGAGTCATGCGCTTACTCTGGGGAGGTAGGGCTCTCTAATGGTCAGCTCTACCAGAATCACATGGTGTAAAAGGGGCATTTTCTAAAATGAATTGACTAAAGAAAAAAAGATCTGACACCCAAAATATAATATTCCTTAACAACAATTCAATGAAAGGCATAGAGAAGGCAATGAGAAAATATGACCTTAATAGATAAATAAAGGAATTCATTTTCATTATTATAAATGATTGCTTTGTAAGGTCAAGCATACACTAAGCTGAAAACAAAGGGCATGTGTTAGAATAAAGTAAACCATACCATGAGAATGTTTGAAAACTTCAATCCATTTAGAAATTTTAATTTTGTTTAACATAAGTTCCTTGTAATAGGATATGGATATTAAACTCATTTTACCCAACTATGACTTTTAAAATCCTTTTAACAATTGATTGAACTTTTTGAACTTGCAATAATTTGTCTGGAGGGCAGATTTATATTTTAAAAGAAATGTGTACCTGATTTACTGGGTTGGGCTATAGCTTAATTAAATTTGAAAAGAAACTTATAAAATGAAAAATAAAGTATCAGCACAATCTGTCAAAGCAAGAATTATGCCATATTAAGTTTATATTATACTTACTAAGTGATATTTTTCTCTTTCCATTTGGTAATTATCTCAAGCGTAATGTTATGTAAATGGTATAAACATGTAAAATCACCATATAGATTGAATTTCCTCATTTAATTTTCTATGAGCACATTTGATTAGACAAATTATTTTAGAAGCATTAATTTCCTTAGCAATGAAGGTTTAAGTGAAATTAAAAAGAGTGCCCTAATTCTCAAAATAAAAATACAACTATATTTGTTAACCTTTCGGGACTATATCACAAAAGATATTATACTTCACTGTATTTCCAAATGCCTCAGGATACTTTCTGCACCTGTACACTGACACAACATATTTGGCTACTAAAAATGAACAACACTGGACTATGATACCAACAGTGGATCATTTCAAATATGCCTCTAGATCTTAGTTGAAAATGACTCTGGCAAAAATACACTAGGTAGCATTGTTAATAAATTCATCCTTTTTAGGGATATTGTGCTTGGCAACAAGTTTGTAACAGTATTTGACCTCTATATCTTGCCTCTGACTAGTAATTCATCACATAATTTGTTAACACCACATGTCATATGGTTTCTCATGGGCAGCAAGTACTCCTACCAGAGTATTTATTCAAGTTTCTATGTATTTGTAGCAATGAATAGGGAACACTGTGCTGGTTTTTTGAGAAGATCTTTACATTTTCCAATATAGACTTAATAAACTTATAGTTTATAATATCAATTATTACTATTGTAGTTGCTCAGATAAAATCACATCTCCATGTGGCTAGCCTCTGTTATAACACTATCTAAAAACAACTATGTATAAAATCATACTTGTTCTCCAGTTTTTGGAATTATGATATGGGACCATACAATTACTGAATTTAGAATATAAGGTTAGAAACACAGTTTACGTAGAGATTCCTTTTGAAATTGAGTGAAGGGTAATGAAGATTACAGATGTAAGTGTAGAAGATTTCAGACACCATGATACTAACAGTATAAGAAACAAAAATCACTGAATTCAAATGTCTCTTAGTTCTATCATGTTGAGAGGTGAAAGTTACTTCTTAACATAGTCTTCTGTTTCATTTCCAGTCCCATGCCCACAATCACACGACATTGCTTTCAATTCCGAGAATCGAGATGATTACTTTATATTTATAAAAGATACAATTTTCAGTCTTTTATTTAGGGGTGTGCGGTCTTTAAGACTTTAAGGGTAAATATATGTGGTAATGTTTGCTGCTTTTTTTCTTTATTATGGAGCCATATATTTCCTTTGGAAATCATATTTGCTACTAATTTTATTACAAAGTTTCCAAACTAGAATAAATCAACTCATAAGTTTATTCTAGAGCTAATTCTTTTGTATGTTTTAGTTCTGGTTGATGTTATTATCTAGCTATAGATTTTGTATTTCACTTACTTTATATTGACATTGCTTTGTATTAATATTAGCCTATGATTTAGGAAACTTAAATTTCTCCAAATTTTAAAATATGGGGGCTTGAAGGAATTTTTTTAAAAAACTTAACTCTCTCTAGACCTGCCCCAAGCCATTAAAATGACCAACAGACAAAGCACTGCAATGACTAGCTAGAAATAAACATTCCGACTTAATGATATTTTGCTAGTATGATCTGATGAGTATAAAAACAGTAAGAAATAGTTCAAATATTTTTTTGAAATCAATATAGGATCATTTCTCAAGAGGTCAAGACATGTAAACCTGAACCAATGTGTTAATTCAGTGAGATAACAGAAGTGTGGTATTCAAAAATACATCAGCACACAGAGAGCTCTGGCATCAACTTTATTATAACTTTACTGAGCTCTTTCCATCTGAAATAATAAGAATCTAGACAATCCATGTACAACTCTTACTTTCTCATGAACTGAAGGATTAATTTATTCCTTTTAAAGTAACAGATTTTCTTTGCCATTTTCTTTTCAAATACTCCAGTATTAGGGAAAAAAAAAAGTATGTGTTTCATGTAGGAGTTCCTTTACCTGGAAACAAAAATACTTAGTATCTTATCTGGAATTGTGAATGGACATTAGATAAACATTGACAGTTTTAAAATGGTGGTTCCAGTTATGATGTAATAAAAGAGAAATAGCTGTCTATAATGCATTTCAAGATTACAAGGTTGAAAAGTAAAATGTACTAAGATAACATTCTCTCAGGTATACCACCTGTTTTAGAGTAACCTTAATGTACTAAAGTATTTTTTCCATGAGTTTACTATAAAATTATGAATTCGTTTAGACTAGGAGAATCTGGCAAACTAGTTCTTTGTGAGAGGCAAATGATAAATGTAGATACTTAAAAAAATTTTTTTTCTATCAACACAAACAAAACCCAGAGGCAAAAATAACTCTTAAAATGGCAAATTAAAAACATTTTGATAAATTAATATTTATTTGTTTTTATTATATGCCAATATCATGAGAGATAATGAGAACATAAATGAATATTAAGTCTCATTTTGAAGGCACTCCAGCCAGGTAGAAATAGAGAACAATAAGTAAACATTTAAAATATGATGTGATACAATCCATAAACAAAAATATTTTATTTATAAATACATTTTATCTATATGCAAGCCTGTAGTTTGTTGACCCCTCTTGTCAGGGAACGTTTATTGAGATGGAAAGATGTTTTTAATGCCTTAATATGCTTTTGGAAAACTGGATTGTCAGCATTTGGGATCCTTGGTATTTAGCCAATGGAATTGAAAAACTATGTCCACATAAAACCTTGCATATGGATCCTTCTTGCAGTTTTATTTGCAGCTGTCTAAACTCAGCAGAAACCAAGATGGCCTTCAGCAGGTAAATGGATAAAAACTGTGATCCTTCTGACAATGGAATATTAGTGTTTAAAGAAAATGATCTATCAAGTCATAAAGAGACAAGGAAAAAATATGATGTGATAAATGTAAAAGGAAAACTTGTAAATGCAAAGTCAGGGATATAAGTGGCTATGAATGAGATTCTAGCCTCAGGGAAGGCTTGATAGAAAATGGATATAAGGAAGTTTGAAAGAATAAGCAGAATTTACTAGTGAAAATGTATTTGAGTCATGGAAACAGTGTAAACAAGCTTCAGAAGCCTTAAAGAACATGATCCTTATGATATTTTAAGACAAGAATGTTATACAATCAAAATAATAAGATGTTCAAAATATGGAACAGATTGAAGTAAATTTTGGTGAATATTGACTCTAGTTTCAGAGAGGATAATTTTTCATTATATTTGGTCTATGAAATGTTTGCTTATACCTGGCTCCTAGGGAAATTAGCATGCACTGATTTTGTTTTTATTCCTCCCTTTCCTATTACATGATTATTTCTATTTCAAAGACTATATATTGTCCTGAGTCTTAAGATTCAATAATTACAGACCAAATGAATGAATGAATCAACCAATCAATCAGCGTTCTAGTCAGATATTCTTCTGAAAAACATACTCAGAATTTGGGCCTCCCTTGTGGTCCAACAGGTTAAGTCTCAGCATTATGAAGCTATCCGCAGACACTGCAGCTTGAGTTCAATCCCCAACCAGGGAGCTTCCCACATGGCCCTCAGCAGTGTACTTCAGTAGATCTGCCTGTTCTGCTCCCCACTCTGTCTCTGGTGAATCCTCTCACCACCCCACACCTCTAGCCCCAATTCTTGTATGCATAAATAAATAAATCTTAAAAAAAATACTCAGAACTTGACCTAGCAGCGATTTTTCACTCAGTCAAAACTCTGCTTTTCCATCTATTCGGTATTACTACTTTGCATTTATAGGTAGATAATCAATGTTCTTGAGTTTTTTAACATTTTTATGAAAATGAGGTTATATATCAAATAATTACCTTACTAGCATTTTGATATGCTTTTTTATATGAAAAGGGAAAGAAGTAAAACTTTAGTTAACGTGGGGAGGAATGTCACACAATTCAATTTATATCCTTAAGCATATATCTGTAGTGGGCATTCTGGCAGGAAAAAAAAATGTGTCAGCACCAAAGAAAGGGGAATAGGAACAACTCAATGTATGCAGGGGTCTGTTTTCTCCATACTCTTATTTTTTTCATATACCCCATGAACAAGGTAAATTCTTTGAAGATACACTACAATGAAAGGGGAAATGTAAAATAAGGAGGAGCGGGTGCGAGATGAGTTTAAAGCCAAATTCTTTCTAGGGAGGAGATGTGCATTGCTCTTGGTAACAGTGAACATAATATTCTTGAATATAGTTCTTTTCATGAGAAACAGTGCAATAAATATAAGTATCTTTGGTCTTTTTACAGTTTTTGAAGTTTATGTTTATCTCTAGTACAAAATGAACAGAGGTGTCTAATACTTGCCATATTTTAGCTACACTGTAAGTCAAACCAAACAATATAGTTCACAAATCTGACAAAAAAACTGAAAATAGGTACCCACTTTTATGCTATAGAGGACACAATTTTAGTTTTGATCAGGAAATGTCCTAAAGCAAAAATTTTTTTCAACACAAATCACAATTTGAATTGATAAAATTCATTGACTCATTTAAGCCTAATTTTACCTTTTTCTTATTTTGGTGTGAACTTGACAATATTAGTGGAGGTAAATAATCCAACAAATTGGAGGAGATAGGAATTATTCAGGGAGTATTGTGACATAACATGCCTAGTGAACAGAGAAGTGAAGAATCTTGTTTCTATTATTGGTATAACTACACGTTGCATTTATAAATTCAACCTACATGTAACTTTAAATTAATATTTAAATTTCAATGTGATTGAACCAGAGTTTTTCTAATTAAAAAGAGTATAACATCTGTAAATATAAATGATTGATTGGAAATATTTTGGGCAGAGGACAAAATGATTAGTGATAAATTTTTGTAGAACGTCATGTAATACAAGTAGTTCAGTTTAAAAATATTTTCGAAGCATCTGCTCTTTCAAAATATGAGTTCACTGGATAATATTTCATTTTTTCTGGTAGGAAATGACCTTTTGTAGCTTCTACTAAACTAAAAAAAAACATTATACAGATCATAAACCCATTTCAGCAGCACCCTTGTTGATTTGAGTGTTTATTTTTGGTCTACTGAAATTTGAAAGTAAACAAAATAAAAATAACGGTTTTGTAGATAATGACAATTTCATCTTTGACTGTTTTACTAATTAGTGGAAAATAATTCAGGTGGAGATATTTTAAAATTCTTAACTCCCTAAGAAATAAAAGACATAAAGACTTCAAAGTAAAATCTGAAAAGCCTATTGATTCCAGGTTGTTACGAAAGTGTTTAATGTACATCTACAACTTGTAGCAAGCTAATTAATTAAAAATATAGATCTTGCATCCTTATCTATAATAATAATTCTGCCTGGGAATAGGTCAACTTAGTTGCAGGTAACCTTTCTTCATCACATCCCATTTTTACAGACAATGAAAATGATCCACAGAGAAATCCCCAGGAACTTGGGTCTGTACTTCTCTATTTGCATAGAACATCTTTCATGCCTGCAGATATTTTTACATCTAAGACAGCCTGCAGTTCTGCTTGCCAACATGAAACTTGTTTCACAAATTTTTCAGCAGCTGGTATGATAATAAGCCAGTTTTTATGTAAATCAGTGATCTTCCTAATCAATTTTTAACTATAAAATTAAAATTAAAATTTTTTGAGTAAATTATTTTTAAATGGCAAAATGCTCTATCAAATCTACATGTAGACTGCTTCCTATTACATAAGTCTTTAATCTTAAGAAATAGTTCTCTAGAGCAGAAACAGTTTTCTAATAGAAGTATAGATTTTTAATGTGTGATTATTGCAAGGCACATTTTGCTTTTAAAAAAATAATATAAAAGGCGCATTTTTAAAACTTAAAAATAGTGATGTAGGCATATTTTTGTAATGCCACTTTCATGCAGTATATTTACATCAATCATTTCTTTAGAAAGAGAAAAATACTACAAAATAAAAATGTTATATTTGATGCTACAGCTAATTACTCCTTTTAATTGCCAGAATCAAGCTTTCTTTCAAACCACAAACTAAGCTGCTATTAAATGTATCCAGTTATTTACAGAGTACAAGGTGCTTTATTATTATTATTATATTATTATTATTATTATAACATGAAATGAACATTGTTTTGAGAATAATGTTGAATATTTATTATTAATAAACTTACTATTATATTACTATATCTACATGTATATGGACAACTTTCCCCAACTTTTTGCCCTGAAGAATAGTTGTATTCTCAAAGATGGGAAGCAGTATTTGATCTTTGCAAAGAAAAAGCTGATTCATATTTTATGTAAATAGTATGCATCTTTCTCTAAAACACAATTGGCTCTATCTCTGAATTCAGTTATTCCCAAAGTAATTAGAAATAATATATGAATTAAAACATTCAAGATAAAGCAAGATTTATCAAAGATTCAGTAATATATATATTTCAAATATTCATTGATCATATTGTGAAATCCCAGTAACACTGGTCAAATTTTTACTAAAGTCATGTTACTGAAATAAAATTAGCCATTTCCTATCAATTTGTATGTGCTTAACAAGAACATGACAAATTCTAATTTTCGCTCTAGTTTTTTTGTAATTGATGTTTACAGCACAAAATGCATGCCAATAGTAATAGGCCTATGTTTAATACCTGTAATAAATCAAGTCATAGACTAGTTCTTAGATTTCTTCGCTTGTCTCTTGTACAGCTGTTCAGGAGCAACTCTGGGGAGTGTCCAGCAGTAGTCAGCCAGCATTGTAGTGGACCATTTTCCCTGGTATCTTTGTTCCATTGATGCGATATCTTGATGAAAACGTTCGCCATGTTCATCCCTAACCATACCACAGTTTTCAGGGAAGAAATCCAGATGGGAATGAAGGAAGTGGATCTTCAGAGACATACTGCAGCCAAGTTTCTGATACTGCATCAGCATGTCTTCTACTAGTTCCTTGTAATTTTTTGCCCTAACATTCCCAAGAAAGTTTGTAGACACTAAGCGAAAAGCATTCCATGCTTGTTTTGCATCACCCTGCAGCAAGTTTTGAACCAGTCATCTTTGAAGAGCTCTTGAACCTGAGGACCCACAAAAACTCCCTCTTTAAATCTTTGCTTTGCTGAGTCAAGGAAATTTTTCATGCAGGTAACGGAAAGCAAGTGAGGTCCTTTTCATGGCTTTCATGAAATTCTTCATCAAACCTAGTTTTCTACCTTGTTCTTGGATAAGTCCAAATCACGAACCAGGTCATTTAGTTCTTCCTGTGTTAGTCTGTGTGGGGTTGATGATGCATCACAGTGAAAATCTGGATCACTGCATGCTGATGGAATAGAACAGGTTGGCTCACCCTTGTCCTCATCAGATGAATCAAGAGAATATTCTGTTGGAGGTTCAGGAATAGGAAGTCCCTCACCATGTGGAACTGGTCTCACTGCAAACGGAATGTTTGGGTAGACGATTCTTGACTTCTTTTGCTTCATTATTCTGCGGGAAAGAGGAGGAACCAAGCAGAAGTTTCATGTGGTTGCTTGGCTCTCTCCACACCATGGGCACTGCAAATGGCATTGATGGTCTTTTGTCATTTAACCTCTGTGAAAGCTGTGTTGTACATGTAGTACAGCGTATATGCAGGGGCCAAGGCTTGTCTTAGTCACCAACCTTGCATCCAAAGTAAAGATGATAAGCCTTCTTCACTTGAGAAGTGATACTTGTCTTCTGCCTGACAAATGTCACTTCACCACAAATAGAGCAGAACTTGTCCATGCTATTAATGCACTTTCGAGGCATGACTGTTCTGTATTGTGCCTAAATGGATAAAATACTAACAGTTCTATGGAATAGTAGCTTAAACTGTCTTGCACAAAGTCTAAAATCTTTTCAATGCTCAACCTTTCTGACAGGGCTTTCTATAGTGCACTGCTGATGTCAGCTTACTTCAGCAGCCACCTGGCACTTGTATTGCATTGCATCAGAAAATGATGCAATTGGCTCTGGATGATGTGTACATGATGGTATTATGCAATGTGATGCAATATTACATCATTCTAGGCTGATTGAGGATGTTGTTGCAGTCCTACTGGATAAATTTACACGGTGAAACATAAAATGAATTATATGAAATATCTTCTAAATGAGAGCTAATAAAAAATTTTCATGGTTATATTCATGTTCAGCACACCATGATACTACAGATTAGGGCCTTTTTAAGTCAGTAACAATCTCACTGTTGACCAGTGTAATCTAAGTGTATAAAACAATTAGATAAGTCCTTAATATTCAAGGATGAGGTTTCAAAAGAGATCATGGATAACTAATATTTTTGTAGGTATTGTTTTAAAAATCTGCACTTAGATTTTGTAGACTTTGACATAACTAGCTATATTACAGAGGGTGTTCAAGGTAAAAGCCAATCCATTATTATTGACACTATCATTTATTTTTCCTTTTATTCTCAGATTCGAAGTTCATTCTTGTCCAAACATTTCTTTTTCAGCTTTCTGAAATTTAGAAGCTAGAAGAATGACACACATAAATTAGATTCTCAAAACATTTTTTCTATAAATTTAAATTGAGGTAATATTAGTTTACTACATTCTATAGATTCCAAGATTAAACTTTCTTACCATGCTCACCACTAAATATTTAATCACCATCCATCACCACCCAGTTAGTCCCTTCTACACATTTCCTCTATTATCAGCCTAATGATTTTTTTTAAAAAAACATATTCTGAAGGCACTGTAGCCAGGTAGAAACAGAAGACAATAAGCAAACATTTAAAATATGATGTGGTAAATGTGTCCTTTGTTTCTTTCCTTCTGACTTATAAAGCTTAGCCTATCCCCTTAAGCTCTATCCATGTTGTCACAAATGACAAGATTTAATATTTTTATGGCTAAGTACTATTCCATTGTATGTTTACATACATATATATGTATATATACACTTGCTATTTACTACTGTCACGCTATTATTTTAAGTTATTTCCATTTTACCTTTTATAATCAGAAATTGACAAAACTGTGCAAATAGGTGGAGAAAGACCATTAAATGCTGGCTCCTAGTAGAGAAAATAGTCTCCCAATAAAATCTAAATGACAAAAGAAAAACAGATTTTAATTTAATATAAGGATCTGCTTAACTGGATGGGAAATATAATGTTCAAATATAATATTCACAAGAGAAGCATGTGTAAATAACCAAGAGGTTATAGTATGGTAATTAGACTCCTAGTAAGGACATGTGGGAATAATGGAAGAGAAAAATTGCTAGTAGAGCTTCCTTAGGACTATATATTCTCTTTTGACTTACTGAATTCCATGTTTTACACATATCCCCCAATCCTTTATAGGCTCAGCATTAAAGTAACTTATTAAATATGATTGCACATGGATTTTCCTTGAAAGACATGATATTATATCTCCCTCTGCCTTTAAGTTCTGCAATTAGATTGGCTTAAGTCCAAAAAATCACCACTATGCATTATTAAATTTTAAAAGCTCTGATCAGCTTTTAAATCTCTGAAAGCTGTAATTTCCAAGTGAAATATGATCTTCTCGGCTTTATTTCCTACAACAAATAAAACTATTGTAAGAAATTATTTGACAGATTCTTATAAATTAACTAGACTATGGTGTATCATCTTAGAATTAAAATAATCCTTTTTTTCAGAGTATTTAGACATGTTTTTAATGTAAAAATTTAGAACAACTAAATTCTATTACATTTAGAATTTATTTTTATTGATATATAATTGACTTATACTAGTTTGAGGAGTACAACGTAATGATTTGATATTGAAAATTTATCATCATATTAAGTCTAGTTAATGCTCATTACCACACAGTTACAAATGTTTTTCAAACGAAGAGAACTTCTAAGATACACTCTATTAACAACGTTCAAATATAAAATACAGTACTATTAACTATAGTTATCACATAATACAACACATACTAGGACTTATTTATATAATTGGAAGTTTATGCCTTTCAACTGTTTCTGGATAGCTTAGCCTAAGTTCTTCTGTTACAAGCATTTTGATGATGCACATTTTACTAATAATAAATTTGTTATAGTAGTTTTGCTATAAATGATAAAATAACTGATAGTTGGGTTTCAGCAAGCAAAAGTAATATATAGATATATATATAAATATACATACACATACATACACACATACTCACATATATGTCTTAGCCTTCTTAATGGTCTATGCAATGAGGATAGGTGTAGCAATCTTACAATAGTAGATAACAACTATGTATAAAGAATTGGCAGAAAATACAGTGATAAAACTTACTGGAAGTGTGAAATATGAGATTACAAAGCCAGAATGAATACTATACTAGAAAATGATAACATATTAGCTTGCAAAATCTTCAGTGAGCACAGTCATCCCACCCACCTGCCAAAATCAAGTTTGTTAAGCTAAGGAAAATATAAAAGAGGCTGCTAGTAACTTACAGTGGGCTTTGAGAGTATTAATTATCATTTTTAAGCTAATTTAGATATAACAGCTTGTTCTCTAATCCCATCTTTACCAAATTTATCACACAATATTTAACGCTGCAGACAAAAGAAGAATCTGATTCTATCTGCCATAACCCTCCCCATTAATGAAACAGTTATATGATTCCTGGTGAGTTTACATTTTTTAAAAAATGGTAAAAATCTTATTTGATAGTGGAAAATTAATTTTTCATTTTATTTAACATTCTAATCAATATTACTCTTATTTTTAGTAATTTTATCTTTTCATGGCAAAATTGCCTTGTGGTTCATTAGTTATATAGTAAAAATGCTTGCAGCCAAGACGTTAGAGTAACTCTACAGGAGACATGATTGTTTTGACAACCTTCTATTTTCTTTCTCAAATCCTGTCCCAACTCTGGAAACTATGAATCTGCTCTGTATCTATTATTACTTTTGCTTGTTTCTTTTTAGATTCCAATAGTAAATAAGATTATAAATGATTTGTCTTTCTTTGTCTGACTCATTCCACCTAACCTATTGCCCTCAAGTTCTATTCAAGTTGTTGCAAATAGCAAAATTTCATTTTTATGACCGAACAGTATTCCAGTATTCTAATTACACACACACACACACACACACACACACACACACACACACACACATAATTCTAATATAAAATAATTTTATATAGTCTATCTAATATATCTAATAAGTATATAAAAATGCTTTCTTTGATTTTCATTTTCCTAGTGATAATCCCCCATACCAAAAAGACCAGAAACACCAAGTTTTGGTGAGGAAATGAAGAAAAAGTTACCCTCATAAACTCTTGGAAATGTCAAGTGGTCTAGCCACTACGGAAAATAGTATGGATGTTTCTCAAAATGTTCAAATATCTACCATACCATATCTACCATTTAACAATTCCACTCCTAGGTGTCTATCAAAACAGTGCAAAAAGCATCAATTCAAAGTGATATATGTACTCATGTTCATTGTAGCACTATTATTATAGTCAAATTACGGAAACAACTTAAGTGCCCAATGACAGATGAGATGACTAAGAAGATGTGGTATATATACAAAATGAAATGCTTACTCAGCCATAGAAAGGGGAAATATTGCCATTTTTGACAATATGAATGGAACTGGAGGGAATAATGCTAAGCAAAATAAGCCGTAAGGAGAAAGACAAATACTGTATGGTTTCACTTTACACATAGAATATAAAGAAAGAAAACAAAGGGCCAGTCAAAAGTAAACAAAACAAATCTCAGAAATCTGAATTGTGGCATCCAGAAGAGGTTGGTAGGGGGGGAGCAAAGTAGGGAGGAGACTGAATGGACTATGGTGGAGGATTATGGGTACCTTGGTAGTGGGTATAGTATGGTAACATCCATCTGAAGATGTGTGAACCTATACCACTGAATCACATACAGAGTTATAAGCCAATGTTGCTTCAATTAAAAAAAAATATAAAACCCCAAAGAATCAAACAAACTAGCAATAAAATGTTTTCTTTATCTAGTCACAAATTGATGGACATATAGTTTCAATGTCTTGGCTTGTGGTGAAACATGGTGGGTATATATGTTTTTTCAAGTTAGATCTTTTAGTTAGATAAATACCCCCCCCCAAAAAAAATCCAGAATTGGAATTAATGGATTATATAATAGTCTTATTTTAAATTTTGAGTTAAGTCTAGTTTTGAATAAAGTCTAAGTCTATTTTATTTCTGAGTAATCTTTTTTTTAAGAGATTTATTTATTTATGCATACAAGCTGGGGTACAGGCCAGAGGCGTGGGGCGGCGACAGGGTTCACCACAGAGTGGGGAGCAGCACAGGTAGATCTACGGAAATACACTGCTGAGGCGAGCAGAGGGCAGGCGGGCAGGCAGGAGAGGACTGCCTTGCTTGCCATGTGGGATTTTCCCCTGCCGGTGTCGCCACTGCAGCGCAGCACTTAACCACTGCGCCACCAGGGATGTCCTATTTCTGAGTAATCTTCATGCTGTTTTCCAAAGTGACTGTACCAATTTACATTCCTACCAACACTGCAAAATGGCTCCCTTTTTTCCAATCATTGCCAACATCTATTACTTCTTGCCCTTTTGATGAAAACCATTATAACAAGTATGAGATGATATCGCATTATGGTTTTGATTTGGATTTCCTTGATGATTAACAATGTTGAGCACCTTTTCATTTACCTCCATTAAAATGGAGACATCCAGTTATCTGATTTTTAAGTATTTTATAAAGCAATAGTAATCGAAAAATATGGTACTGAAATAACATAGACATAGGGTTTAACTGAGATCCCAGAATAAATTCTCACATATATTGACACTTAATTTAATGACAAAGAAGCCAAGACCATACAATGGAGAAAGGAAAACCGCTGCAAAAAATGCTGTTGGGAAAATTGAACAGCAACATGTAAAGGAATGCAACTAGATCACTATTTCCATACACAGAAATAAATTAAAAATGGATTAAAGATATAGGGCCTCCTTGGTGGTGCCAGGGGTTAAGTCTCAGCACTATGAAGCTACGGGCAGCCACTGAAGCACAAGTTCAATTCCCGGCCAGGGAGCTTCCTACATAGTGCAGCAGACCTCTCCTGTCTCACCTGCTGCTCCCCTCAGTATTGTATTTCAGTCGATCCACCTGTTCTGCTCCCTACTCTGTCTGGTGAATCCTCTCACCCCACCCCACCTCTGGCCTGTACCCCATCTCTTGTATGCATAAATTAATAAACCTTTAAAAAAATGGATTAAAGATTTGGATGCAACGCTCCAACCATAAAATATATGGAAGAAAACCTAGGTGTATACATTCTGTGACATAAACGATAGAGATGTTTCTGGGGACTCAAAACAAAGACATTTCATCTGCAAGGGAAATTAAAATAAAAAAATAATTGGGGATATATCAAATGAAAAAGATTTTACATAGCAAAAGAAAATATCAGCAGAATAAAATGAATGTCTACTGAATGGGAGAAGATATTTCCACATAAGGCATCAGATAAGGGGTTAATAGTCAAGGAATGTAAAGAATTTATTTAATTTAGCGACAACAAAAAACAAACTGATTAAAAATGCACAGAAGATGTGAATAGACACTTTTTCAAAGGGAATAAGCAGATGCCCAACAGACATGAAAAAATGTTCATTATCATTTCTTATTAGGGAAATACAAATCAAAAGCACCATGAGATATCATCCCACACCTATGAGAATTGCTTATATCAAAAAGACTGCTAGAAAGTGTTGGTGAAAATGTGAAGAAAGAGGACACTTATGTACTACTTATGTACTACTTATGTACTATGGGTGGGATTGTAAATTGGTGCAGCCATTTTGGAAAGCAATATGGACCTTCTCAAAAAAGTGAAAACAGAATTATCATATGATCTAGAAACTCCAACTCTGGATATCTATCTGAAGACTATGAAATCATCAACTCAATGAGATATATGAGCCACAATGTTTATTGCAGCATTATTTACAATAGCTAAGCTATGGAAGGAACCTAGGTGCACACTGATACATGATTTGGATAAAAAGGATGTGGTATATTTACACAATGGAATTTAACTCAGTTATAAGGAAAATGAAATGTTGCATTTGCAGCAAAATGGAAGAAACTCAAGGGGATTATGCAGGATTTGAATACATTGGAAAGATAAAAATACATGTTGGATATTTCCATGTACATGTGAAATATAAGAAACCAAAGTGAATTAAAAGACAAAATAAAATAAAATGAAGCTAGTTTACATAGATAACTGAACTGGGATTACTAGAGGTGACGAGGATTGGGGTACAGAACAAAGGTACAAGAGGTATAATAGATGGTGGTGGGTGGGGGTTTTGTTTTTTCTTTGAAAAAATTTAAAAAATGCATATCAACGAGTTAACAGCTAGGTTGATAACTACTAGGTTGAATAACTGACTGAAAGGAGGCAGAGAACAGGAATACAGAAGCTTTAAATTTTCATCATGTACATATTCATACTTTGAAATTTAATAAGCAGGTATCACTTTTTCTAGCAGTTTTAGAATGGATCATCAAATTTGAATAACAGTAAAGTAATTTCAAAGATAGTTAAAGAAAATGCAACTCACATAAATTGTGGCATGCAAAACAAACACCATGAGGACATTTTGTCTTTAGACATAGGCTGGAGGCCTGTGTTAATGCTGGGCTCTCCACATATATATTTTAGAAATATAATGTTTTTATAAAAAATAAATTTATAATTAAAAAATATTTTAACAGTTTAGTTATTATGATCTATTTATAGAAGCAGGTGGTACATTTCCTGTGTCAACAAAGTGTTGGTATTTTTAACCTATCAGAGCCATTCAGACTTTCTTTACAAAATGGCAGAGATATTAGCAAAATTCAATCATTGTCTACTGTCATGAATGCTTCACTATCTTAGACAGTTGTTTAAAACATTGATTTGATTGCTTTGACATTTTTCAACCCACTTAACCTACCCTCTACCTATAGAGAGTGCAGCTAACCTAGTTAGTTGCTTTGCTTCTTTCTACTGTCAATCTTGCATCAGTCATGAAAGTGTGGGTAGAAGAGTATTCACTAGATACTTTGAGATTATGCAGACTTTGGTTTCATAAGGATTGGGACTATATATCAAATAACGTTTAGTTTGATGAATTAATATATTAAACTTTTTATTAGAATTAAAAGTGCAGCACATTATGCAGCAACTATAGAAATATAGAAAAAGTGATTTAATATCACGATATGAAATTATTTCAATATTTTTCCTTAGTATTGTTGTTTAAACTTTTGAATTGCTTTTTAAAAATTTTCTTAGACTCCTTTTGTGGGAGTTTTGGCACAGCATTGTCATTCTAAGGAGTTTCGTTTAAGATTACTAGGGCAGAAAGGCTAGCCAAGTGAGATTCCTCCTCAGTGCCCCCAAGGTGAAGAGAATACTCACTTCTCTCTATCAAGCCTTTCATCAAATATATTTTTCAAGTGAGAAATGTAATATCAATTGCTTAAAAGTAAGTATTAAATTCAAAAATCAATTTAGATAGGGACAGGTATTTATTTATTGTATCTAACATGTTTTCTGACTGTGTGAACTTGAACAATCAAAGTTTCAGATTTTTCTTCTGTCAGGTCTGCTTAATAAATGTCCCTTGGTATAAGGATAATGAAAAATAAAGCATATAAATTACTCTGTACATTGCAAAGGCACATACTTCACACAGAATCAATATTTGCTTATTTAATACAGCAAGGCAAAAAAAAAATCTAATCTCCCTTGATTTTTGGTTGGAATCTTCCAGATTTTCCTCTTCCTATCCTGTGTACAGCCTCCTACTCTCATACCATCAACACTATACAATCATTTTCCCCACCATGTGACAGAGAAAGTACTGAATAATCCCTAACTAAAAGATAATAGCTATTGAACGTTACATCTTTGAGGGATCTTTGTGGTTAAAATTTTCTAATCAATGCTCTATCTCTGGAGTTCTGAGACTCTCATTTGGGATCTTTCTATTCCCCATTCCACTTATTTTCAAAGAAGCCAGTCCATGTGTTAACTTTTACCCTTTATTCCTCTTAAAATCTATACATTTGCTAAAGGCTTACAAGACAGCATGAAAAACCATAAACTTTGAGCTAGCCAGATCTAGACTTAAACCTCCATTCTGTCATTGAATGAGTTTGTGTGATTTTTTTTGCCATTTTTTTCTGAGTTTCACTTCTCTCTAGTCTTTAAATTAGGGGAAAAAAATCACCTCATTAATTGATTTAAAAGCCCTATATACTTAGTAGGAAACTCAATACCTGTTTTCTCTTCTTTCTCCTCATAGGCATGCGCATAAATTAGCATTAATTATTATTGAGGGCATGGCTCCATAAACATTTTGTGACTTGTAGCTCTGTATATTCGTTTGAAATAGCTGTCAAATATCAATGAAAGAGTGTAAGGCCAAGTAGGAGGCCTTCTCAAGTACTACTGCAAACCATTCCTGCAAGCATACATAAGCTTAGTTTCCTAGTATTTGATAGATAAATCTAATACTGATAATGGAGGATATAGCTCTACCTATTTTCTTAAATTCTTTTCTGCTGTTATTGGTAATATTTGTCCTTATATATAATTATATATATGTGTGTATGTATGTATGTACACACACACACACACACATATATATAGCCTGTCACCAATATGTGAAGCAAGAAGCAAATTATGCAAGATGTTCTCTAAGAGGCTTATATTGTGATTGCTTTTATTTTTTCCAGTGGGGCATATGTGAGAGTATTTATTTACCCATGCTGGTGAAGGGAATCCAGGAGATCAAGTCTACTTTAATTTTTTAAAAATATTTTAAAGGTGGTATTGGAAGAGAGGCTAAGAAAAAGCTTTCTTGGCTGAGTTAAAAGCTAAGGATTAGTAGCAGTGTTCTGACCTGAAATTTAGGTCTTGTGATTTCTTTCCAGGAGATTTTTCACTGCATGAAAAACCCCTCCGCAATGCCTTATTATTTAATTCAATCTTAATTGGATACAAACTGTCAAAGTCTGAGGGATTGTTGGAAGGCCTAAAAGTGCACAAAGGTATTTTTTAAATGGTAGTATTAATCATCTGAAAGAGAAAAATATCTTTCATCTTACATTATAATATTTTTAAGGTTTGTTTTACATTTCTTCAAATCTCCAAATTTCAAGGACATAAAATTTTATCCCTAGAGTATACTTATCCCATTTAGGAGAAGACTCAGCCATTTTCAAAGGTTAAGCTTTTGTGCACATCGATGTGTATTTTAGGAATATTTCCTATGGTTAAATTATGAATGCATCTTGATTGTCACAAGATATAAGTCAGCCTTCACGTTGCAGTGAGACCCCTTGGAGAAGTCTCAGATGCTTAGGGGCCAACACAGGGTGAGGACCAGCTTCCTGAAAGCAGTCTTTCATATTCTGTCCAGAATCACTGAGCGCTATCTGGCCATCCTTTGACAGCGAAGTAGATGCCCAGAGTGCTTTTCTTTTGCAAGAAATGTAAATGGCCGGCTTAGAGAGAGAGCGCGCGCGCTAAGGAAAAGGGTCTGAGGGAAACCCACTTCCTCTAGTCCAGTTACTGACTCTCCAAGAAGGTTTAGAGGTGCGAGGTAGGACCACTTCCATTGTTATCCTCGAAGAGACAAAAGGGGGTGGGGGGAGCTGGGGGACGGAGTTGGGGGTGGTTACCGGTGCCCATCCTTGACAGGATGGCAAAGGGTAAATTTGTTTTGCTTTGCTTTGGAGCGGGATTCCCAGTCCGGGTCTATTCCGCCAGCGCCCAGCCGGGAGCTGGGAGACCTTGCGGGCAGCCGCAGCGGCCTCTGCGTCAAGGGACAGAGGGGCGGGGAGGTGCGGCGCGCAGCCTGGCGACCTGGCTCCCTGCCCCCTTCCGCCCCCAGCCACCCACAGCCTCCCCTTCTCCCCCGCAGCCTGTCGGCGGCCGCTGGACGGGCGGGCCCGGCACGTGGGGCGCTTCCGTCACACCCTCACTCTTACACACACTCACACACCCGCGCGCACGCACCCGCGCGCCAGCATCTCGTGCTTTTTCCCTGGCCGACACACCGGCGCTCGCGAGTCTCTCCCTGCCAACTCGCAGGGCAGCGACCCCCTCAAACCAACCCCAGGACCCGCCCTTGGCTTGCGGCTGCTCTGTCCAGACTACTCCGTCGCGGCCTCTGTCGCCGCCAGCTGGACCCGACCCTTTGGAGACTGCAAATTCTGTCGGCACTTGGAAGCTGTAAGAGGCGTCGGGTCAAGACACACTAACGGTAAAGACACGCTGCAGAGCTCAGGGCACGGGTTGGGGTTGGGTGGGGATCGTCGTTAGCTATCCAGGAGCCCGGGATCTGGGGACGCGAGCGGATTCGATGGACGAATCCTCTGAGGACTCAAGCTAGGTGAAGTGAGGGTGGCTGCATAGACAAGGGAGGAAGAAACTGGGCTCTGCCCGCGACCCTCCAGGTTCTGCATCCCGCACTTGTAGGCACAATCGGGGGAAGAGAGGATACGTGTAGGGGAAGCACATGGGTCGAAACGTGCCGCCATCCTTCCTTCTTGCGGTGGAAATTGCCCGCAGCATCCCGGAGAGACTAGTCATTTCCCAGTCAAATCGGGGTTGGCTGAAGGGTGGGGCCTGACTGGGGCAAGTCCGAGAGGAAAGTTGGGAGGGTCCAGGCGGCAAGGGGCGCTGCGGAGATTCTAGGTGAATTGAGAGCAGATCAACCTGCTGGCGGGCGATGGGGCGGGGAGAGAAGCCAGCTTCATTCTTCAATTGCTTCTGGTGGCTCTGCTTCTGCTGGAGGCGACTGCAGTAGTCAGAGTGTTGGCACGTGACCCCGGTTCCTTTTTGCCTGAGGCACCTGTGATAAATGGTCCTAAGTGGGCCTGTGGCCGCGCACTAGGCACATGGCTACGGAAGAAAACCCAGCTTGTGTAATTTTGCGCATCCAGGAATCTGATAGTGTGGCAGGGAGGGTGGTGGTGCAGGGACTTTAAGGAGAGAATGGGAGGCATTGGAAACCCAGGCCGTTTCTGTGTTTCATCCACTTGGCTCCGCCTGGGCAAAGGACAGTTTTGCATATTGCAAGAGTCTTTGAGTCCCAACATGCAGGCAAAAACAGCCTTATAAATATGAATGACTCGAAACACCCCAGACATCCTGGGGATAGTTGTGACCACCTGGTCGCAGAAGCCGCAGGGGCGGGAATTCTTTTCCGTTGGGATAGAGAGGTGGCGCTCGCCGCGCGATCGCGGACAGCGAAGCCCCTAGGCTCGCGCTCCCTGCAGTCTGGCTTCCCGGTTCCCATTCCATCTTCTCCCTCGCTGGCTAACGCTGGAGTAAGACGGGGCGGGGTCCGCACTCGAGCGCGGTGACGTCAGCAGTGTTTGGGTGCTTATGCAAATGAGACTGCGACCGTTTCTCTGTCCGACCGTTTCCCTTCCAGGTCTTAAAGGTAGACCGGGGCTTACTCAGCATCGTTTGTGTGGTTCACTATCCAGAACACGAGAGGAATGAAGGGTTTGCGCTAGGTAGTGCGTTGGGGCTCCATCTCCCAATTTTTAAAGCTGTTTTATGTCTGTCAATGCTTGGTTACTTTTCACGACAACAGGAACAATTTGTTTTAGAAAATATGTTCTGCAGAAGCAGCACCACGGGGCTCCTGACCCCACCTGGCCTTATATCTGAAGGACGGTCCTAAGATAATAGACTTGCTTTTGTCTTTGGCGCCTAGTATTAGGCTTGACTTGTAGTCAGTACTTAAATACTTGATGGATTGAATTTTTCTTGAAGAACGTATTTCATTAAATTCGGCGTATTTCACCATCAGAATTGTGTGAGTGCCTTTTCTATCCACATGATCAGATAGCCTTGTGTATGTTGGAATAAAATATATTATACCACCAAGTTTAAAATTGAATTCATGTGACCATTTCTTCCAAGGGCAACAGTGTTTCTGCAGGAAGATAGGAATTAACGCTATTTTGAAAGGAAGATAATCTCTTACTGTTTGTTGACATTAATCTTCTGTTGCATAGTTTTATACTTGATTCAATTACTTCATACTTCCAAAATGTATGACTCAAGAGGTATTATATACATATTTTTTAAAATAAGTGCTGTTGGCCCAATTAGTAAATAAGAACTAGTGTCTTAAAGGGTTCAGGCTGCTATAACAAAATATGAAACCTGGTGCCTTATAAAAAACAAATTTATTTCTTACAGTCTAGAAGACTGAGACTTTCAAGACCAAGGCAGAAGTGTCTGGAGAGAACCAGCTTCTTCATACATAGATAGTGTTTTCTGGCTGTGTCTTCACATGGTCAAAGGGGCTAGTTAGCTTTCTGAGGTCTCTTTTATTACCCACCCCCAAAAGCTCCACCTTATAATACCACCATCTTGGGGTTAGTCTTTCAACATATAAACCTGGAGGTGAGTGGGGCACAAACTTACAGGGAATAGCAAATAATGAAGTTTTAACTTTGGATAATAGATATTTGGGTTGCCAATAATGTGATAACTTGTCAATTATTGAACATTTAAAATAAGAATATATGCTAAAACCTAAACAACACTAATCCTTAACCAGTGACCACAGTTCAAATTTTACTATGTGCAGCCTAGAAAATATGCCTGTCCTATCATAAAATAAAAATTTTGCGTGAGCAAGTAAGAAATTCACAATTTTTAAGCTATAAGGTTCTTACCCAAGTAACTAAAAAAGTCTGATTTAGGATGATGGAACTAAGAGAGATCTTAGTGATTATGAAGAGCTTCTAAAACTTTCACTTTTTGACTTCTCATTTTCTTTCGGCAAGTATGTTAATTCTCTATTACTATATATAATGCATGATGGATGTATTAATACATTCCTAAACAGAGTAGGTTTTAAAATAGTTTCTGAGCTGATGGCATTATTAACAAAAATCCATGGGCATATGTATGAAAACATTAAAGGTTACATGGCAGGAATCTTTAAATTTGTTTTCAGTTTGTCTTATAACTTAAAGTGAATCCTGACTATTCTTCTCAAAGTAATTGGTAAATATTTTTTGATAGGCAAATTTATCTGTTTAAATTTTAATTTTAACCAATTATTGTCTCTCTCTCTCTTTTTTTTTTTAAATGCCAACTCTTTGGAACTGAGCTTTAACGCAGTTTTAAATGCACGGTATCACCTCATAGAGTATAGCTGTTTTCATTTCTGAAGATTACTTTATTTCCTGTGTTTAATATGCTAAGGTGATTTCACCTAAGATTAATTGCTTATCTTTGAATAGATTGCTTGCCCTGGTAGCTTTTTTACCTATCAGATAACTGTACTGATGAAAGCAAAGGGAAACAATCTCATGCATTGCTTGTGATAGTACATATTGACACAACTTTTATAAAAGGTTATTTGGCAATATTTATGAAAATTATAAAAGCACATGACCTTTGATCAAGCAGTTCCACTTCAAGGAATTTAAAGATGTGCAAATGCCAGATATATACAGAAATGACCTAAATATATGATAAACTTATTCATGCATTATGATAATTTTAAAACAACAAAACCTAACACGGTGAACTGACAGCAAAAGTTGAAGGTTTTTTTTTTTTTAAGTGAGAAGCTAAGCTGCAGAATTATGCATATAGTACCAGTAATGTGGTAACAAACAGGTTAAATAGATGGGGAGAAAACACATATTAACTTGAAGATACACATCAAGTTAATTATACACAAATTATCTGTATCTATATATATGAATTAGATGATTTATAGAGAGGGAGGTAGGATGGAACTCATTTACTGCAAGAAAAGAGTGGGAAGATATTTTATAATCTATGCTCTTAATGCCATTAATTATTCAAAATAAAAAATAAAATTATCCTAAAGTGAAAACAATTGCAGATATGCACCCCTTGGAGCGCAATAATCTAGGCATCAAAATCTCCTAAAATAATAGGTTAAGCATCAATGAGTATTTTAACTTCATGATTTTGTAGTTTCTAATCTTACAAGCAAGTTTCCCATCTTTATTATTATTAGTAATAAAGTTATACTAAAGCATCAGATGAGATTTAGTGGGTTCGCTAAATGTAGCCAGTTATATCAGCATAAAAATGAATTTTTTTAGTATGCTGAGAATTTTTTCTTTAATTTTTATCAGAATATTGATACTTAGATAGCGTCAACTTACAGAACAGTTTGATCACTTTTAGGCTCACTGTATTGCCCACTATTAATCACAAGCACTTTACTCTTGCCTCAACCTCACCTTAGCTGCTGGCAACCACTAATCCGTTCTTCATGTTTATTATTTTGTAATTTCAAGAATGTTATACTAAGCATAATTCTCTGTAGATTTATCCAAGATGTATGGATCAGTAGTTTGTTTTTACATCTGCGTAGTACTCCATGGTTTGGACAATCCAATGTTTGTCGAACCACTCCACTGAATGACATCTGGGTTTCTACTTTAGAGTTATTATGAATAAAACTTCAGTGAACATTCATGTACATATTTTTTACAATCTGAATTTTCTTTTTTTTAGGAAAAATACATAGGAGTGCAGTTGCCTAGTTAGATGGTAATTGCATATTTATTTTTCTATAGAGCTGTACTAGTTTTTCTTCTTAACCCCACTATATGAATGATCCAGGTTTTTCACACCCTTGCCAGAATTTGCTTGTCACTATGTTCTTATAGCAGCTAGTGACATCTCATTGTAATTTTAATTGCAATTTTCCTAAGGACTATTAAAAGTGAACCTCACTTCATATGCTCATTTGCTAGCAAAACATCATTTTCAGTGAAAATCCTTTTTTGCCCTTTTCCCATTTTCTAAATTATTTTTTTAACTATTGAGTTTTCTAAGTCCTGTATTTATTTGGAATACTTTTCTTTTGTCACATATGTGATCTGCAAATTTTTTTTCTCACACTCTTTATTATTTTCATCTTCTTAATAGGTTCTTTGACAAAGTAAAAGCTTTTAATTTAGAAATTCATGATTTGATGGGCCCTGCTTTTGGTATGTCTAGGAACTCTGGTTAGCTTTAGGACTCAAAGAGCTTCTCTGATGATTTATTTCTAAAGTTTTATGTTTTATAATTAATTTCATGTTTTATTTTGAATTGTTTTTTATAATGTTTGAAGTTGAGGTTATATTTTTGATTAGGAGGGGTCTAAAACCATTTTTGAAAGGATTATCCTTTTACTTTGGAATGGTTTTGCAACTTTGTCAGAAATCATTTGGGCATATTTGTGTGGGTTTATTTCTGGATACTGTCTTCTATTCCATTGAGCTGTGTGTCTGTCCTTCTGCTAACCTCACATATTCTTCTTACTGTGACTATATAATAAGTTTTGAAATCAGGTAGAATTATTTTTGCAACTTCATCCTTCTGTTTCAATGTCGTTTTAATTTTCTTTCTTTTTATATAAACTCTAGAATAATCTTATCTTTGGTGGGACTTTGATACGGTTTGTATTAAATTTGCATATCAATTTAGAAAGATTGACACATTTATTATGTTGCGTTTTCTAATTTATGACATGGTACATTTGTCCATGTATTTTATCAGCATTTTATAGTTTTCATTATAATTTTTTTCATATTTTGTAGATACCTTGAGGTTTTCATGTAGACAATCAGAACATCTACAAATACAGAACATTTACTTTTTTTCCTGTCAGAACTTCATGCCTTATTTTTCCTTTCTTGTCCTCTTGCACTGACTAGAACTTGGAGTATTATGTTGAATAAAGTGTGATAGTGGACATTCTTTCCTTGTTTCTGTGACTGAGGGAAAAGTTTCTATCAGTGGCAAATATAATGTCAGTTATACCTTTTTTGTAGGTGTTTATCAAGTTGAGAAATTTCCTTTTTTTTCTTAGTTTTTTTTTGACAGTTTTTAATCTTGAATGGACATTAAATTTTTATCAGATAACTTTTCTGAATCAATTTTTATGTTCTGGGCCTCCCTGGTGGTCAAAGGGTTAAGTCTCAGCCTATGAAGCTATGGGCAGCCACTGCTGCTTGAGTTTGATCCCTGGCCAGGGAGCTAACCCACCTGACACAGCTGACCTCTCCTGCCTCACCCGCTGCTCCCCTGAGCAGTGTATTCCAGTCAATCTGCCTGCTCAGCTCTCCACTCTGTCTCCGGTGAATCCTCTAACCCCACCCCACCTCTGGCCTACACCCCATCTCTTGTATGCATAAATAAATAAATCTTTAAATTTTTTTTTATGTTCATGTGATTTTTTTTTTTTTTGTTATATTACACTGATTTTTGAATATGAGCCCAACCTTGTGTACCTACAAGAAATAACACTGAGTCCTGGTATATAATTCTTATATTACTGAATTCTATTTTTTAATACTGTGTTAAATAAAGACTTCTGTGTCTATATTTATGAGGGATATAGATATAAAGGTATTCTGATACTGTCTTTGCATGGTTTTGGTGTCAAAGTAACACTAGCTTCATGAAATGAATTGTGAAGTGTTCTATTATCTTCTATTGTCTGGAATAGATTGTACAGAGTTGACAGTAATTCTTTAAACATATGGTAGGATTCTTTAGTGAAATATCTCGACTTCTTTTGTGAGAATTTTGAAATGATGCATTTGCGTTTTTTACTAGGTATTGGGCTATTAAATAATTTGTTTCATATTAGGCAAACTGTGGTAGTTTGTATTTTCCAAGGAAATGGTTCATTTCATCTATGGTGTCAATTTTATGCGTGAAGAGTTTTTGCTAGTATTCTCTTATCATTTTGATCATTTCTTTCATTTCTGATATGCAGAATGTCCTAAACATAACTCTTACCATATGGAACCTTATATAAGACTAACTAAATGTGTCTTTCAAGGTTAATATTTTTATCTGTGGATAAAGAAATTTACTGCATGTATTTGAAAAGCTAATCCAATCCCTTCTACACAGGTTTAGCTCCATCCCACTGAAAAGAGTTTCTTGAACAATATCTTAAGTTTCAGTAAATTACAGCTGATCCTTGAACAATGCAGGTTCAAGGATGCTATAACTTTTGAATCCCCAAAACTTAACTAGTAATTGCCTGCTGTTGACTAGAAGCCTTACTAATAAGAGTTAACACACATTTTGTATGTTAGGGTATTATATACTATATTCTTTAAAAAGAAAGGTAAAGGGAAGAATATGTCATTAAGGAAATCATAAGATAAAATACTTATAAAATATCATACCATTATTATCAGTAATACAGGTTTACATGATTTATTTACAAGAAAATCCTCATGTAAGTGAACCCACACAATTCAAATCTGTGTCATTCAAGACTATATTTTAGTTAAACTTAATAAATATTCAATTTATCTTCATAGGCAAATGGTTTCTGCTGTCGATTGCTGCACAAGTCATCCTAAAATATAATGATTTTTAATAAAGTAACTACTTACTACTTATTATCTTATGTGTTGGTTGGGCTCAGCTGGGTACATTATCTGTGCCAGCTGATATTAGGTAGCTCTTGAACTAGAACTAGAGTAATGATGCTTTTTTTCTTATGCCTGGAGCATGATCTCAGATTGATGAACTAACCAGTGTTTGAGAAAGTCAGTCTCCCTCCCTCCTTCCCTCTCTCCTTTCCCCTTCCCTTTCCCTTTCTCTCTCTATCCCCCCCCCTCCCGCCATCTCTCCCCCCCCCCTCTCTCACTCTCTCTCTTTCAAATTCCTGGCAGGGCAGGGCAGGGAAGGTAGGCTTTTCTTTACATTGTCTCTGGCTTCCAAAAGAGTGAAAGCAGAAAGTGCCATGGTTCTTCATGCTTACTCTTGGAACTTGCATTATGTCATATCTGCATTTTTTTTTTAAGTTTTATTTATTTATGCATACAAGCTAGGGTGTAGGCCAGAGTTGTGTGTGTGTGTGGGGTGAAAGTATTCACAGAGACAGAGTGGGGAGCAGAACAGGCAGATCAACTGAAATACACTGCTGAGGGGAGCAGCGGGACAGACAAGAGTGGTCTGGCTGTGCCATGTGGGAAATCTCCCTTGCCGCATACCGAACTCATGCTGCAGTGGCTCTGAATAGCGTCATAGTGCTGAGACTTAACCTGTTGGACCACCAGGGAGGCCCTATATCTGCATTTTCTACTGGTCAAAGCAAATTCAAGTTCAGACCAGAATCATGACAAGGAGTCATAGACTAGCTCTCCTAATGGAAGGTAGCAGGTATATGTACCATTAAGAGGTATTATTAACAGGGCCTCCCTGGTGGCGCAGCGGTTGAGCACTGCGCCATGGAGCCTTCGGCAGCAAGTTCGATGCCCAGCAGGGGAGAATCCCACATGGTGCTGCGGACCTCTCCTGCCTCGCCTGCTGCTCCCCTCAGCAGTGTATCTCTGATCTGCCTGTTCTGCTTCCCACTTTGTCTAAAAAAAAAAAGAGGTGTTATTAACATTTATTTTTACAAACAATCTACTATAGGAACTAACTAGGCAGTATCATACTTTACACTAAGGTGATCAATCAATAAAATATAAATGCTTTCAAATTAATTTTTCACAAGATGCAATAATGCAAATATATAAATAAGTGTAATATGATAGTACATGTCTGTGGTAGGTTGCTAGTAGGTCTACCTCCTAATTACTTGCACTTGTGAATATTACCTTGTTTGGAAAAAGAGTTTTACTGACAATTTGAGGTGAAGAGATTATACTGGAATGTGCAGATGAGCGCTACATGCCATCACAAATGTCATTAAATGAAAGAGACAGAGGAGATTAGGTCAAGTAGAATGAGAGGGGGCATTGTGAACACTGAGATAGAGGCTGGAGTGATGTGGGTACTGGTGAAGGAATTCAGTCAGGCAGCTCCCAGAGGCAGAAGAAGCAAGAGACTCCCCTGGAGTTTCCTGACATAGAGCAGATCTGCCAGTATTTTGACTTTGGTTCTTTGACACTGATATTTGGATCTTTGGTTCCAGAGCTTTGAAAGAAGAAACTTCTATTGTTTGAAGTCTGTTTGAGGTTGTTACTGAAGCCTCAAAAGTGAATATCATGTCTAAATCTGAGGGACTCTCAATACATTTATAACATTTTAAGAGTTTAAAAGAGACTTCTGTTTATATTCTCTTTGTTTCTCTTGCTGTTGGAGGTGAATTCACAAAGACACCACCAAAGCCAATGTTGTGGAATGTTTTGCCTATAGTTTTTTGAAACTCACCTCCCCTCCAAAAAAGAAACCTATCATTGGTTCATGGAAGTCAACAAAAATTACATTTCAATTCATGGAAATTGCTTCATAATTATCTTCTAAATAATTGCAAGCTCACAGGTAGGTGCAAAGGGAGACCCTTCATCTTAGCCCCTATGTTAACAGTCTTGTCTGGAAATAAAGTTCAGTCTCAAAACCAGCATATTGAGAGTGCTAAACTCCATAGAGCTTTTTCAGATAATGTAGTCATTTTCTCTGCATGTGTTTGTGAGTGTGAGGTTCTTAGCAATTTTATTAAATGTGCAGCTTCATGTAACTCTCACCACAATGAAGATACTAAACTATGCCATCCATCTTACAAGATTCACTTCAATACCCTTTTATAGAATACCCACCTGCCAACCTCTATTCATCTCTGCCATTATGTTATTTCACAGATGTTGTGAAATAAAATGAATTCATGAAATATGTATCCTTTTGAAATTGGCTTTTTCCCCATTGAGCATTATTTCCTTAAGCTTCACCCAATTCATTGCAGGTGCCAGTAGTTCTTTCCTTTTTATTGCTGATTTTGCATTATGTGTATTAGTTTATTTAACCACTTACCCATTGAAGGACATTTAGGTATTTTTGAGGTTTTGACTATTATGAATAAAGCTGACATGAGCATTAATGTATAAATATCTGTTTGAAAATAAGTTTTTATTTTTATGGGTTATAGACACCTAAGAGTGCAAGTTTGTAGTCACTATGATTACACTATTAGTGTAAAAAGGAACAGCCAACTATTCTATAGAGTGGCTGTACCATTTTACATTAAAAATATATTGTATTATTTTTGGGGGTAATAATTCACTACATTGTATATTTGAGGGTGCAGGTTCACGCCTCTTCAGGTGCATATCACAAAATCACACCCACCACCCAAAACGCCTGTCATCTTCCACCATAGTTCATTGGGTCCTCTCTCCTCTTTGCTCCCTGTCTCCACCTGCCCCCTTCCTCAACTATTTTACATTTTTGTTAGAATTATGTAATTGGTCTTCACATTCTTATGAATATTTGTTGATTTTACTTTTGTTTTTAAATTTTGCCTTTTGGGGCAGAACATATTATAAAATTTAAGTTATGATTCTTTTATTATTTATAAAAATTGTTTCTCCCCTTTTAATGTGCTCTATTATTTTTATCTTTTTGCTTAATGCAAAATTTTAAGTAAAGAGATATATAATTTACAAAATACATTTTTAAACAGAATTCTATATTGTTGAAAATATTTTGTATAATTTATCAGGATTATAATTTCAGTATTTTATCAAAGCTCTTGTTTTTTTCCATTGCAGTTATTCCATAACTATAAATTTCTTAACATGTTATTTTATCTTGGGTATTGCAATATGATTCAACACTTTCTTTTTATTCAGATAGTCTTTCCTTATGACCCTGTGTATTAGAATTTGAAAAATATATTTCATCTGAACACATAATGAAGTTCAAATTTAATGTTCAGAATTCATTCATAGTTAAAACATTTGGTAAAAATTGAACTTGTCCAAGTCAGTGTGATAATTTATTATTTGCTCTAGTATCTTATTATGGAATATTAAGCTGGTGGCAAATGCCAATATTTTGCCAGTGCAGGCATGTCTGTTTGAATCATCTCTCATCTCAAAGATGCAAGTGCCTGCCTGCTATTTTAGGTCTTTGCTAGAAATGCTAATTAAAATTTAATAATGTAATTTCAAAAGAAGTATAACAGTCTAGAAGCTAAAATATCTTGAAAGATGGAATGAGAAAAAAACAGTACATTGGGTTAATTCTATAGTGACAATATTAGCAAGACTAGTAAAAACAGAAGCAGAGAAAAACTTATTGCCAGTATCAGGAATGAAAAATGGGATCTGATTACAAACACCCTACAGATATTTATAAAGCTACAGAATATTATGAGTCACCTTATGTCAAAAAATTTTGCAACTTAGATGAAATGGATAAATTCAACTTACCACAAGAAAAAAAGATCTAAGTAGCTGTATATCAATGAAATGAACTGAATTTTTAATTAAAAATATTTCCCAAAAGAAATAGGTTCTGATGGCTTTATTGATGGGTGCTACCAAACATTTAAAGAAGAAAAGAAACAGATCCTACATAAATTCTGCCAGAAAATAAAGAAACCACATCAAGCCTCCTTTTAAGAGCACCAAAACCAGAGAAGCAAAATACAAGAAAACAATCTTACAGACTTATATCCCCATGAATATATTTGAAGAGACCCAAAGTATTAACAAATAGGTTCCAGTTATATATTCCAAACGTAACACATCATGACCAAGTGGATTTTATCCCATAATGAAAGGTTGGTTTAAGATACAAATCAATCAATGTAATACTCTAAATTAACTGAATAAGAAGTTATGATCCTAATAAAGGGAGAGAGCTAAGTGTCAAAATTTAAGTTATTCACGATTCAAAACAGAAACACCTCATTAAAGTACAGATTAAAAAGAAACTTCTCTAAACTGATAAAGGCACCTATGACAAACCATGACATTATTGTTTCTAGTAAAATAATGAATACTTCCAGTAACATGAGACATAGATGAAGATGTCAATGCTTAGCATTCTATTCACAATGTTAGTGGGTGTTCCTAGCCTGTACAATAAGTCAAGAAAACTAAATTAAAGGTAAATAATTAAAAAAACAATCTCCTTATGTCATGACCTACACTCTTTAATAGTGTCTTACAGTGCTTGTGTTCTCATTGTATAGGTCCTTCAGCTCCCTGCTTAGATTAATTCTGGGGTATTGGACTCTTTTTGAAGCCATTATATACAAACATTGTTTATATTGTTTGTATATAAAAATACATCAGATTTTTGTATGTTGATTTTGTAAACTGCTACTTTGACTTTCATTTCTATACTGGATTCTCTCCCAGTTTTTTCCTGTACTCCATATTCAGTACTCTTCTTGTTATATTTTTTTCTCTGAGAGAGAGAAAAGAAAGGATTTCATATAATAGTTTTACAATGAAATCCCAAAGTTATTAATTCTCCCATGAGCAAATGCTCAGCCAAACAGGCTCCACTGGAAGTGAAACTTCTGAGGCTTCAAACTTGCCAAAAGTCTAAGGAATATTCTGGAAGGAAACCACAAGAACAGGGTCAGGAAGTTTCCAAAGAACTGGGACATGTCAAGAGAATGGCTGTTATTGTCTCTTCCAAGGAGCAGGAGCTCCTCTCAACCCTCTCTTACCCATGTTTCTCTTCCAAGGGTTTATACATGTTTTTATATATACATGTCTGCACTGTCTTCATTGTCTCTTCTTCATGTGTGGTTCTTCTTTATATATTCATCTCCCTCCCTCCCAGCTACCTCTCCCCATTCAGGAAGCGTGGTTCATTGCATACTGAGACTTGTAGTCCAAGGAAGCTGCATATAAGTGGGAGTGTAAACAGTATGGTGGGTGCTCATTCACTGTACTGTAGTCCTCTGCCTCCCTATTTGGAGATGCATTTTCTAGCAATTCCGTATCTTCAATTCCGACTTACTCTATAACAGTGGCTTTCACACTTCTAGTAAAGAGCCAATAAAAGTGTTGGGCTTTGCAGTCCATTTAAAGTGATTATGCTTTTGCAACACACAATTAGCCATGGAAAATATGTAAATGTATGGGCATAGCTATATTTCAATAAAATTTTATTTACAAACTCAGACAACAGGTTGTATTTGACTCGTGGGCGACACTTTTTGACCCTCTTTCTTGAATATCTGTTGGGCAGTCGTGGCTAGAAGGACCTTACTGATAATAATGAGGACAGCTAATGTAAATTCTAATATAGCTGAAGTGCAGTAGATGATATTTTGTTTCTGAGTTGACTGCACAAGAATGGATTGGCAGTTATTTGATTCTAATGGTACGATTGTCTGTGACCTTTAAACTATTTATACATTATTCCTTCCTATTTCACTTCCTTCCTGAACTTTCCTGCTTAATTTTTACTTCTATTCCCAGATTTTTGAATTCATAAAAAATTATCATTCATAAAAAAATTACCATTCAAAAAACTCAAGTCTTGAAAATTTTAATTTGGTCTAAAATTGTTGTGCTTGTACTAAATTAAAAAAAAATCTATTCAGAAATTGTTTCTTTACACTTGGCTGCATGAAGCCTTTACACACAAAAAGAGAATGACTAATGATGAGGATAGGGTCTTGGGGTAAAAAACAAAAACAAAAAACCCAACTAAACGTGTAATTAAGCAAAATATTTGAAGTTATTATACAGTGTCATACTATCATACTTCTTTCAGTCAATTCATCTGATAGACAAATTTATATGTTAACAACATGAGACTGAATGAAATAAAAAAGTCTTCAGACTTGGCAAAGAGCAAAAATACTTTTACCCCACCACCTGAGACTTGCATGTTATTGTGGAAATTTCATTCTTAATTGCAGCCTCTTCCCATATTCTCCTACAACAATCCTAGATATGGCAGGAGGTGGGAGAGGGTAAGAAACAGTGAGAAAAATAAACCATAAATTGATATTTTACGTTTAACATCATTAATGTACTATCACTCTTGTTTTGCCTATAATAGAAAAGGAGCTCTACATACATGCAGACTTTTAGGAATCTTTTCTAATATGTTTAATTTTATAAAGGTTGCCTAGGATTATTGCATTATATAATCTGTGAGTGTTTATATTTGTGTGTGTGTGTTTATTTTTATATAGTTTAATATTTATGACACAATGTTTAACTTGAATTTTGTTGACAATAGGCATCTATGTTTTTATAGAAAATATTTTTAAATGTAAACTTTGCCAAAGGATATCCTAGGTAAATAGTATGATTATTCACTGGATATGTAAAGAAAAAAAAGAAACAAAAACCTTGCAATTGTTTAGAAGGATGAAATTTTTTTGTGTACTTTTCCTTGCAAAAATCAGATATATATATATATATATATATATGCACACATATATATACAATTCATTTTTCATTATATTACCTAGCACCCTGTTTTATTTATTAAGATTATAATTTAGAGTGTGGTGGGTAGTGTTTCTAACTTTTATATAAACCTAAGCACAGTTCAATAAAAGAATTCCTTTTTTTCCTAGCCATGAATGGCAGAATTCTTGGGATATAATTTCTAAAGCTGCCTGATTATACTTTGAAGAGGAGCACTTGTGTATTTTTAAAATGCACAAATTCTTGGTTTCCAGACCTGCCTTGCATACATGCTTGTTCTGTGTCTGAATAGAGAAAAATATTTGAGCTATAACACACACACACAATATAAAGAAAGAGAAAAATGCCAAAGTGATACAGGGCTTTTCTCGAACTGTTTGAGGAAATGCTCATACAAAATTGAATTTTTATCACTGCCTGCCTGTTTATGCTGTTCTTGTGATTGGTTGGGCTTCATTCCATTTCTGCCCAACTCTAAGGTCACTTTTACCCGATATTCTTGATCTTTCCTATTGTAATGGTGTTGGGTCATTGAAATTATGCAATGTAATATAGTTTTTTAAGATGGTACCTTCCTCTCAATTACAAATTGGTATCTTAGAAGCAAACACTGTATGTTTCATTAATATTTGTATCTCAGGGTCACAATGTCAAATAAGTGAATGGATGTATACATGAACAGAAGACCTTCTGTATAAGACAGTTCACAGGGTTGGCAATTATATGTGTATATAGTTCTATAAGGGATCTGTTAAGGAATGTACTTTAGTCAGGGAGGGAAAGGAAAACAATTTAAAAAGGGTCTCTGAACTTTAGTTACTGATGAATAGAATTTACATTATGTATTGGAGTATATCTGAGATCAAAGTAAAATTTGCAAGAAGAAAGGAGTTAGCTAAAAGAAAATATGTGTGAATCTCATATGTACTTTACAATTCTTATACTGCTGGAAATATTAAGCTCTAAAAGACCATGGGCAATCATATGTTTTATACTCCGTAGAAAAAGATTTCATAATAAAAGTAAATAAGAAAGGGTATTCTATATCTTAAATATTAACATCTTTAAATATTATTTTTCTTTTTTAATATATATTTTATTGTTATTTATATCTTTTACATTTTGTCTTATTTTTCAATTTAAAATTCGCAGGTACCTACAGATTGTTGCATATACATATCCAGGATCCCTAAGAAATTACCACTTCTAATCAAGAATTTACTTGATATTTTCTTTGGCCTTTACTTCATATCAAGTAACATATTTTAAAAAGAATTAACACGTTTGACATAAGGAACAAAAAATATACCACTAGTACTTTCCAATGCCTAAGAACAGCAAGGTGGTAAAAAGAGAATTAGACGATGAGGTTATTGAGTCTGTCAAAGACCTTCTTTCCAATGAAGACTCAGCTGATGATGCTTTTAAGAAGAGTGAACTAATTGTTGATGTCCAAGAAGAGAAAGATCTAGATGCTGAAGAAGAATCTGAAGTCGAAGATGAAAGGCCAGCTTGGAATAGTAAACTACAATACATCCTGGCCCAAGTGGGGTTCTCTGTAGGTTTAGGGAATGTGTGGCGTTTCCCATACTTATGTCAGAAGAATGGGGGAGGTAAGTTTGATTTCTTTTGTTTTTAAGTAACATATTACTGAGTAACTTGCAACTGATTATGTCAGATAGCTCATGTTATTGCTGTAGTCTCATTATTTTAGTAGCTATGAATTCCATCATCAAGCTAAGGAGACTTAGTGGATGTGTGCTCACCTTTATTTCAGATTAGGTTTCATAGCTGCAGATGGCTTCTTACTAACACGCAGCTACGCAAGGACTACTTAAGGATAATAGATTCTGGAATTTTTTCTGGGATTGCGATTAACAGCTCAGAATTACTGACATTTCTAACAAATGTTGCATCCCTTGTGCCTGTCAGTTATTCTCTTCGGAGAAAAAAAACAAAAGTTTGTGATATAAAACAATACTGGTAAAGAGAGAATTTTCTCTCCATGACTTATTAACTCTGAATTTTAAGTTGCCTCACTTCAAATAAGCCAAAATTATATATAATTTAGAATGATTATAGTCTTCAAATGCTGACCAGAACTTTTCTAGGAAAAGGGAGGTTACTGGATAATTAATAGAATGCCATACATTCTTCATCCTCATACATATTTGGTTCCTAATTCTGTAGTATTTGGAGGTAGAGTTCAGTTTAAAGAAATTAACAACCTTAAATCTTAAACAAAAATATCTGCATCATCATGATATTCTTGTTTTTTTAATTTGTGCATGTAACAACCAAGAGTTTTTTAGCAAAAATTATCTAAAAAACCAAGAGAATAAAAAAAGGCCAGAACAAAGGAGTAGATTACTCATGTAGGATATAAGTGTACATGTATACATGTATATACATGCAAGGGAGCTGTTAAAATAATTGTGACTAAAAACCAACTAATCTACAATCTGCATTTTAGCCCATGAAGGATAGGAAGAATATTTTGGTATTTGCTTACAGTTTGTGATAATTTTGTTGACTGGACAAACATCATGGTTTTATTTTTCGTGTGGTCCTTCCCTCCATATACATCTAACGAAGTAACATAACCAGTCATATGTGAAAGTGCTTCTTAGTCATTTAGAGATAAAAAGCTCAGGTGTTGTAGTGACAAAATAGATTTAAGATCTTGTTTAGTTAATTTGACCAAGCATGAAACAAGAGCTTTAGAAAAAGTAATGTTTGACAAATCTGCCTGAGTAGAACCAATCCATAAAGTCAGTGATGCACTATCCATAACTCCTGTAAAATTGTAAGCTCCTTGTGAATAATAATAAATATGAGTTACTTATCAAGTCAGCTATACACTACCTTGCTTTTTGACTTTTTGGTTGAAAAGGAAACAACAGGCCCCACATGGAGTCACTTACGTTAAGTCCATCAAGTCTTAACACCTAACCTGTGTGGTTTCAACCTCCCTGTGGTTTCACCTTCCCTAGAAATGTAATCTCAGCCGGTCAGTGTGAAATTTTTTGGTCAGCATCAGTGAAGTAACTTTTTCCAGTCCTAAAGGGAAATCAAGTAATCTTCCATACAGCCTTTTCCATGTCACGTTATTTGGTTACCTAAGGCTGAAATAATTCCCTCTTTCCTTATTTTGCCCTCTTTCAACCTATAAAATCTTTTCATTTTGTACAACTTCTTGGAACTGTCTCTGACTTGCTAATGGCCTACTGCCTGTTTCATGAATCTTTCAATAAATCCTAAATTTACTTGGTTGTTTTTTTTTTAATTGAACATCCCAGATCTTCCATTTGCCAAGACTGCCAAGTGAATTCTGATTTTCAGATCTTTCACCATAGAAGCGTACTGGTTATACTGTTTGGAAGACAGCTAACTTGGGTGTAAAAGTCAGGTTGCTTTCCATTTGGTACAATATCTTTCTTGGTGGAGAATTTCAAAGATTTCATATTTAGTAATTAGTTGTTAGCAAAAATAGCTCCTCCTCATTTTCATTTGTAATGACAGTCAAAATGCCCATTCAGGTTTTGTTTCCTCTCTTCCCATTATGAGTATTAGAGGGTGATGTTGTACTGATTATACAATCTCACTGGGGTTTCTTATTTTAACATGACTGTTAGAGCACACAGGATTGCGTCAACTTGCAGTAGAGCATCGAGCCTTCTGGGTATCTGAGTTGCACACCCAGCCGAATGGTTCAGGCTGCCTGCATCTTACTCATCACTCAAAGCATGTTATGAATAATAAAACTAAAAAGTAATACACCCGGTGTAAGTTGTTTGTCTAACGGTATTATGCTTAAAGCACAATGGTTAAGCTTAATAAGTGGTATAACATAGATGCCACCAGCTGGGTTTGAAGTTAATTTGGCTGTTAAACCTGGCTCATTCCCACACTAGCCTTGTGATCTTTTACAAATTTATTTTTCTGACTTAGTCCCCATACCTGGAAAATGAGCATAGTGATAGCACTTACCACACTGGATTTTGGTAAGGAATAAATGAATAGCTACATATGACGTATTTGGAAAGGTGCCTGGCAAGTAATAAATGCTTAATTATATTTTAGTTATGACTATTTTAATATGTATTATGTATATACTTTAGTATTTTAGGTACTCTACTGTTAGATAATGGAGTTAGAAAATAAGACTAAATTTCTAATGGCATAGCATGAGCACATAACTGAGGAGAGACTCCCAACAAGTCCTGTTTTAATTTACTCTCTTTTTTCTAGTCATTCACACACTTAATCCATACATACTCTAGGATTTGATACAGGTATTAAAATACACTTTTAAAATACATTGTATTAAAATACACTTTTGGGAAACATTTTCAAGTGATTAGTGCCTGAATATTACTAATCGTATTAGAATTTTGATAATACTGTTTTATAAGCTCATAATTACACTTTTGTAGAATCAGCTCAAGTCTCAAAGACTGAAACTCAGCTACAAGAAAGTGGAGATTTTCCTAGACCACTGCATTATAAGAAATTTTTGTACATAATCAATATTACAGATGTATGGATACTGAGATAAAAAGAGTATTAATATTTACTTTTTCAGCAGAGTAACTTCCAGAACAAATTGAATAGCTTCCAAAACCTATCCAGTATCATTAAGTAGCTTCAACATGGAAAAATAAAATAAATGGTCTTTTGTTAAAAAAGGAATTAGTGCCATCAGTTCCATGACCTACTTGACTATCTGGTTAGACAAAACTCCAGAGAATAAATTTGAAGGTAGGAAGTCCATCTTTGAGGTTATTTAATGATAATTTCCATATTTATTCTCAGAAATGAATCTAGATTTCATATTTTAACTTTTTGTATGAATTGATAGAGTTTAATTTTGTCAGATTATTCAAACTGTGTTTTAAAATCACTGGTCATGTCTTAATTTGAGAGTTAGCTATAAAATAGTTATTTTAAGTACGGAAACTTTACTGCAAGGATAATAGGACAAATACATTTGAAACTGAGCTAAATATTTTAGTATCTCAGTAAATCTCACCATCTTGTTTCAGAATTAAAAATAAAATTTCCTAAAGTGTACTTTTTATATGAATTATATATGGAAAAATAAATCTTTCTCTGTGGTAGTTATTTTTCTTTATCAGTTCAGGCTGCCATTTCTTTCTTCCTTTGTGCTATTTTATTTAGGAAAAAATCAGTTTAAAATGCTATAACATCACATTCATTCCAATTGATCAGATTTGGAATGCACAAGATTTAATAAATGATTGTGTAAGTAAGGTTTTCAAGAGTTTGAAATCTACTTGACAAAATAATTAAGGGTCAATTATTTTTATGGAAAGTGAAGCTGTCTTGCACTTTCAATAAAATGAAACTGAAACTATTAATAACTTTTATCATAATAGTTATTTTTTATCAGAAACTCTTTGCAGCAATCAAATTTCAAGTCTAGAAAGTTTAAAGTAATGAAATTGCAATTTCTTGAAAGACTGCTGTATGTATACTATATAGAAGTTATATTTCATGAAATAAGAATTAGCATATTCTCTACTGAAAATTTAAGATATTTTATTTGTTCTTGTCTCTGTAGGTGCCTATCTTTTGCCATATTTAATACTGCTTCTGGTAATAGGTATTCCCCTTTTTTTCCTGGAACTTTCGGTGGGTCAAAGAATTCGGCGAGGAAGCATTGGTGTGTGGAATTACATAAGCCCTAAACTGGGTGGGATTGGATTTGCAAGTTGTGTAGTAAGTTTCCTGGTATAGTACATGCTATAATTTTGACAGACTTTCTAATTATATAGTTTGCATTTAAAATAAACCTTTGCGTGTGTACTTCTACTCAATTCTTTCATCATGTTTTAAAAAACAACTGGATCTTACACTAATAAATCAAACTGTAAATATTAATATAGTTCAGTCTTGTTCATGAATGTTCATAAGGCCTAGAAGAGACATTAACTTTTTTGAAAAGATGCTGTGTTTTAAATAAAAATAAAATGAGAAGGATTTTTAAAATGTTAAGTGGGGTTTTACACATTTCACCATTTTTGTTTCAAAGGCAAGGACATGAAAGATATAATGTAATCACATCATTTTGTTTTTCAGGTGTGTTTTTTTGTGGCTCTCTACTACAATGTCATCATTGGATGGAGTTTGTTTTATTTTTCTCAGTCTTTTCAACAACCTCTGCCTTGGGATCAGTGTCCTTTGGTGAAAAATGCTTCACACACTTGTAAGACATTGCAATACTCTGTTTTTAAAGATTATAAAGTTGATAAAGGCATGAGCTTTCAAAATTTAAAAAAGAAATTGAATGTTTTTTTCTCTAAATGTGGAACAATATTTGAAAATTATTCTAACAAACATTCCTCAGTTTTAGACTTAGCATACTCAGAGAGTTAGACTTTAGATACCATCTAATTTTCTAACCCTTTCCAAGTTATTTATTTTGTGCACCGTATTAAGGGTAAAATATTACAGCCTTCAGTTGTCATTTGGACAGTCTTATACTTTGTACATTTTTCTTGATACTTTACATTTTTATTAAAATCAAAAAGTGGAAAATGAGAATTTGGATTATAGTAATTGCATTTACATCTTCAGATCTGTTGTTTCGGTTTTCCTTTCATTTATTTTTATAAACCAAAATATAAAGAACAATTCCTTAGAGCAGCAACAGTCAGTAAATACAGACTGAAACTCACCTATGTAATGTAAAATTTTCTAGTAGCCAGTTTAAAAAAAAACAAAACTGGTGAAATATTTTATTGAATCCAATATATCCAAAATATTACCACATCGACATATCATTCATATAAATTATTAACATAATTATTTGCATTATTTTTCTCATAGGTAGTCTTCAAAATCTGGTTTACATTTTATATATATCACGCATGTCACTTCAGACTAGGAACACTTCAAAAGGCACATGTGGCCAGCAGCTAGCATATTTGACAGCTCTGCCCTACAAAGTCATTCAGATAGCTCTGGAGGAAGGAGGGGTGGAAGCCTGATTTGCTTTAATTACATTGATGAAAAAGTTCCATATTCTTGTTTCAAAATGTATAATTAGAATATCAAAAAGGATGCATGTCTGTTGGTTTTTCACATTTTTGCACAGCTTTCATTATGAACTTAAATGCTTCTGTGGAGTGGTAGTGCTTTTCTAGGAAGTGTTAAGAATTGATTTACAGACTGTAGGGAGACAATAATAGTCTCATTATTCTTTTTAGTCTGAAATAATTGCATTATCTTTCTTTCTACAGTTGTAGAGCCCGAATGTGAAAAAAGTTCCGCCACCACCTATTACTGGTACAGAGAAGCACTGAATATTTCCAGTTCCATTTCTGAAAGTGGAGGCCTAAACTGGAAGATGACTCTCTGCTTGCTGGCTGCCTGGGTTGTGGTCTGCTTGGCTATGATCAAAGGCATTCAGTCTTCTGGAAAAGTTAGTACATTAGAGACCCTCTTGATTCTATTCACCATTCCTGGGTACTATGTTCCCCTCAAGTTCTGCTATAAATTACTTTTTTTCTTTAAGATTTATTTATGCATACAAGAACTGGGTTCTAGGCCAGAGGTGCAGGGGTGGGGGTGGGTAGGGTGAGAGGATTCACCAGAGACATAGTAGGGAGCAGAACAGGCAGATCTACTGAAGCACATTGCTGAGGGGAGCAGCGAGCGAGGCAGGAGAGGTCTGCTGTGCGGTGTGGGTCAGCTCCTTGGCTGGGGGATTGAACTCATGTGCAGTGGCTGGCAATAGCTTGATAGCACTGTTACTTTAACCCCTGCACCACCAGGGAGGCCCTCTGCTATAAATTTCTGTGGGCAAACTACAAGAAGCGCTCTATTCTAGGTAGTTAATTAAATACTGATAAAAAATGACACTTTAAAAATGTATTTAAATTAAGGAAAGGGCATTAATAAAGTTTTGCAGTGAAATCTAAAATAATTATAATATTTTCCTTGTTTGATCAAGACCCTCTTTGAATTTTTTTGTCAACACCCAAAAATCCTTTCTTACAGCTGACCCTACTGTTTCAGTTGTCTACCAATTATTTCCCCTCACATAAACTGGGGAATATGATAGAATGAGGATTATGTTTTATATTATTCATTTCTCTCTACTATAGATATTCTAAAATATAGTTGCATAAAAGATTCTATGATAGTTTAATGTGGAATGTTTCTTAAGGATTTGAACAACTCCAAGTGGGATAATCCCAAAGAGGAACTCACACCAAAGGACACACCTGCCAGCGCAAATGGAAAATTTTAAAATCCTGTGGTTGAAAAAGATATTAAGTGAATTTTAAATATCTTGATTTTTTTAATGCTATACTAGGAAAATAGTTGCTATTCATAATTTTACTTTTCATATTGCATTTCCCCCCATTATTACTGTTGCTATTTTAAAGCTCATTTCCATCTAGCTTGGCTAGAGCAAGAATTTGTTGGTTCATTTTCTTTGTATCTCTTAATCACCCATCTCTAATTTTTTTTAATCTCCAATGCATAAAGCTGACCATATATCGTTACAGACTAATTCACTATTGTTCACCATCATATATTAGCAGGCGTGGGAATAATGACAGCGGCAGTAGGAGGTGATAGACAAAGACATGGGAGTCAAAATTGTCACAATTCCTCTGTCTGAAGCAAGGGGCTATCTCATAAGAAGGAATTTATTAGGAGGTCATGGAAAGATGGGGATTTGCCTGCTAAACAGAAAAATAAAAAACCTTCAAATAATCATATAAGTACATTTTAGAGAAATAATGTGTAAGGTTAGTAAATGAAAAAACAACTTTGAAGATTTAGCAGCTAAAAATGGAATATGAGTCAATTTAGTGCCATTGTTCTTTGGGCCAGGGCAGATAACTCCATTGTACAGCACCTGCAATATTAGGTTTTACTGACATTTTTATTTCTCCCTTTATTATGGAGAAGAGGAATCACAGTCCTTTGATCACAGTGTTCAAATAATTCAATCAAAGGAAGAATACGGTTTATTTACTCCTAGTGGCCACAGATAATAGAACTGTGATCAAATATTGGGGATTATGGAGGGTGACAGGGTGGTAGTAAATCCTCAAAGAAAGGAAAACTTCCAGAAATCATTGGTAACAAGGAAATTGGAGCTCAGCATTGTTGCAGGTAGGAAAACACAGATTGCATGTCCCTTTGTTACAACCTCTCTTGAGGGGGGTGCCTGCCCCAAGACAAAGGATAGAAATGAATAGTTCTATGCTTCCTCCTAATTCTAAGTCATTATTTTATACTAGAACCTTTGCCATTATTTTTCCTACTGTGCTAAGTACTTTGCATATATTGACTTGCTTAATCTTTCTACCAGCCAGATAATTTTATGTTTTTATTCCCATTTTTACTGCAAAGTTAACAAGCTTAGGAAGAATAAATAATTGGCCAGTATTAAACAATGGATAAGTGGTAAAGCTTTTACTAGGTTATAGTAAGTGTAAATCATTGTGTTGGTGTACTCACAGCAAGAGTCTGTGGAACTAGAGCTCTGCTGGGGAAGGGGAAGTTGGGTGCAGGGGAAGGGGGCTGGAAGGGTGGAGGCAGGAGGGCACTCCAATGGAAGGCTTTGCAGATCAGAGGAAGGAATTCATGTTTTCCAGTTGTGGTTGTATTAGAAATCCCTGAAGTGTGTTAGACAGGGAATGAGATGCCAGTTAGGAGAATATTCATATAATAGTCTAATAGTTCAGGACCATTTCTGGGTACCTGACTTTAACAGCTGGATAAATGGTCAGGCCATTACTGAGATGGGTGGGGATACTTTTGGGGTAAATTCAGTAATTCCTTTCTGGACCTGAAATTTCTCCAAACACATTAGCCTTCTACATGGAGATGTTATGCAGGCAGTAAGTCTCTGGTTAGGAGAACATTTGTTTGACTTTAACAGTGAAACTGCTGAGACAGAAAGTAAAATCTTTGTATGGTTAATTGTTGAGATCCTATAGGATACTTATCACAGAGACCACTCTTTACTCCAGAAACTTTACGGGCTTAAAATGGTACTTTGGTTAATGGAAAGGAGAGGCCCTCTTCCCTTCTCTTTACTTTTTTTTTTGCTACCTAAAACAAAATTAGTAAATTGTTAATGTGGTAGTGACCATTCATTTCCTTTAAATATTGTTTATTTTATTATTAATAAGGAATCAACACTATTCAAGTTACACCAGACCTATGGACTATTTTATTAGAGATTGGAGAAAGTAGATTTCATATTTTCTCATTTATATCCCAAACAGGATCCTAAGAGTACATTGAATCAAGACTAATGAGCCATTCTAACAAGATAGTTATGCAAGTTATTAATAGTATAGTAATCATACAATACGAATGGTGACTGTCAAAGTATAGAACACAGTCTTAACTATAAAAAAGAATATAGCTAGTGTGTTTGTCTCACCTATTTTGATTATTCTTTCTTTGCAGATCATGTATTTTAGTTCTCTGTTCCCATACCTAGTACTTATATGCTTCCTAATCAGAGCACTCCTTTTAAATGGTTCAATTGATGGCATTCGTCACATGTTTACCCCTAAGGTATGTACTGAATTTCTATTTAAGGCTTATGATCACGAAGGTAGCGTTATGTTTATTGTTGTAATGTTCCCATAGTTAGATTCAAGGCATAATTGTTCTAACATATGTACACTAGACTTTCAAATTACAGTCATTATGTTAGCCAATCTAGAGATGTCAAAGCTTTTTATACATATCTATAATTATATCCATCTATCCCCAATTTTAAGTGGCCCATTTCATTTCTAGACCATCAATTGTCTTGTATATTTTGAGAAATAGCTGTGCCACCTTTCATTTGTAGCACAGTGGGTGGCACTGGAGGAAAACGATTCTGTGATTGTTGAAGTGAATTTTTATAAATGCTGAGAAGGTAAAATATTAAACACATAAAAAGACTATCACTATTTAAACTTCAAAATTCCCTTTTTACAAGAAATTAACTTTCAATTATTACAGTGGATAATTTAGAACCTTTTAGTCTTTACTTACTCTCCTTTTTCCCCTCTGTCTCTATGGTTCTTAACCTTTTAAAAAACTGATAATAGGATGTTCCTACCAAAAAAGGGGGGAGGGATATTAATCTGTGTTAATTTGCTTAGTGTCTCAATAGGTTGACAGATTACTTAAATCCATGGATTCAGGATAAGAACCCTACTGTATTTTAAATCCTTTCTTTGAGAAAATCAGTGTTTCTTATTTTATTTCATTTGAGTGTTTCTACCTCCAAGAATCTGTACAGTGGCGAGTTTAGGAAGTTCTATAACTTTTATAAATGCAGATTTACTTCAGGCACATTCTCCTTAGATTTCATGAAGTCTCAATATGAATACTTATTATTCAACTTAAGAGTTAGAGTCGATGTTAGACACATTGAACTTAATCGGTCCTTGAATTTTATGGATTTGCCAGGAAACAAAAATAAGTTTTGAGGTGTATATATGTTTTGGATTTTCACCAAAATGAAGTTGTACTTAACTATTGGTTGTGAACACTAGCCTAGACGTTGTGCTGTGAGATTTGGGCAGATGATACTGGCTCCCCTGGAATTCCTTGTCACTCCTGGCAGCTGCCTTGCCACTGGGCAAAAGAAGCTGTGCCCTTTGGGTTCTGCGTTCATGCCCTAGTAGTAAACATACTGACAGCACGTCTGGTTTTCTTGAATAGTTCAAAAGAGCCTTGTTGAACATCTAGAATTGTGCAAACTCATCATTGGAGATCTACCTAAAATTTACATATTTCAACTACAATATAATTTAAATTAGCTTCAAATAACCACTATTTAGAGACCAAAAGTTTTCATATTTGTAATATTCAAGAAAAGTTTTCTGAATTTAAAAGAATTAGCTTCATTGTGAATTTAAGGAATATCAGATTTTTCTAAGCCGGCAACGACTTGTGACAAAATTCTAAATATTTGACTTGAATATGTATTTTAGGATTTAAATTCTTTGACAGGATGCTTTTATAGGACCCTGTATTTAAAACTGTATCATTAACATTTGAAACCAGGACTAGGGATCACTATTAAAATGGTTATTTTATTCTAAAGCTTACTTTACATTGAATATAGATTAGACTGTGTATTAGGTCATTGTAGAATGTCATAGTTAATAATAAGGTTTCAGTTACTTTTCACCTACGTATTTTATGTAAGGGACAAAATACCCAAACCCTAGAAATATTCCCAAAGCAAGGAATGCAGATTTAGTTCCCAAATTGGAAGTGGTCTAAAATGTTCTTAGTAAATAGGCACTTTCTGCCATCTAGTGGTTAGAGTAGTGATAGACAGTTGAGTGTATTTTAGTAAATCAGCATTAACCAGACAGTGGTAATATGGCTAGCAATGGCCAACATGTAATATACCTAGCTTAATTTACTGTAAATTATAGATTTAATCATTATCATATTTAGTGAAGACATTGCATAAACTTTAATAATAATAGATAAAATTACTTGAACAATAAAATCCTAATGCTTAAGATAATGTGGATTTTGGAACCTATGTGTGTTTGCTGTATAAACTTAGGCAGGTCATTTAACCTTTTTAAGATTCAGATAATAGTAGCAGATAGTAGTAGCAAAAATGTCATGTTTTGTTGTGAAAATTAAGTGAAATAATCCACATAACATTATCAGTGATTATCAGTGTTCCTACTACTAAAGTCAATAAATGTTAGCAACTATTGAGCAGAATTACTGAGTATGACAGGCAATGTGATGAGTAATACATGTCTTGTTACTCCATCTTTCAAGTGAGGAAGCTGAAACTCAGCTAGACAGGCCACTTACTCTAGGTTGCACTGTTTTTGGATTATTGAATGGCAGAATCAGGATCTGATTTTGTGTGTGGAACTGTTCTTAATCATGTTCAACATTTCTTCCAATAATGGCATGTTCATTGCAATAATAAAAAGAGATTAAATACAAATTTAAACACTATTGTTACTGAAACAAGACTCAACTGTTTATTGGTGTTTGTTTCATTTATAGCTAATAATTTTTCCATTTAAAAACTTGATTAGATACAGTGATACTTGTCTAAGAAGCAAGACAGAGTTGCTTAAAGTGTATGTTCAGTATAGATTCAGAACTTTAGAACTTTGGATCTGAAAAGGCCTTTGAGATGATACAGGTACAGGTGCTATTTTTCAATTTTCAAAGAAAATGCTTTCAGGAAACTACTGAATGAATGAATAACACATACACGAATGTGCAAAGTACAAATGGTTCAATTCTGCCAAGTTTATAATTGTTACCTGCCTTGACGATTAGACTTCCAACACAAAAATTAGGGTGTTAGTTAAGTATTATTTAACTTTTACTGATAATTGATTTATTTGGTTTGGAAAGAAAGACATAATTGAAGATAGTTAATTTCTCATTCCAATAGTGCTTTGATAACTTGTCTTAAAAATGTTAGAGAATATCCATATAAGCAGAAAATCTTCATCTAACTAAAATCTCCATCTAAAGTCTTGATAGTCTTTCTTACTCATATTTCTTATATTATTCCTAAAAGAGAACTTTGTTATTTCTGCCTAACAGATGATCTTTGAGGTTGAAATAACCTTTGGGTACAAAAATATCATCATTGAATATATTTGAACAATAGAACTAATTCCATGTAGATTATTCCGAACTATTATATTGCTGCTGACTTCTACTGTGTTTAATTTTAAACAGCTTGAAATAATGCTGGAACCCAAGGTCTGGAGAGAAGCTGCTACTCAGGTGTTCTTTGCCTTAGGTCTGGGATTTGGTGGCGTCATTGCCTTTTCAAGCTACAACAAGAGAGACAACAACTGCCACTTTGACGCTGTCCTGGTGTCCTTCATCAATTTTTTTACTTCTGTCCTGGCAACCTTGGTGGTGTTTGCAGTTCTGGGCTTCAAAGCAAATGTCATAAATGAGAAATGCATTGCCGAGTATGGATATTAATTTCCTTTAGCTTTTCATGGCATAATTATATATAAAGTATGTCCTATAGGATCATAAGTGTTCATTAATGTGTTGTTCTGTTTTTTAGAAACTCGGAAATGATCATGAAATTTTTGAAAATTGGCAACATCAGTCAGGATATTATTCCCCATCATATTAACGTTTCAGCTATTACTGCAGAAGATTATCATTTAGTTTATGACATTCTTCAAAAAGTGAAAGAAGAAGAGTTTCCTGCTCTTCATCTCAATTCCTGTCAAATTGAAGATGAGCTAAATAAAGTGAGTAGGATATTTTTAAGCAATAAAATAACTATCATTAGGTTTAAATATGCACTATCTAGAAGACTGCTTTTGGGAAAAAGACGTTTAAAATGCCTTTGGAAGGTTATGCTGTTTCAAAATCCACGTACTTTATTTCAGAGGATGTACTTTTTTAAATCATAAAGGTGTGCTGTATTTTAAAAAGCAGTTTTATTAAGCCTCAGTCATTTAACTATGAATATAATTAAGTGATTTTTATCATAGAGTATGATTAGTCTCGATGCCTTTCTTGGCATAATATTTAATGAGAAATTTGAATTATAACTATCATTGACACATTGCATTATTATTTTGACACATGACTATTTGGTACTTTTTAATTTAATAATTGTGTTCATGATTAAGTCCTCTTTCTTAGCTATTGCCATATATTTTAATAAACACAAAATATGTGAACATTAATAATTATCTTTGTGTAGGTTGTCACCCTCTCCCTGTATTGTCAAGAGGAAAATATAAAGGAGAAATTGGCCATTCATCACTTGCTTTTTAATAACTAACTATAATTGAGCTCAGCATAAAGAATTATGTGAGGGAATTATGGATGAAGCCATCATTAATGAAAAAGAATTCTATTAGAAAAATTTAACTGATTACTAACTTACTCTTAATTTTGTTTTAAATTCTTCTGTATCTGTTGTCTTAAGGGCTAACACAAACCACTTGAAGTTTATTTAGAGATATAGTTCCTTAGAAAACAACATGAGCAGCAAGTTGATTTCCAGTTGCTCCTGGGCTTTAGTCATACATTCTCCTACCCTCTGTAACTGATGATCCCATTGCCCAGTATTGCTCAGTATTAATGTTGCCATTTTGTCTCTTTTACAGGCTGTTCAGGGGACAGGGTTAGCTTTTATTGCCTTTACAGAAGCAATGACTCATTTCCCTGCATCTCCCTTCTGGTCAGTGATGTTCTTCCTCATGCTGGTAAATCTGGGGCTGGGCAGCATGTTTGGAACCATCGAGGGGATCATCACACCCATTGTGGACACTTTCAAAGTGAGGAAAGAAATTCTTACTGGTGAGTTTTTATGTGTCTGGCTTTTCACTGAACCAGTGCAGACCATTTCACTCTTGCTGGGAGATTGGAGATGGAAACAAGAAAATGTGATGTCTTGGGTTTTCTTAATCTCGATAAGCCTCACTATATTTATTTCATTTATGTATTTATTAACATAATATAGAATGCAAGTTTAGTTTAGGTTATAGCAATTATTTATTAATGACTTTTATTTATTAGCATAATGTTAGCACATTAATTACTGGGACTAGAATAAAGTCATAGAATGTTCATGTATAATTTTGCATACACATCAAATAATAATAAATGAAGTAGGATAAAGGGGTTCATATTCTCTACTCCTTGTTCAAAAATTGCATAGCTGACCTTGGCCAATATAAGTATAGTTTTCAGATAAAGCAGCAATTGTGGCCTACTAGTATTTAATATCTCTAGTTCTACTAGTATTTAATATCTCTAGTTAGAAAGCAAATAAATTATCGACGGTGGTTGTTAATAAGTCCAATTAGTAAGCGGCTATTAACGGACCTCGTTTTGCATGGCATCATTCTTGCATTTGAGGGTTATAAAAGATATAAGAGAAATTATAATAGATATGAGAGATACAATAGTCTCTTCTCCAAAAATGATAGTACTAATAATTAAAATAAAATTGGGCAGATAAAACTTGTGCCAGGTAATATTCTAGCATAACGGAAACTTCATGTAAGAATTTAGAAGCAAAAGTCATCTAATCATAAGATGAAATGGTCAGAGAAAGAGATGGTAGTTGAACTAGCAAGGGGAAGTTTCTTCTTTGGGTCAGAGGATAGGTTTAGTAAACATATATAAATGCATAGAAGAGGACTAGTAAGGAAACTAGTTGGGCCTGAGTGCAGGGTCAGTGTTAGTAAGTGAGGCACAAAAGGATGGAAAAAGTACATACTGAATAGGTTACCCTGACGTCTGGCAGTAGTGCCCAGCAGCCCATGGCGCTGATTGAAACCCTGAAAGATTTAGTAGTAATTTATGTGTGAGTCATTCTAGGGTATATACCTGTATCACTTGACTGCTCTGTTAAGTGTATGTGGATGTGGGTATATAACAATTATACAGTGTGTTAAATATATCTATATATTTTCAACTTAGCTGGACAAAGGCAGTCTCTACTTCTGAAGCTTTTGTTTCATTTAAGGTTATCAATATCCTGCCTGACATGCAAGCTACAGCCTGTCATCTTTGCTGCTTCCCTCATCTTTGCCTTATTCCAAACCATTCCCTCCTGTGATAAGAGGGCTTGCAAGATTAAGGGGAAACAATAATTAGAGGGAAAAACAGAAGAGAGAATATTTGCTAACTCCTACTGGAAGACTTACTTGGTCAGAGCAAAGGGGAATGTATTGTCTTCCCCCATTACCTGTCCTTGGAGATCATACCTATAATTCAGGTCATTTTTTTTACCCTGATAAAATATTCTCATCAATTTGTCAGATGTGTTTTTGTTTTCTCTGATAGTACAGTAGGACTTAGATATGTGAATTGTTATCTGTTCCTCTCATGTCTCCAGCAGATTTCTTACTGTCTATATCACCTAGCATACATACGCTTGTGTCATGTTTCACTTACACGATGGTGTAATTAGGAGAAAGTGTGTGTGACACAGGCTGTTGTTCAAATCCAAGCTCTGCTACTTCCAGCCTGAGACTTTGAGTAAAATATAATGTGACAAACATTTAAATAGTCCATATGCAGTCGACTCCAGGGAAATGTTTCTTTTCTACCTTATAAGTTTACATATATTTTACCTATAATATTTGTTTATGATGTAGCTCATACCACTAGCATGGTGGAGGTAGTAGTAATTTAACCCCTAGTTATTATGATTGCTAGGGAACCCCCATTTGGTTGAACCTGGGATACCTGTTTTCTCCTTTCCTGAACTGCCCTCCCTTCTTGTATGACTTTCGCTTTACTATCCTCTGCTAAATGGTGGTTGAAAAATAAAATGTGTTTTTTTTTAAATTTTTTTTGAGGGCTTCTCTATTCATGTGTTTGAGAAAATAAAGAGACAAACAAAAATATGGAAATATTATAAGGACTAAAAATTCTAAGTTTTTAATATCACTAGTGGTTGATCAGAAGTTTCTGCACTTGTTTCTTAGAGATAATTAGGGAAACTCCTTTTAAGTTGTTCTAAGCTGTTACTGGGATAGTCAAATCACCCAACCATTGGATTCTAAACTAATATGTTTGGGTAACATAAAGTTAGGGTTTGGGTTGGTGCTGAAGTAGGTAAGTCTGACTGGATTATTGTACTTTAAAAATGACCATATTTCAAAAAATATAAAAATATGCTAACACAATCTTATTACAAGTCACATTAGTCTCATTAGTTTAAGAATTGAGAATCACTTCCAACACTATAAAACATTATTAAAAGTAGAAATGATCTATGACCATGTACTGCCTAAAAAGATCACTTTGCTATTAATAAAGAGAAGTTGACTGTGGAGATTTATAGTTTTAAAATCTTCTCTTAGTTTCAACGCATTTTGATGTGTGCTTGATAAATAAGTTTCCACAGACTCAGAGAGATGAGTTGAGCTACTGTCTATAAAACATTCCTATCAAATCTGGCGATAAATCCTGGTAACCTAACTTGAAATATGTTATTCTCCACAGTATCAGAAAGGTATTGCCTATTTATATCATTGCCAAATTTAAGAATGATACACAATTATGTTTTGATATAATTCATAATAAAATTTTGAAAACATGACATTGAATAAGAGCTTATGTTTTTAATTTATTCCTTTTATGCAGTTATCTGTTGTCTTTTGGCATTTTGTATTGGCCTGGTATTTGTACAACGCTCTGGAAATTACTTTGTTACAATGTTTGATGATTATTCTGCCACCCTGCCTCTGCTGATTGTAGTCGTTTTGGAGAATATTGCTGTATCCTTTGTTTATGGCATAGATAAGTAAGTATATTTACTTTTATGCCTTCATTTTGATCTCTATTTTGGAAGAGCAATTGTCTTTTTTTTTTTTCATTCGGAAGAGGAGGGAAATGACTAGAGGGCAAAATTCTTTGCCACAAAGTCAAATCTTTTGTAGGCTCTTCTTCAGTCAACAATTTTAATTCTCCACTAGGTGATTAGATTGATTGGATAGATGGTAATACAGTCTAGGATTCTGAAGCTTTGATTTAATTCTTGTTATCCAAAACATAGCAACTGCCAAGATTTTGTGAGTATTGACTGTATTCCAAACACCTTGTTATTTTGAGTCATTGTTATCATATACATTCAACAAATAAAATTTAAACTCTCTAAACTTGAGTTGAAAGATATACTGAGTGACTTGCTCATCATACACTTGGACTATGAGTCCTGGGATTTATAGCCCTTTCTGTTTAAAGTCAATACTCCTAATACTTTGCTAACCTGTTTTATGGAGGTTGGTGTATGTCATAATACCTTGTGTTACGGGACAATCTGGGGAAATGATCTATTCACTCTGAGATACATATGTACTTGCTAACCATAGGCTTGATATATGTGGAGTTTGTTTTTTTAATTCATGGTATATCTAGACTTGTGAGTTCCAAGTTCCATAACTTGCCTGACATGAAAATATATATACATGATGTTAACTGAAACATTCAAGTAACCTCTGAAGATCTTGTCCAGTATTTTAAAAAGTTATTATCTCTAATTAACATGTATGGACTAATGCAGTAAGATCATCAAACTTATCAGAATTCTGTGTAAAGTAGGAATTAATGCATGAGAATCAGAGTCCTCTTAAACAACATAAAGGATGCTATTCCAATTGAATGAGCTTTTGACAAAGTCTGGAAAATGTTTTTACTGGAAGAGAAATCTCCAAACATGGAAGAATAGTATGTTACAGAACACTGTTTAACAGCAGTAATAGCTGTCTGACATGCATAAATCTTATCCTCATAAAAATCTCTAGAGTGACTATTATCACCCATGTCAGAGATAAAATTGGCCCCCACGAGACCATAATATGTTAGTCGTGAGCCAACACTTTTTTTTAACTCAGACTTTTGTTTCAAAGCCAAATTTCTCCTCAAGCTACCAAGCTTATCCCCAAGTCTGAACCTGAACCATGTTGGTATTTGATGATGTTATTGGACTGATCTGTAAATCAATACAATCATAATTTATATTTCCATTTAGATCGTTTGTTGTTGAATAGGTATATTAAATAATATCTCTTTTTACTAACCAGTTTTCATAAATAACAGCAGTTATAACAACGAAATAAATACTACTAATAATAGATGCTTCTATCAAATTCCTATTGTATATTGTGTAGCATGCTAAGCATTCATCATCTATAAGCTTTACAGAAACCCTCCAAGGTAGGTTTTATAAAAATTTTGAAAATGCCAAAAATGAAGCTCAGAGAGATTAAGTTGCACATTAAAAGATGGCTGAGCTATGATTTGAAAATAAGTCTTTTGGCCTCCAAAACAGACCAAACGCAAAAGCAAGTATAGAACTTTCATGTCTTTGGTGGCTTCATTTATTTACTTTCCTTGCCCTTACATTTCTGTAGCAGCTTTTTAGTCTCCCTGTTCACCTTCAACAACTTCCTCAGTCTAGTTTTGCTCTGAGTCCTCTGTCATTTTTATCTACCTTTCCAGAGAAAGGATTGAGGGAAAAAAGGCACTCAAAACTTAACGGCAATTCAAATGCAAAAACCAACCAACCAACCAACCAAAAACCAAAAACTGGAACACAGAAGTTTAGGGATTTGGAAGAAACATGAATGAAAGAGAGGAGGATTCTATAAAGCTAAATGTTATGAGCATTGCTTTTTATTTCTCCAAGTCTCTTAAAAAGAGAGAGATCACTGAGAAGTTACCTATATTGTGTAACTATCACCTCTTGGGAGTTTTTCCCATATTTTGGCTGTTATAAACATTGCTGCTGTTTACATAGAATAGCAATGGGAATGGGAATTATGGGAATGCAAGTTTCCCTTTGAATTAGTGTTTTGTGTTCTTTGGTTAGATATTTAGGAGTGGGATTGCTGGGTGGTAAGGGAGATCCATTTTTTATCTTTTAAGGATTCTCCATACTGTTTTTCCTAAGGTTTGAACCAGTCTACATTCTAGCAACAGTATTAAAGTTTTCCTTTTTCTCCATATCCTTGCCAGCATTTTGGTTTCTGGCCTTTTTGATAAGGGCCATTCTCACAGCAGTGAAGTCATTTCTCATTGTAGTTTTGATTTGCATTTCCCTAATGATAAGTGATGATGAACATTTTTCCATGTGCCTGTTGGCCATCTGTATGTACTCCTTGGAGAAGAGCCTACTTAGCTCATCTACAGATTTTTTGGTTGGTTTATTGTTTTTCTTTTGTTGAGTTCTGATTTTTTTATAGATCTTTCATGTAAGCCATTGTCAGGTGTATGGTGTACAAATATTTTTCTCCCATTTAGTAGAGTGTTTTTTTTTTTTTCTTTGTTTTGTTTTAGTGATGGTTTCTTCTGCTGTGAAAGCTTTTCAGTTTGATGTAATCAACACATTTATATTCTCTTTTACCTTCCTTATTGTTGGGGATGAACTCTCAAAGATACCACTAAAGCTTATGTCATGAAGTGTCTTGCCTGTGTTTTCTTCTGTGTATTTTATGGTTTCAGGTTTTACGTCCAAGTCTTTTAGCTATTTTGAATTGATGTTTTTATATTCATTAGAGGCAACATGGATGAAGCTGAAGGGGATTATGCTAAGCTAAATAAGTCAGAAGGAGAAAGACAAACGGTGTCACTTATAAGTGAAATTAATCAAAGGAACAGATAAAGCCAAATTTAAAAACTAACCATGGAAAATTAATTATAGAACTGAGGAATCCAGAGGAGGAGGAGAAAGGATGGGGTGAGAGCAAGTTTGGGAGGAAACACAATGGAATAATGAGTTGGGTCACAGGTACTTTGATAGTGAGTGCATTATGGGTAATAACACTTCAAAGGGGTTTTCTGTACTTTTAAAATACAAACAATGGGATGTCAACCAATATTACCTTATTAATTTTTTTTAAAAGAGAGAGAAAAAAACTAGCCTACCAGAACCAAATGCCCATGAACATTGGCAAGAAGATATTCCCTTAAACCCTCAAAAATGAGATGGCAGGAACAAACCACCCACAGCCGCACGACCTGTGTGGTATCATATCTGTGCGCAAGAAGGCAGAACATATGCAGTTGGGCTGCTGACAGCTCGCTAATCATCTCCAGATCCTCCCTAAAAAGTGCAACAGGACAATTTAAGTGACCTAAGCCAGGAGAAATTTTGTCTGATCCTTGCCCTCATTTTAAAGGAATACAGAGGGAATAATATACAATAAGGTCACCAGTGCTGGACAAACCTTATCTTTACAAATGACTGAAACTAACAAAGCAAAGCTCCCTTCTAAGATAAAGCTTTGCATTGTGGAGAAAATGATGGGAGCAAAATCTGAATTAAGCAAGTGAGAGACTGTATGGGCAATGGAAAAAAGAAAGTCCAGATAAATGAGAAGAGTAGAGGATGCAAAATGAGAAGAGTAGAGGATGCAAAGCAAAGAAATTATGAGGTCAATCTTTGATTATTTTGCAGAAAGAGAGAAAAGTGTTCATCCTCCACCCCCATGAAAATGAAGGAAAATTTATTTAAATGCAGTCAGATCTTAAACTGCTTTGTTAAAACAAAGGAGGAAGGAAATGGAATAATATCCTTGCAGACAACAAAAACACACAAGCCAAAAAAATGAAACCTAACAATATTTCAAAGTTAATTTAAATAAATTTTCAAAAATGATAGAAGCCAAAAAGAACAGCAAATATTAATTATTTTAATAACTAGATAAAAAGGAAATTTGAAAATTGAGGTATTGAACCCAGAAAATAATAGAAAATTAAGGGGAAACACTTAAGAAATGAAGATCAAATTAAAAGGTACACAAAAATAGTGGCACAATGGCTAATTTCATAAAATATTGAAAGAAAGGAGAAATATATTCATATATAATTTTAAATCAAGAGTAAATATTAAAGGGCTTCAGACAAGGAATAAAAAAGGGAGCTAAGCAAAGGTATCATATACAACAGGGTGGACCACTGAAAGCAGCAGTCAGAACAACTAAAAGCCGTAATTCTAGAAGCTTACCTCAAGGAAATTAAAACTGAAAGGACACAAAATATATTCAGAAAAACAGACCAGAACAGTCTGGATATTGCTTCGGGAGAGGGAAAAAAAAAAAGGTGTGTGTGTGTGGAGGGGGTGGGCATTGTGTATTGAGGAAGAGCAATACAAAACAAAATTACTCATAAGAGAAAAATATGATAGTATTATAAAGTTTTTTTTTAAAGATTTTTTTAAAATTATGCATACAAGCTGGGGTGCAGGCCAGAGGTGTGGGGCTGAGAGAGTGTTCACCAGAGACAGAGCAGGGAGCAGAACAGGCAGATAGACCGAAATACACTGCTGAGGGGAGCGGTGGGTGAGGCAGGAGAGGTCTGCTGCGCCATGTGTGAAGCTTCCTGGCCCTCACCAAACTTGCGCTGACAGCTCCACAGCAGTGTGCTCAACCCATTGTGCCACCAGGGAGGCCCATATGATAATATTATAAAGTTTTTGAAACAGTTTTAAAAGTTAGACAATTTACAATATTCAAGGAAGGAAAATAAGCCACGGATTTAAATCCAACCACACAGAAATTCAAATATAGGAACCACAAACAAACAGACTTGAAAAATAGGGAATATATTTATTCTGATCCCTCTTTGAAGAATCAACTAGAGATCGAGCTGTAGACAAGCAAAAAATTCACAAAGATCAGTACAAGGATGGGTGAGCAGTAAATATCTCTCAGTATTAAAGGAGATAGACTAGTGTGTACTGTGTATGTGCTGACAATGTTAACATCAGAGTACTAGAAAGGGCGGATTTTATATCATGAAAGTAACACCTCAATAAACTAACTTAAAACAGGCAGAAGACTGATTATTATTAGGTCTCCATACTGATTGACAGGAAATTAAAGGATCAGATTACTTGTGAAGGGACACTGTGAGGAAGCAATCAGCAGAACTCAGAATTTGGGAAACTACCAAACAAGAGTTCCCAACTGATTCAACAGAAAATTAGAAGCAACAAAAAAGAGATGTAGTCAGAACCTAGAGATGAAAAATGGACTTGAGACGCATCAGTTGCAAGGTGTGGACCTACTTTTAATTCGAGCAGACTGTAAAAAGTGAAAATTCAAAGATAGAAATACTGTTGCGTATCAGATATTAATTAATTATTGCTAAGTATTACAAGTATTATATTCATAGAGAAAATACATCAGTAGGAGGAAACACATCAGTAATTGTCTTAAGAGGGCTTTGGCTAAATAAAAATTACCAGACTTGGTCCTATTTTAGAAACATTAATTTATAAATCATTGTCCAATATAACTTTTTATTCAGTATAAAATGTCATATGGTTCCATGACTAAACCCCTGTCAAATATGAATCTACTGTACATTTTTAAGGTATAATATTATCTAGAGGAATAATTTAATGTTTTCTTTTTATTTAGGTTTATGGAAGACCTAAAAGATATGCTGGGCTTTGCTCCCAACAAGTATTACTACTATATGTGGAAATATATTTCTCCGCTAATACTCTTATCACTGCTAATAGCTAGTATTGTGAATATGGGATTAAGTCCTCCTGGCTATAATGCATGGATTGAAGATAAGGTAAATATAAATTAGGGATGTCAGAGAAATATATGCATAAAATGACATTTTAGAGATTTATTTCTTTTGCTTTTGTCACTGTATATTTTGCTGTTTAATGAGTGATGTTTTTCTGTGATGATTTTGAAATTTATATTTTGTATGGCCCCAGATGTATGATATATATACGTTTATATATATATTTATATATATAGTACACAATTTTTAATGCATGATAAAAATGAATTTTATTATTAAAGTAACTATTTATGTGATTATAATAACTTTATTCATGAGTTTAAGGTAACTTTATTCATGTTATTATAGACAAATCGATAGTTATTGAGTCTTAGAAAATGTATCAAACCTAGGGCCTTCCTGGTGGTGCAAAGGGTTTTAAGTCTCAGAACTATGAAGCTATTGGTAGCCACTGCAGCAGGAGTTCAATCCCAGACAGGGAGCTAACCCATATGGTGCAGCAGACCTTTCCTGTCTCGCCCGCTGCTCCCCTCAGCAGTGGATTTCAGTCAATCTACTTGTTCTGCTCCTCACTTTGTCTCTGGTGAATCCTCCCACCCCACCCCCACACCTCTGGCCTACATCCCCCCCAGCTCTTGTATGGATAATTAAATAAAGCTTAAAAAAAAGAAAATGTATCAAACATAAATAAATAAAAATTTAGAATTCCTACTTAAATTTTATTCCAAGAATTATGTAATAATGAAAATATGTATTAGATACTTAGACATAATTTGAAATAAGTAAATATTGAAGTAAAGTTTTGTTGTAACTTTTATATTAGCAGTGACTATTTTAATTTGTTTTCAATTTGCATTAGTCACATAATAATGCACCCATAAGATATGTTAGCTGTGATAAAATCACAATGTTTATTTTTCAGAGTCATTACTGCCCTTTAACTATTCTGTGGTTAATAATTCTATATAATAACAACTAAGGTCAACCCTGGGAACACTGGTACATAAACAAGTGTGTTATCCCTTTCCAAAACCCTTGGGGCCAGATGTTCTTCAACATTTTCAGATTTTAGAAAGATAATGTGTCATATGTAACAGTTATCTATTGCTTCATAACAAAATGCCCTGAAATTTAATGACCAAATGCAAAGTGCTTTATTATTTCTTACGATGCAGTGGATCAACTGTGCAATTTTGTGGTCTTTCTTGGGCTAACTTCAGCCTTATGCAATTGATTGAATTTGGGAAGAAAATCAATCTCTCTCCTTCTCTCTCTCTCTCTCTCCCCCCCACACCTCTTTTTCTCTCTCTCTCTCCTAATTTTCATTCTTGTCTTCTTCTAAGAATGATGGCGTCAATGTAGCAAGCTAATGAAACAGAAGCAGATATTACAAGGTTTTGAAAGACTAGCCTTAGAAGTTGCTTAATGTCACTACAACAATCTATTTGTCACAGCAAGTTATGAGAACAGCTGATTCTTAGCTTAACAATCTGAGACAAATATTACTATTTTTATGTAAGATAGATGATTTAAATTATTATTTTTTTTTATTTTTAAACAGGCATCTGAAGAATTTCTGAGTTATCCAACATGGGGAATGGTAGTCTGTATCTCTCTGATAGTTCTAGCAGTGCTACCAGTTCCAGTAGTCTTCATCATTCGACGCTGCAACCTCATAGATGATAGTTCTGGTAACTTAGCGTCTGTGACTTACAAGAGAGGAAGGGTTCTAAAGGAACCTGTGAACTTAGAGGGAGATGATGCCAGCCTCATCCATGGGAAGATATCAAGCGAAATGTCATCTCCAAATTTTGGTAAAAATATTTACCGAAAACAGAGTGGATCACCAAGTCTGGATACTGCTCCCAATGGACGGTATGGGATAGGGTACCTGATGGCAGATATGCCCGATATGCCAGAATCTGACTTGTAGCTGGGAGAAAAATCAGTGGGTTTTATTTGTCTCATTTTTATCAATGAACATTGGCTCTACTAAGAGAAGCACACTAGGCTTCACTTATCAGAGGATGATCTCAGGTGTGCCATGGCTGTGATCTCTAATCCTAACAGTATATGTAAATTCAACTAGAGCATTCCTTTGGGTTCTCTGGTTTACATTTACACAGAAGGAGTTATGGACAAAGCTTAGAATGACTGAGGTCCATTTTTGTCTAAATTTTTAAAACTACTTTTGGTGTTTTTTCAAATATTTCTATCTCTAAAGAAAAAAAGGCATTACCTCAGTTTCTAATAATATCTGGATATAGTATTGGCATTTCAAAAATGGTATACTTTAAAATTTATAAGTTTGCCTTTAAGATAATAGCGAACAATTCTGTCAGTCGGTGCTTCTCAGCACATTTCCATAAATGCATTGTGTAGATAAGCTGTACTTATTTTGGTAGCACTGATACCTTCTTAGGCAACTAGCTGAAGAAAACTGCAAAATATTTTCTTATGTAATAGCTGTATAGAGCAATAGTATCAAAGAATAAGAAGGCACTAACGCTGGGATGAAAGGTGACTGGGATCATGTGTGTGATGGCTGTTTATTTTGTGTAAAATATATGTGTGAAAATGTTCTAAGAATGAGTCACTCAGCACTCTCAAGAATTATGCAGATTCTGCATTTTTCTATGCCGTGTGCCTAAAACTTACTTGATATTTATTGTGGTCTCAAGATTACTCATAGTATATTTATATAATATACTTGCAATGTATATAGATGTATATTAGTACTCTAAGTACTGATTCGAAAACTTGAAGCAAGATGGCATTTTATTTCATATCTTTCTGTTTTGCTTCTGTTTTATGCAAATATAAATCCTTTTTTAAGTGATTGTTAAAATTGTATGGCATTACATTTTAAGCAAAGAATAAACAAAGGTAAAAACTAATGTTTGTTTTCCACACTGGTTTTTCTTATATCACCTAAATTGGATTATTTTGCATTTTGGTTAGCACTTAGGCATTTCATAATGATTAATCATCACATTTCAAACAGGATTAATAGATTGATAACAGAGTCATCACCACCACAATAAAAACAAAGGAATAAACAGAGTATTATGGTAAAATGGTGCTGTAATGTAGTCTTATGATTCTTGAGAAAATACAGTATCCCAGGAAATCATATTGATAGTAGGTTGCTTATTGGCTGAGTATTGTCTTTGAAGTGTAAAACGTTATTTTTTATGAAACTGTTGCATAAACATGATTGGATAAAACAGGAAAACTCCATTGCGTGCCATCTAGTTCAAGACTTTTTATTTATCACTGTCCTACCACTGTATCAGTCACATTTTAAAAATAATGATGGCTGCACTAGCAAAACTGGGGAGGTACTAGATACACCATATCCATTGATTTATTTTGGCCACATATTCCTGGTCTTTGGCAGACATGTGTTAGCAAACTGCACCATAGCATTTAAAATACAATTCTACTGCTCTCTAAGCTGTTTGATTTTTTAAACATATTAAAATATATTTTGTATATATTTTTAAATATAAAAACATTTAAAATAAACAAATGAGTAACTCAAATATTATAACAAGTATAAAGTAAATTTCCATTCCAACATTTCTTCTAGCTACCCATTTCCCATCTTTGAAAGTGACTACCATTACCAGTTTCTTAAGTATCCTTCTGGAGAAAATCTCTATATACATATTACATAAATAGTCATATTCTGTATTCTTTATTCTGAGTATTACTTATTTACTTGAGTAATTTATTTTTGACATTGTTTCATATGAAGGCACATATCTAACTCATTATTCATGAAACTGATGTAATATAAATTTTATTTTTGTGTTGAAGCAATATTTTCTTTATTAAACTACCCTAACATTAAAGTTGGTAGTAAACATTTACTCTGCCTGCTAGCCCTTAGCTTATCATAATAACACATTGCCCAAGAGTACTAGCCTCCCTTGCTCCCTCTTTTGCCAGAAAGGGCTCTTAATCTATACTTTCACACCTGTCTTCCACCACAGAATAGGTCTCCACTCTTGTATTCAGATTAATATGAATAATATTTTTTGAGATGGAAGAGAAACAAATTTACTTCTAATTCTCTTTTGAGAGATGAGGAAATTGAGACATAGAAGGCAAACTAATACAGACAAGGTCTCCCTCTTTCTTTGATTCAGTCAGTTATTGAAACATTTATTCATCCTTTCAGCATCTATTCACCAAGAATCTACATATTCTTAGCACTAAGCCAAGGTACTGCAGTAAGAATATACATCATTCATCATTTTACCATCATCTCCCCCTCACCAGAGAAACTCCTTAGTTGCCCTTTCCCAGAAAATATAGTACTTAATCAATAAATAGTAGTATGATGTATCCTAGTTTGTACTCTAAAATTTTATATTATTTGCTTTTTATTAGTTTCCACTGCTACATGAATTCTGGCATAAATTTGCACATAAATGTGACATAGCCAAGTACTGTTTATCTTCAAATGGAAAGGAGGTCAGGGATTGTGACAGAAAGTCTGATAGAGTGTTCAGATTGGAATAAAGTAGGAGAAAATGTCTTCAACTATTAAGAATTAGAATCCTAAGTGTAGGGTGTCTAACACTTGGTGTAGCAGTGTCTAGGATGTAATTTTGTGAAAGTATGTTTACATTTCCATTTGCTTATGTTTTCATTTTTTAGGCAGAGGTTACTTTTTCATTGAAATTCCAATTGGGTATATCATCTTAGAATGTTTAAGATCAAGACATATATAGCACTTCATAACTATAATTTTGCTTTCGAGTCACCCACACCTTTTTTAAAGAAATATTTCCAATGTACTAAACATGAGTACTTTTGGGATTGGATGCAGGACATGAGTATTTTTAAAAATGTATTCTCAAGTTCATTCTTCATTATAAAACATGAATATGAAGAAGAAGGGCAAATAAAATGTGAATCCTTATTATTTTCAACCAAACAGAATGAAAAAGAAAATGCTATAACCATGAGAAAAATAATTTGGGTGAATAGAAGTTGGAATTCATAATAAAATTCTTTTGAAAAATAAAATGTCTTTTTCCTTTTAAGCTTATTTTGTGACCACTGTTTCCTGAATATTTCTAAAAGAGACCCATATCTATGTTGACTGACTATGAATAAAATCAGTACCAAAAATAGTAATTACATGGATTTTTCCATAAATGCTAGTTATAAATTTTTTGAGCCATAAAGTTTTGACCAAAAGGGAAAAACCATAAAATTCTAGAAAACTATTGAAAATATTAAAGATACACTTTCCATAAGCTATCCATTACTGAGGATAGCATATTTTTTTTTACCTTTATAACTTAGCACTGAAGTAAAATGTTCCATATGTTATTTTGCCTCAAATGGCTGACTACGAAATTGGCTGATCTAGTTACTCTGATGTACATCCCCATCTAAAACATTGCCTTAAGAATTCCTATCACGTGGAGGTAAAAAGAGAAATGGGACTGGGTTATTATCTTCTCTTAAATTCTTAAATTCAATAACCTTTGGATTCTATTTCACACCACTGTTATTCTTAAAATTGCCATCAGCACGTGCGTGCGCGCGCGCGCGCGCGCGCACACACACACACACACACACACACACACACACACACTCTGCCACCACCACTAAAAACAAAAACAAAAACATGAGATTTATATGAATAGCAAGAAACATGCCATGTGGTGCCCGTGTAACACCATATGTGGTGCCATTTAAATAAAAGAAACCTTGCCCTGTGGATCAGTGGTGATATCCCAACTGCCATTCTTTTTTCCATCGATTGCCTTTTCAAGAGATATGCAGTTGCATAGAAAGAGTGATAAAGGTTCTTTATAAGAGATTGACATTTACATTTCTGAGAATGTGCTTTCTCAGGAAAAAGCCATTAAAAGAGCTGCAAAAATGTGTTTCCCTGTTCTTTAAAGGAATGCTTATGAAAAGCAAAAAAGCAGAACACTATGCCCCAGTGTACCCCAATTCAAGCATACTGAATAAACCTTAAAGTTTTAAAGCACAGCAGAAATGTGGCATTCATTTGATCTTCTCATCACCAGCATTTACTCACATTAGTGACAAGCTCAGAAGACCAAGCAGATGCCTGGTCTATACACATTTCCTCCTAGGAAAAAAAGAGCACATGCTCTTTTTTTAGGAATATGCCCGCCTTCCCCTTACTTGTAGAACTTTGCTTTAATTTAGTAAATATGAAAAGGAACAACATGGAAAGACTTGATCAGTTAAATAAAATCTGACCAAAGCGAATAATAAAATTAGCCTCTCTGAGCAAGAGGTAACTTGGGTGGCCCATTTTTTTTTTTTGTTATTGTTAAATAAGAAAAATAAACATGTTTTTTTTTTTTTAAAGCTATGTACTTAACATACTTTTTGGTGAAATCATTTTAAGTCAGCCTTTCTGTAAACAACCCAGAGATTTAACCCTCTCAAGCCTTTTATCTGAGTGACTAGGAAGTAATGCATTATTAAGGTAGCCAAACTACCAAGCAACCAGCCATTCCAAGTAGGAACCACACAGTCCCCATTTCTCTAGTCATTTGAGGTCACTAACAATCTGGTTCTAGAAACTTACTGTAATGAACCAGGGATTCCATCTTAAGCAGTTCGAAATTTATCTCGAGGTAATGCAGAGCCTTAGAAGAATTTTTTGAGAATGATCCGAACAGAGTTAGAATTTTAATGTTCTATTTCTATTTATTTTTATCTAGAAATATGGAGGAAAACAGTGAAATCTATACTTTACTCTGACACTTAGAATAGTATTAGATCTGTTTCACCAGCAAAGCTAGGCACGAATGGACTTGGCTTCATGGTCCTTTGTTGGGGGTTCAGTTGTGTCCTCTCAAAGATATGTTGGTTCATCACAGCAAGTTTCTGCCTTGCCATTTTGGCTCTTTCCTACAGCTCATTCTACAGCCAAAACATATGCAATTGCTGTATTTCCACTTTTGATCTAAATTTCTTCTAATTCAATTCTTTTCAGGCACCATCCCATGTGTCAAAAATTTTCTCTATTCCTCCCCACCCCTCCCTTTATCTTTGGGTAGATTAACATATCTTTTAGTTCTCAGATGGTATTTTTCTTTGTGAGGTTGTTTGCCCTGCTTTATATGCTCTGTTTGCACTTGGAACAATGCTCATGCTATTATATTCAAATTCTTTTTCCCACATTAGTCTATAAACTCCCAGAGGTTAGCTGTTTTGCTGAATTCAGAATTGTATTTCTTAGGACTTATATATTACCTGACACAGCAGAGACATGCAACTTCTTCCTCTTCCTCCTTTTTATTCTCCTCTTTCTCCTTTTTTCTTCTTCTTTGAAAAAAATATTGATGAGAGAAGCATTAGAGGAGAATAAATAGGCCACATGTGAAAGCCCACATTCTTATGAGATACAATTAAATTTGTCTGCATGTTCAATTTGTTAAAACTCATGAAAATGATTTAACTAGAGGAAGCTGAGAATTTCTGAATTATCTTCAAAGATTAAATATCACTTTTTTTGGGCAAATTATTTCTCCATGCCTTCCTTTTCCTCATCTGTAAATTTGGGATGATAACGGTATCTAAGTCATAAAGTTGATGTGAAAATACAGTGGGTTAAAAATTTAGAATGCTTTGTACCTAACAATGTATATATCACAGGCATCTTTCATGTCATTAATATTACTTTTAACATTTTTATACAGTTTTTTGATGACTTATCAGTCATGTTAACAGCCATGGTTTAAGTATTAGAGTATTTTTAGTGACCTTTAACCTCAAAAGCTCAATTGTTATATTTTAGCTTTTCATAAATTTTTACTATGTAATTCTAATACAAATTCAAAGGACATTAAGAAAGTTATAGAAATTTTATCTTAATTAGCTTATGGGGAAAAGTACACAAAATATTATATATTGCTCTCTAGTCAGGAACTAGCTAACAAAAGAAGTAAAACGGCAAGTAAAGAGACTAGAGACATAATGGGTTTTATTCTATTTAAATCTTACTTGTATTTCTTCCACTTCAAAAGGGATGTACAAAATCACTGTTTGTGATTTAAGTATCTTCCATAAGAGGGCAGTAGCACATTTCTCTATCAATAAAAGACTTTCAAGTGTTTTCATTTACATTATGTCCAAGTAAATTGACAGCAATAAGTAGTATTTTGAAAGGTGTATGTTTATGTAAAAATCTTGTTTGCAGGGCTTAAAGCTTTATGTTTTACACCTCTACTACACGGTAAATTTTAGAGAAAAAATAGCCATTTTCCTCCGTATAAATAAAATCTATATAGAAATATTGAAGATCAACACAAGTGATTCATAAAAATAATATACAATCATTAAAAACTATGTTTGCTTAAATGAAAGCAACCATTAATAAAATTAACATAATGCATTGATGTTCCAGTAACAGTTTTGGACATTAGTATGCTATTTTGAAAACACTTTTATTAAAGTAAAATTAATGAAAATATATTAGATATTTTCCCATAGTTGTGTAGACATTGATTGTATGTGTGTTAGTCTATGCAGAATACCATGAATCATCTTTGAAAATAAATAGTGCCTCATAATGATGGCAGCCTAACAAAACTAACTTTTTCTTATTACTTGGTTAAAGTGCTCACAAGCATGCAATATTTTTCATTGCTACAAATTTATGCTTCTTAAGAAAAAAATCTTTGTAAGTTTAGTGGTAGCTGTACAATATATGATTATGATTTTTGTGGGTACATACATTTTTTAAAGAACATATTAGAATGAATTGAATTTGCTATCAATAAAAATAATACTACCCAAACTTATTTCAACAACAACTAATGTTCTGTAACTAAGTGCTTACTACATTCCAGATAAAGCTCATGGGAAGAACTTTATAGTTCTAATCTCATTTATTCTTCACAACATCCATGTGAACTAGCTCTCTCAATAATAGAAGCCCATTCTCACATTTGAAGATTAAAATCTGCTACCCAAGTTTACAATGTAAATATGTAAGTGGTAGAATCCGCTTTCAAGGAACTTGAGATCTTAACAATTTTGCTAGAATAAACTTCAAAAATTTGACACTTCTTTAATAAGAGAGTATGGGTAGTTGATCTTATATTTTCAATTCTGACATTTGAGTCCTAGTGTGAAAAAGTGGTTTCATTTGAACTAAAACCTCAAGAATGAGATTGAACTGGTTAAAAGATATAGTCAGGTTTCCTCATTCTTCTTTTTCCTCTTTCTTTATTCTGCTTCATAGATATTGAACTTTTCCCAAGACTGCTGGAAAATTGATACATACAATCCAGGGAAATTAGAAAATAAGAAAATAAATTTTGGATAATGGGAATCAAGTTTCTCATTGTTGAAAATTATATTTATAACATAGAAAAGGCAGGCTAGAATTTGAGGTAGCAGTATGAAATTATTTTAACATAAATTATAGGTATAGAAATAGATATACATGCATGTGCCATAATATGTGCATATATGTACACATATATGTCAATTCTCTCCACTGACCAGCCAATAAATAATGATGATTTGTTTGAAATAAACATTAAAAATATAATACCATTTGAAATTACCATTCTCCAACAAAACCAACCAGGACTCTGAAGAGGAGGCTGACTATTGGACTTATGCAGGGAAAATGCAAGATAAACTCAGAACATTTACTAGGCTGGTGCAATGTGAACTCAGGACAGTTACTAGACTGGTGCAAAGAATGGTGTAGATGTGTCAAAAGGAAACAGCAACAACTCTGAAGGACTTCCACTGATCAAATATGGGGGATTTGAGAATCAAAATAAAATAATAGTAACAACTATACCACATTGAGGAAAACAGAAATTCACAATTCATGTAAGTATAAATAAATAACTTTATAGAAAAGTAGAGATACAGCAAGTTTTACTTTAAGTAAAAAGCCACCTAATATGTGAAGAAAGAATGATGGAGTTGGAAAACCAACATTTGACAACCATCTTAGAAATAATTAATTCATTAAAGAATTACAGATGGATGCAAAAATTGATGAGGAATTGAATATCTACAGTCTCAACATATATTTCTGCAAAGTATGTTAAAATTATTTAATAAGTGTATTAATTAGTTAACTGTACAGTGAGGAAACAATACTATCTTAACTATGTGATAAAAATTACCGTCTCCAGTAACAAAGAGTCATCCATGGTGGACTTTCTGATATAATGTATTGCGGAGAACAGAAATCACTATAAAACAGCCTACAAAGTGCCTAGCCTGTAGCCCTTAAACCTCTCACAGACATGAAAGACAAGGACAATCTGATAAACCTTCCAGATTTAAAAAGGCTAATAAGACATGACAATGAAGTGTATCATAAAATTCTGGACTGAATCTTAGTTATTTGCAGGATATTATTGGGACAATCAGTGAAATTTGAATGAGGGTTGTGGGTTAGATTTGAATTAGATTTAATCAACCTAATCTAAATCACCTGATTGTGGTGATTTTACTGTGGGTATGAATACCAGTGTCCTAATCTGGAGAAAGAGTATATGGAAGTTTTTAATATTACCTGGTACCTTTTATGTAATTCTGAAATGATTTTAAAGTTAAATTAAAAAATTTAAAAAACATCAGGGAAAGGGCCTCCCTGGTGGCGCAGCGGTTAAGTGCTGCGCTGTGGAGCTGTCGGCAGCAGCAACACGAGTTCGATGCCCAACCGGGGAGAGTCCCACATGGTGCGGCAGACCTCTCCTGCCTCGGCCGCTGCTCCCCTCAGCAGTGTGTTTCCTTCAATCTGCCTGTTCTGCTCCCCACTCTGTCTCTGGTGAACCCTTTCGCCGCCCCATGCCTCTGGCTTGTACCCCAGCATGTATGTATAAATAAATAAAAATAAATCTTAAAAAAAAAAATCAGGCAAGACTTTACCAGAAGAGAGAACAGCAAATGTCAAGGTTGCTTAAGCAGAGAGGACAGGTGGAGGGGCAGGGGATTGAGACAGCAGGGACAAGGGTGTGGCATAAACACCCTAATGTCTGAGAAGTCTGCTGTAGTCCTAACTTGCAGGGCTTTGCTTGCCAAAGGCATTTGGGTTTTATAATGAAAGAAAGAAAAGCCCTGAGAGTAGTACAATATGCAATCAGCATAATCTCACTTCTGTTTTAAAAAACTCTAGTCTGTGTTCCAAGCATAAATTTATTTAGTGGTGGTGGGATGGGAAGGAAAGTGTATAAAGTAGGAATGAAAAGGAAGGTCTATGGGAAATGATACTTCTCCAGTGTGATTATAATGTAGATGAAAGAAGTACACAGACTTGAGATACATTTTGAAGTTAGAACCTATAGCTTCAGGCTGATGGATTGTATAGCGGGAATATGGATGGCTGAGGTTCTCTGTAAAACCAGAACATTTGTAAACTATACTGTTTGTCCCGAAGCACATGCACAGCACAAGGTCTTGCATATATGAAGTATTACATGCGAATTGTATGTTTCTTGATAATTTTTTTTTATCATTTGGAGATAATTAGAAGGGTGGACATATTGCAGAATAATGCTTTTGAATATGAATGTCTTATAAGGAAATTATATAGGCTTTTTCCTTTAAGCATTTTTAAATATTAATGTAAGCTATCACTGCAATTATTGTATTGATGTCACACCATTTTATCACATTTTAGATAATTTAATAATAATCCTATAATGATTCAAAATGCCCGCTCTTTAATTGCTACCTGATGGTTCATAGAATTACAATATTGTAAAATACAGAGTAATTTTAGAAGTGATTACTAGACTCTTAAAACAAAACTATATTCAGTATTTTCTGACAAATATTCATTTGATTATTCTTTGTGAATCCCTGGGACTAGAAAATCTGTTAATTGCAAGGATAAATCAACAAATATTGATCACTGCTTCCTTCTATTTTATCTCTTATTTTTGCTTCATCCATCTCCATCATATCATTTATCAAAAATAAAGTATGAAATATATGGTGTATCATTCAATTTCTTCTAGATTAATGAGATTCAAGAAAACCATTGAAATGGATAACTAGAGGTTTCCCAGATCATCGCAAGAGCTGAGGATGTGGTGGTCAGGAGAGGTACTTTTAGTAAATGGAGAATGAAGGTAGAGCAGGGAAACCTTACCTGTGACCCAGTGCCTGCAGTACGCATGTGAGTTATTTTCAGAAGGACTCCAGAAAGCCTTGGGAATCTTCTACTGATGATCTTAAAGACATGGAGCACTAAAGTGGAAGAGATATTCACTGGCTGCTGAAAATTTTCTGCCTGTAGCTGCCACAGAATATTCCTCCTTGCCTTCACGTCCCAGGGGGAGTGAGACTCCAGGAAAAGTAACCTTCATCTTTCTTCCCCTTCAGTTTTCGGGAGACTTGGAAGTGTGGAAACAGTACTGAGAATAGGCAACTGCTCTCTATCACAGGTGGACTGGCGTTACTTTTTCCTTGAGCTCATGGTCCAAGTTAATCGTTTTTATTATCTGCACCTGATAATGAAGTCATTTGAAGGTGAATGTTTTCTTTTTCCTTCTCCAGTGTTCTTACACCAATTTAATGTAAACCAAAAAGAGTAATTAGGGAATCTCTAATCAGGACTATTGAGAAGATTTTGTCTAGGATGACAAAGTTAATTTAGTCACTGGTTTGTGATACTTTGGCATATATTTATGGGGAACAAAAAATGGACTTTCAAACCAAAGTTATTAATGTATTTGATCATTAAGTTCAGAAAAACGACGCTTAGTTTAATTACAATGCAAATAATCTGGTATATTAGTTGCATTCAGTTGTCAAATTTATATCAAGCAATTAAATGTGTGGGGACACAAGTTAATAGTTAATAATCTTTATCCAGTACACATTCCATATGTCTCAGCTGGTAGTTCTTGACCTGGTAGTGATCGACAGGGGGATACTTGAAGAGCCTGAGTCAGGCGTGGATCTGTCTCACGAGTTTGTTGCTTGATTGTTCACTTGTTTGCTCAGTTGTGTTTTGCTCTAATTTCCAATTACATTTACAGATTGGAGGCAGAATAAGAGGAGACTTCAGAGAACCCAGAGGTTGCAGTTTTTCTTTACCCTATTATATAGCGTTGACCACAATTTATTCTTGTTAATTAGAGTTTATCACCCCAGACAGTGTAGCATACCCTTTCCCAGTTGCTTGAATAGCACAAGAATGACAAAATGTCCAGGTGAAATTTTAACTCCTAACACTGAGAAAGCAAAGGTGCCCCTCTACCTCCCAGGAACCGGTTGTGTGAGTCATTTCTGTGCTCTGCTTCAGGGAATCCTCTTAGAAGCCTGAAATCAGTCTTTGGGATTATTTTGCTGTATTTTGCTATATAAATCAGCAAATGCATGAGATGGAGCCTGTGTCAATTGACTTCATGACTGATTAAAAAAACAGGTGACAATGATGCATGTTGTGTGTTTACTGATTACTTTATCTTTCATTCCCATCATTATCTTTATTATTTTAAGGATTATTATGGCTAGTTAACTTTACAATTTAGTCTTTAGATTACAGAATATTTAGGTGGGAATATGACTAAATATGGGGACTATTTAATAATATCTAGTGATGGATTTTAGGACCAATTGGATTTTGTGTTGCAATTTTTTAGGCAGTAGATGAGAACAATTTCATCTGTTTAAACAGTAATTTTTAAGGGAAAATAAAATGTTATGGTTATTAAATTGTTTTCGAATTATGGATAAGAGTATTATAGGTTATGAGCAGAAGGAACTCACCATGTTGGTAATAAATCTATTTTCTCTCATTTCCATGCTCATACTTCTATTTTCTGTTCTGTTATATCAATATTGTTCCCGACAGTGCTCCCCAGCTATAGCTTCTCACTCTGGGAATAGCACTTAGTTCCAGTTTCTAGCTTCCCCCCCCCCCATTCCCCAAAACAGTCTCATTATTTCCCCATCAGAGCTATCAGTTCCAGCTGAGTAGAATCTTTCCTTAGAGATCTAGGGCTTCATCTTTGCAAAACAGTGGTTCTAAGTTCCTTAGGTACCAGGTGACCTTTGCAAAGAAGAGAGGGATTTCGAACCCTTTTGTTACTTCTCCTTGGGAAGAAACAATGGGTCACAATAAAAGTCAATGATAATTTTTTACTTTGAGATGAGTTCAATGGACAGGTGGTTCTTCTTTCTCTGTTCCCTAAAAATAACATTAAAATAGCAAGAAATCATTGTTTGTTGCTTGCCGGATGGTTATCATTTTTGTGTGCATCAAAGTTCATGCAGATATTAAAAGTCAATTGTCAACAATCAAAAGTTTCAATCCCACCCATGCTCTCATGAGATTAAGGAGAAAATATTTTTCATTTTATGGTAAACATTAGGAAAACTTTCATGTTATTATAAGCTATTTAACCAAGGGATTTTCAGAAGAATCCAGTACTCCATGGGCAGAATTCCAGAACTTAGTCATGCTCCCACATAGCAAAGCCTCCCCCTTTCTCCATCTCCTGAGATACTTTTTTTAAACTACTCCAGGTCTGCCTCCCCAATCCCTGAAAAACCTACACATAAGTTCAGAGCCTAGTCTTATTCTAAGATCACTTCTTTCCCTCATTAGTAAAGTCTTGGGGATATAATAAAAGTACCTGAGTAAATATCATAGCCCCAAGTTTTTCTGCTTAAAACAAGCTGTGTAGGGACCTCCCTGGTATGCAAGGGGTTAAGTCTCAGCACTATGAAGTTATCCGCAGCCACTGCAGCACAAGATTTCTATCCCTGGCCGGCCAGGGAACTGACCCACAATGCGCAGCAGACCTCTCCTGACTTATCCCCTGTCCCCCTCAGCAGTGTATTTCAGTAAACCAACCTGTTCTGCTCCCCATCCTGTCTCTGGTGAATCCTCTCACCCCCTGCATCTCTAGTCAACATCCCAGCTCTTGTATGCATAAATAAATAAATCTTAAAAACAAGCTGTGCAGAGAGAAGGTAGGGGAGACTTGAACAGAACTGCTATGGATGACACCTAGGAATTTAGCTGTTTCTCACAGGTCTGGGTTAGACTTTGGTAATCGAATTTTCATTGTTCTCTGAGGCTTCTCCACTAGGATGCATTGATGATTTATGGTTATTAATGGGTAATTCACATAACAATATTTATGTGTGTATTTATTGTGACAAATGATTATTCAGGGTCAGTATGATCCTGATTCATATTAATACAATATATTCTCTATAGTGTCCTTTGCCCATAGATACCAGTATATTATTGTCAAGCCTGTGCTCTTCCTCCCAATTTCAAAACCAAAACTCGGAGGCTATGGGTCATTGAGAAAGAGTGCTAATTGCTGTGCATTTTCCGCATCTGTCTTGTGAGTACCTTCTTTTAAAACAAATCCGTTTGGAAGCATAAAAACAAAAAAATTAACAACAAAATTAAACACATTTACTTGCCTTAAATTAGACAGAAACAAATTGATGTGAGTTAATTGGAAAATAGAAGGATTTATTACCCTTCTGCCCATAGCAACCAGCCTCTAAAGAGTCAAGAATGAGGTGAGAGGGGGTGGTCTCTCAATTACATATTCACTGCATGAACCTTATTTTTCATTTGACTGTGGATCAGAGAAGACTTCCTCTTACACTGAGGAAAGTATGAGAGTTTTGTCCCTAGCATTAAATTTAAATATGTAATGACATGGTAAATGTTAACTTTTGAATTTAAAGTCTTTAACAAATATTAATTTATGCTTTTATGACAATAATTTTCAACACTTGTGATTAAAACGATTTAGGAAAGTTATCTAAATTATAGCTTTCAGTCCTTAGAAATTCCAATTTAATAATAAGTCTAGGAGAGATTCAGTGATCAGCATTATTTTAAACCAGCATCATTGGGAATCTGGATACAAAAGATCTGTAGTATTTTCACTTGGAGAAATGTTTCCCCACAGACTATAATGCATATGAGATAAATGCTATCTAGTAATTGAGTGAAGAAAACAGTATAGTGAATAAAAATAGTGAATATATATATATCATATTCTACTGGCTCAGATGCCTAAGTTATCTCACTTTATCAAATGTTCTGCACTCCAGTATACTGTGAAATAACTGGATCTAAAGAATTTGACTTCCTTAGATCCACCACATAGATTTTGGTTTATTCTCTTGCTCTCCCAAGATACTTTTCAACCCTTCTCAACCCCCAGTGGTTATATATTCAATAAACTGAAATTTCTATCTGACAGAAAAGTATGGGAGGCTGGCTACAAAGGATTTCGGCTTTGCTGCTGATGCAGAGTCCAAAGCACATTTGATCATCAATAAATTAGTTATCACATACTGTCTATACTACGTTGTTATTGGTTTTTTCCTTACTGTCTCTTCAAAGTGATAAAAGGGAATTAATAATAATGAAAACACACACATTAACAACTCAATAATTATGTTGGCTCTTGAATAAATCTGCTGGCATTGATACTGTATCATTAAAATAGTACTCATACCACTTAGAATTCTCACTGTAACTTGGAATATTTTTGAAATTTTTTTTCTAATTATGAAAGTAACTCACACAAATTATAAACATTTGGAAAATACTGATTAGTAAAGTAAATAAGATTATCCATAATCCCAGCAATATAGTCTGGAAAATTTTTCACAGTCTTTTTCTAAACAGTCATAAAATCTCTACACTAAACCCTTTACACTTTTGTTTCCTAAACAAAATCCTGAATCAACTAACCATAGCTAGAGCAATCTCATAGGAAAGACTAGTAAGAATAAACATGGCATAATGGAGTGTGGGAAATAATAATTGCAAAGATATTTACTTGAGGTTTTCTTCTTGCCTGAAATCATTTTGCTTACCACAAGACGCAGGCAGGAGGCCTGGTTGCACTTAGTGGTCAATATGGTTAATCTCTGAGATAATAAATGGCTTAAGGCAAGTTAAATGTAATAGTTTATACAAACTATAAAAGAAGTATAATTTATCAAATATTCAAGTAGTAACAGCACTTACGTACAATATGGGTAGATTTTTAGACATTCATTATATATTGCCTGTTTTTTTGTTGTTATTAGTTTTCTTACCGTCCCTTTAACATGATTGTACAGATTTGCATCTTCTGGCATAGGTCCTAAATCCTTAAATAGACTAGCCCCATCCAAGACTATCCAGGCCTTTTAAAATTTTTCCACTTCTACAGCTTTATAGTATCAAATGTCCAGGGGATAACTTTCAAATTTTGCATTTACATATAAAGAGATGGGAAACGATACCTCTAAGTCACATAGATTATTGCAAACCAAGTTTACAATTGGTTTATAATTCAACAAAAATAAACATTTTCTACTTCAAGAACTTGACTATCAGAATATCAAGGCATACAATTTTGAATTTTGCATTTTTTTAATAACATGAAAAGCCACGGGGTGTGGACAAGTTTGGAAACCACTGACAAAAGATGTGAGTCTCATTAAGAAATCAATTCCCTCTAAATTTTTTTTTCAAAATATTTGAACTTTTTTTCCGGAATATTTTCCCCCAGATGATAGTTTCTTAATTGTATGTGACTCAAATTCATGTATTTCTGGTCTTGCAATGCTCTATTTTGGAGAAAGACATGGTAGTATTATTTAGAATTATTTAAAAGAAGTCATCATTAATTAGTTATAAGTTTCTTATAGCTCCAGTTTCCTCACATTTTTGTTCCAGATAACTCAATACAAGTATTTTTACCAAAATTATGAAAACTATTTTAATGTTACATTGAAAACTGATCATTTTATTGTAATGTCTGCTATCTTGACTGTGTATTAGACTTTCTGATGGTTTTAGTTAAAAAACGGCAATTTAACAATAATTCAATTGTAATGAACAATTTCTGAAGTTTTAAAAGTGGAGGAATAGTGTCATTTCCTTTTGAATGCTAAGGATGCCAATAGATTAATTATAGATGTTATGTATTCTATTCATTCCCTCTTATATCTCTGGGTCTTTATAAGACATGAAACGGGCCAGAGAAGAGAGTTATTTCAGGAATGTGCAATTTAAATGGAAGATGGATTAATAACTAGTTAAAGAGCTTGTATTTCCCGAGAAGCAATCCTAAAGTTTTGTCCTTCTGAATTCACAGTTAGTGTGCTTGAAATTAAATGTTGTACATAACATCTATAAACTATTTTTAAACATTTTCTTTACAGCAGCATATTTTATCTAAGTTTTAGGTCAAGTTTTGATTTAGAAGGCACAGGCTAGTTTTTTAAATTCGTGACAGCAATTTGATATTTCTCATAAAGTATGTTATTTAATTTACTTTCCTGAACCAATTACATATTTTGTGAATTTGTGGCTTGGTTAATGACCTTTCATCATTATAGGTGACTCTACCAACAAGTGATAGTCTTTAGCACACCAAACTGATTTGAACAAAATGTCATTTAATAAATCAATCTTGCCCTTTTGAATGAAATTTCTTTCACGTCATAAAGCATGGACTTTTAATAACAAAGAAACACCTTCAGCTTCAAAATTAGATATCAAATAGTCCAAACAGTTTTTCAACAAGTTACTAGTGCAGAAATCAAGTGCCATTGGAAATGGCTTCAATTCCTTGTCAAACATAGCCAATACTACAGGTTGGTAATTTCTGCAGTATATTCACTTTCACATGTGATTTTGAGTCAGAATTATGTCTTCTTTGCTATGAACCTAAAGAAAAATAGTCTCAGATACATTTATTTTGCTCCTTGGTAGTAGTTTTGGGATTTGTGAGATATTACTCCGATAGCTGTGGAAATTATGTGAATATAATTTTATATGGTTTCAAAGTTTAAAAAAAATGCTTGATGTCATACACTTAACACTTCTATCAACTCTCTCTGCAATCTATTTTTCTATCTATCACAAAACAATCATAAATATATTCCTTTCAATTTATGTTTTTTTAATAAAGATTGATTTATTTATGCATACAAGAGCTGAGGTGTAGGCCAGAGGTGTGTGTGGGGTGGGGGGTGAGAAGATTCACCAGAGACAGAGTGGGGAGCAGAACAGGCAGATCTACTGGAATACACCGCTGAGAGGAGCAGTAGGCGAGACAGGAGTGGTCTGCTGTGCCACGTGGGTAAGCTCCCTGCCCAGGGAGCAGTAGCTGCTATAGCTTGATAATGCTGAGACTTAACCCCTTGCACCACCAGGGAGGCCCTCAATTTGTTTTAAATAAAACTATTTTATTTTGATTATTGGCTATTATGCATTGTTAAAACTAACATGAAGAAGGAAATTCTGAGCCCCCAAATTATAATACCCATGTCCACTCATTGAAGACAAAGAGAAAAAAATAACAAAATGAAAAAAAAAAAAGCTTATGTGGTTTGCCATATCCTGAGAAATTCATCCCCTAAAATTTTTTCCTGTATGAATCTGATTATTTTCTAAGATCAAACATGCAAAGAGCCTATTCATAGATCCAAGCTGGAAGAAGAGACATTTCCAATTTTAGGAATGTTTTAGAGAAACTTTTAAAAAATATTTCACCAATGAATTAACAAATAATTATATTATTATGATATTAAATTACATAGATTAGCATGATGGATTTCTGGTCACAAAAACTATTTTACAAATTGTTTCCAGGTTATAAAAATACTGTGAGAAAGCAGAACACATTTACACAAGCAAGACATGGCATAAAGCCTTTCTGTACGTGAGAAGATTATTTTATTTCATTGCTCTACTTCCATCTAAGAAACAGTCTTAAAGTATGGGGACATAGCTGCACAGAGTGAATGTAAAAGGATTGAGAATTGAGTTAATGATTAAGAGAAGTGCATCTCAAAATTGAATGTATAGACAATCTTCTAAGGAGTTAGAATATAGATTCTGAGTCCACAGTTCTCTAATGAGTTTGAGACTGCATTTCTAAGAAGTTCTCAGATAAAGATCACATTGCTCACATCACAGTGATGCTGGACTGACTGATTTAGAGCAGTGGATGCTATACCTGACTGTCTAACAAAGTGACTTTGGAAAGGTTTTATAAACCAAAAGAAAGACTTGAATCTGGGTCATTCAAGAGTACCTTTGACATGAGTACAGTTTAGAAACTCCGCCAGTGATTCAGTCTCAGCCAGCGTTGTGAACCACAGTGTAGATGATTGGTTTTCTGTACTGAAGGAGCACATAGGTGCAGATGTGTCTTGGGAGGTGGATGGAGGGGGTCTTGGGCTGGAAGTTTTTAAAGATATAGAGAGAAGCAGAGATTTATTCTGAGCACATTTACCTCCTGCTCCAGAATTTCTTTTCTGCCAGACAGACAAGAACTGATTTGTGGGGCAAAGATTATTTGTGACTCACTATTCAAAACTGAACCTAACTCTGCTCTGGTTATGCTGGTTTCCTTGCTATTTCTGAAAATCCCTAACCAAACCACCCAAGTTTTGGATTAGATATTTCCTTACCCTGGAATAGTTACTGCAAATATCCCATGGCAGTTCTTTACACCTCTCAAGCATTTGAACAATATCATTCCCTCAATAAGATTTCCTAACCATGAAATTCAAAATATGTTCTACCAGAGCCTCTGATTCCCTCCATTTTCATCATTTTTTCTATAGCACATATCATACTAGTTGTTTATTGTATTTACTAATCATTTTTTTTTCCTCACCCCTCTTCTTCACTATTATCAGAAAGTAGTGATGGTAGGAATCTTTGTTCATAGATATGGCTAAACTGGTAGAAAAATTCCTTTTTAGGGCACATTTTATAAGTGAATGAATGCATATCTAAAGTCATGTCATTTTGGAAAAGTTTTCTGTGACCGTACCAGAAAAGAAGGCCACATCTTCAAACTTCCTACCCTTATTATTCTTAATTATAAAACATTTTATTTTCCTTATGCCCTCTCTCTCTGTCTTTATCTGCACACGGACATGTGTTTAACTTTCATTTGCTTTTGAGTTTATTATTAGCACATGAATTCTTTAAAGACAGTGGCACATATTCAGAGGTATGTACTAAGCAAACATAATACCTCCTAGCACAGTATGCATGGGTCATATTTGTTGACTCTTTAAAAAAGGGGAAGAGTACAAAGATATTTTAGCTTCTCTGAATTGCTATAATGTAATGAATAATTTCCATTTTACATTTCTCTGGATACAAAAACATTGTTTTTGATGGCTGATTTAGTGCTTTTTTTTTTATTCAAGCGAGGAGGACAAACAAATCAGTCAGACATTTATTTCTAATATTTATGTTATGATCTTTGCACCAAGCAAAATTTAGATTATGATTGTGTCCAATTGGTTTGCTTGCCAAAATGCATCCATGTATTTAGATCCTCTCTCCTCTGCCATCCCATTTTCTTGGCTCCAAAAGATGCATACCCAGAGTTCTACTAATAAAGAATTGGCACTACAAAATGTCTGGTTCAGCCCAAGGAAAATTCCCAAAACTGGCTAAAATACTCTCATGGTGGGAGGCTGGTTTTCTACTTAAATATACTTGTGGTCTATTGAGGGCTCCCTGTTTCAGAGTTGTTTACTTTTGATCCCACAGGGCCCACATTTTCCATTAGACAGCACTTCTGTAACCCTGTAGCTCTATAAGTTGTCCACACTGTGATGGCATGCACGAGACATCAAGACCCAGATTTGCTACACAAACTTGAAACTAGTGTTTGTGTGTTCCTTCTCGACACAGGTCATCCTGTCTTGTGGATTCGTTTACATAGCTTGTGAGTAAGGGCTTACTCAAAAGATCCAAAGACAGTTGTGCATATGTTGTTCCTCTTGATTTAGTCATATGCACAAATAGGTATAAGAAAAAAAGCAAGGCTCCAATTTTGAATTGAAGGTCCAATAGTTTTATTTTCTAAAATTAAAATAATGATTAAAAGCAGTGTAATCATTTCAAGGTTGACAGGACAGAAATTTAAACTAGATTAATTTGGGTTTCTTAAACCTTTTATCTAACAATTGGTAATCACTTACTAAGTCATCCCTTTATTAATTCACTGAAGAGTTTTTACTGAATTTTATACACAATATTGTGCAAGGCAGGTAGGGATTAAACTTCAATAACCCTAATTATGTAAAATATGAAAAAAAAAAACCCAGAGGAGGAAAGGACCATAGATAGTTATTGCAATTATTCAAATCTAATTTAATGAATATCAATTTAATGAATATCTATTAAAGTACCTGTTTTGTGTTCAAAATGTAATACCTGCACATGCTTACAGATTATTAGTTGACTTGGTCAATTATTAGCTATAAATAGCTATAAAAATTCTGGAAATCTATAAACAGTTTGGATTTAGAAAAATTTTAGAACATTAGGAAGAGGTTATGCTGTAAAATAACATTCTATAATATCATTTTGTTCCAAAGGGAGAGTAAATAATGAAGAGATAGGAGACTATCGATTAAAAATGTATTTGGAATCTACTCTTTGTCAGAGTGTGCAAGGATTATGTGGTGGTTGCATTGGTAGAGGTAGGATTACAAAGATAAATTCTTATCTCACCATTAGAGAATTAATAATCCTTATGAAAAGGGGACTTCATATATGTATCCATCCTCCAGTGTCTCAATGTACTCAAGTTAGCACTCTCACCCGCAAGGCAGATATGGGAATTGTACCTTACCAGAATTGCACTGCTAGATGCTCAGAAGCTTTTCTTAGGTTGACTTGCATTTTGATACATCGTTGGGTAGTTAGACAAGGATCAGAGAAAAATCTCCTGGTTGGCCTGGAGACCCAGTTATTCAGTATGGTTAGATGTTGGTTTAGAGGAGATTAGCTCTGTCCTGTGGTTAGCCTGCAGGGAGTCCATCAAATGTCTTGTCCTACATCTTTTGGATGCCAGCTCATGGTAAACTTGGCCCCTAAATTTTGAATAACTAAGTAAATAGATAAAGTTCCATTCACCCTACACTTAATCACCAAGGAGGCCTACACAACCTCTCTCCCTTCTTTTCTGGAAAATAATTTGGGAAAGCTCTGTTAGGGTTCTGTCGCACAATGTTTTGATCGCTCTGCAGGGATACTCTCATTTCTTTCAAAATAGACATTGATGGCCCATTAAACAATTGTCTACGTAATTAGTTCTTAGAGAACAGGAAGGGGTTCATCTTCAAGCACTTTCCTAATTAGTCAGAAATATTTTCACTACATTCTGAATGGTGATTGTGTTGATGGGGTGCTTTTCCCAAGGTACATTTTAATCTTAATATAGGATCTTTAAAAATGTCATATTAACTCCTAAGAGTTGGGATTTGTGGAGTGGGTTTTTGATTGTCACTATCACAAAATGCTGAAGATTCTGAATGTGGGGAAGAGTACATGAAATAATAATTTCATGAGTCCTAATGACTTTTCAGCATTTATGTAGTCAATTTTGCAGATGAAAAACTCACAATATTTGAGACTAGAGTCTCTTTCTATTTTACATATAACCACAAAGGACATCTCTTGTAAAATAGAAATGAATGAATGCAGGGAAAAAAGATTGAGAAATTCCTGGAGGCAAGTTAGAGCAATGCCAAGAGCATAAAAAGGAAGTAGAGAGTGAGCACATTATTAATTAGATTCTTTCAAATAAGATTATTTCATATTTTTTCAGCATAAAAAATGAAATTGTATATCAAATAACTGTATATGAGCCAAATCCCAATGGAATCTCCAAATCTCTTTTCTTCTATTTCTCATCAATAAAATAGAGGTGATGTTAATAGTACCTACATTGCGAGGTTACTGTGAGAATGAAGTGTTACTCAGTGTGTTTTTATAGATCACTAGGACAGTGCCTAAAAGTGAATGTTACTAAAACAATTATTAGGATTAGTCTCTAATAATTGTTGTCCATCCATACAGTCTCTGGAATCAAGAGGAAGTTTCTGGGGTCAGGGTCTTTTATATTTCCTTCACCCTGTCTGGCTTGTTGCCCCTCCCTCTGTTCTTTTGGTTTAAATGTCTCATTGTCATTGAAGCGTGCTTGACTGTCTGATCTCAGCATCTTCTATTGTCCTTATGACACACTTGCCCCGAAAGCTCTTATGACTTCCAGGTCACATTCATTATTTGCCTATTTCTGTCAATCTTCTCCAACAGAATGAGGGCATGCACTTTTTTGTTCGCTGCCACATCCCTAATGTCTAGAACAGGGTCTAGAATAGAGTGGGGGCTCAAGCAATATTTGTAAACTGATAAGCACACACATTAATCTATTTCAGTTAATGCTTGAACTTTTAGGCTGTCTACAATGATTTTCAGATTTCCAATTTGTTCAGTATGAGATGGCCACAGTGCAAGAACTTGCTAAATGAAACCACAAATTACCTTCCCTGATCTTTCACTGCTTTTATGTTACTACTACTGCTCTATGCTCTCTTGACCGCTTCATGCTGAACATTGCCTTGCTTTGGCTTGAATTGAAATTGCCTCACATTGCACTTTACATCTGTTGTTTCATAAGATATGCATTACTTTTTGGCAACCTGGTCACCTAAAATGTTTCACGCTTTACACCTTTCCTTTTGTTTTTGCCAATAGTTTTCTAAGGCCCAGTGACCACACATTAGCCCTTTTGGCCTAGGTAGCACTGCCCTTACACACACTGGAACACACACTTGGTTTTTTTCAGACTTCGTTAATCTGTCCTAGCTTCATTTTTGCTATCAATTCAGGAAGGCACTTTATTTTCACTTTGACATTTGATAATTTTGAGAGGGAAAACAATAGTTCCCATACTGGATTCTGTTAGGGATAGCTTCTCCCTAGATAAATCACTATTTGCTTTCTATCATCTCTTTCAGCATCTCATTTTTCAAGGTAGAGAAGGACGATCAAAGACTTTGGGGCCAATGTGCTGCTGGATTAGAAACATAGCTAGATTGCTGCATCAGCCATTTCAGTCTCTCACCCTACATGTTAAAGTATTCTTATGACCTGGGCCTGCTTCTCCCACCCTCATTTTATATCCCTCTTTACTAATTAATTCTTAAGATTCTTTGGTTGCCAGCTCAATTGTAATTGATTCATGTCTTCCCTAAATCTCCCGCCCCAATCAGATATGCATTACTTTTTAGTTTTTTAGTTACTATCATGTAGTACATCATAAGTTCCCTCTGTGGACTACACTAGTTTGCATATTAGTGTATTTATTTGATTTTTATCTCTTCTTCAAGTACGAGGCTGGAGTCACTGTGTGTTTCTTATCATTATATCTGACTATCCATGATAGGTACTGAAGAAATATTACTTTTCTTTTTTTCTCTTTCTATCACAGAATTGATAACAATTTGTAAATATATTTTGATTTCCTTTCTAAACTATAAACTCCAAGTGGCCAATGCCAAGTTTATTTCCTGAGGTTTATATACATTACTGGCACTCAAAACTATAAACATGACTGTAAATGTCCTGAGGCCTTCACCCAGGAAAACATCCTCTTAAAATGTTGTACACTTCTCCCTTCTTTTCAGTAGCTTCTCTACATTTTAGATATTCACCTGAAATTCCTACTTCCTAATAAATCCTCTCTGTAAGCAAATCTAGCTTGAGTAGCATTCCATTCTTTCACAAAAGTGTAGTATTTCTCCCCAGTGATTTTACTGTCTACCAAGTGATTTTGAGGACAGGAATTGTTCTTTGCTCTTCATTGTTTTACCAGGTATATGACAGGCTCATAAATTATTTTGTTGAAAATTAGATGAAAGATCCATAAATGGACACAAAAATAGTGAACTCAAAAACAATCACCAAATTAACAAAGAACCAAATGGAACTAGCATTTCAGAAATCACATATACATCTAGAAGGAAGCTTAATACTAGTGGTAAGTTCCAGGCTAAAATATTTTGCCATAGGTTGGGAAAAGCAAAATTGCATCTAAATTTTGATGGCTTTTGTGATGCCTATCAGTGCATCGATTGAATATTAACTTAACTCTCTAGATCCCTGGTTAAGGTTAAAGTCTCCCTTTAACTAGACTTGTAAGTGCAAAAATGCTATAAAATTTGAAGTACAATTAGAGTTAGTTATACAAGCTACTTAGAAGCAAGCAAATATACTCAGGCAAAACTTAATGAGCCAAATTTAATGTAGATTATTTTGAAGAACATGTACTTTAATATTATTAATGACATTTAAAAAAAGCATATATTTATCTACTCTTCCTCACATTTTTAATTTTTTTTTGTTGTTAAAGATGTTTTGTTCTCACTTTCTCAGAGCAAGCATAAAGCAACATTCTTATAATCATTACTGATTAGCTAATGTGAAGCTAGCAACTCAAATGCCCAGAGCTGCCATTCCTTGGATTTGGTAAAGGAAATGCACTTACAGTTATGAAGAGTATCAGTGTTCTCAAATATCACAATTTAGGTGAGACTTTGATGAAGCAAAGGATACCAGGAAGGATATGACTGTTAAATTCTTCTCCTTGCCTCTTTATAAAAGGAAATAACTGAAAAGTTGCTGTATCTTGTCTTTCTGGAACAGCTTTATAAGTCATTTTGCAATGATTAAAATTGAGCAGTCTTTGTGGGAATCATATTGGAATTTAGATCCTGGAAAAATAACTTTTTAGAAGATAGGGACAAGTGGGTACATATACATGTTACTTCTCTCTACACTATGTCCTGAATTGAATCCAGAAGGTTTTATATGGTTTCTAGGCAGACACATTTTTTTCCTAAAAATCCTGTGTTTATTCTAAGATTCCTCCACATCTCATCTTTTACTCTTATTTTCAAAGATCGCAGACTGCTACTGAGACCAGAGAATACTGATAAGCAAACACTCATGGTTTGTGAGAGTCATAGTTTTAAATTTTCAATTCCAATTCCTTGTGTATTATATACAAATAACTGTAAGAGTATTGGCATAGGAACACTTTAAGCTTGATAATTTTACCATAAACTCATGAGGTAACATTATCCCCACAGTTCAGATAATAAAGCTGAGTTATAAGGAAGTTAATAATTTATTGAAGCATCTAGAAACAGGATTTAAAGTGAAAAATTTAAGGTCCCAGAACTTACCCTCTTTAGCAGCATTTAGGTACTACATATGCAATAATGTCTGTTACCTAGTTGCTAAGTTAAATTCTAATTTTCAGTAACGGTGATTATGTGTTTTAATTTTTGTAGAAGAGAAAAGAGATAATTTCCAATAAATTTCACTTCTATCTTTTTAAGTTTTTATCATCATTCTTTGGTATATTTTTGCTATCTAAAAATCATAGTGAAGAATGAAACTAAATTATTTATTACATAGTTTATTTACACTAGGTAATGGTATCTATATATGCCCATAAATCAAATGTAGACAGCAATAACTTTGAAATTTTAGGAGCACATATATAGGCCATGGGTTTTTCTTTTTCTGAGAGTCAAATCTCTCTAAAGTTCTTTCAAAATGGAACACTTTCTGTTTTATTGTTTTTATTGTATCGCTAGGTTTATTCATTTTCACAAATTCAAGATAGAAAATTCCACCCAATTCTCCAAAGATTGAGAATGAACACTTCTTTAATGTCAGAGGCTAAAAAAAAATTATAACTCTATTCCAAATACAGCTGAATGAAAAGTTGTCTCTGAAAAAAATAACAATAATGTTTCTGTTTCTTATTTAAGTTTTACACAAAAGACCATGGAAATAAATGTGTTATAATAAAGATGAACTTTGGAAAGCAACAAATGTCAAATGGTATTCTTTCTTCTCTATTAGAATGTACCTTTATACTTTGTATTTTTTTATTGCAAGCTCTTTCAAGCATCATTTTTTCAACTTTTTATAGACCATTTATTTGCCTTTGATTTCATTTGATATGTTTTAAATTCATATTCTTTTTTTTAATATAATATATATTTTTATTGTTATTATGTCTTTTACATTTTGCATTCCCCTTGGGTAGCCCACCACCAATTCACCTGTGATCCATAAATTCATATTCTAACCAAATTGATCTTAATTATTTTTCCAGTTTTGACTACAGCTATATGTTTACTAAGTGCTTTTGTGAAATGGATTTTACATTTAAGTGCCCTGTGATGGGGCTTTAGTTGGTTATAAGCTTGTTATGTAATATTCTTTCCCTCTTGTAAATTGCATTTTTGGCAAAGCTGGTTCTGATTCGGATTTCATTTATTCACATTTCACTTTCTTACCTTTAAAATTTTTTAAAAAATATATCAATTTATTTATGCATACAAGCTGGGGTACAGGTCAGAGGCATGGGGCAATGAGAGGGCTCACCAGAGACAGAGTGGGGAGCAGAACAGGCAGATAGATGGAAATACACTGCTGAGGGGAGCAGCGGGCAAGGCAGGAGAGGTTTGCCGTGCCATGTGGGAATTAACCGCTGCACCATCAGGGAGGCCCTAAAATTTTTAATCTTATAACTTTCCATTTTCTAAATCTTTACAAATGCCACCTTAATCTTGACAAATAAAACCAACCATTTGTATTTTTCTTTCTTCTGGTTGTTCTTCCTTTCATTATGTTTCCGTGTTTATTATTCTTTAGTTTTCTTCATTTTTAATAACTCTTCTTTCACTTTTCTATACTTCACCAAGAAAAATTTTATTTATCAAAAATGTCATTAAGAAAATGATATAAGGACCTCCCTGGTGGCGCAGCGCTTAAATGCTGCGCTGTGGAGCTGTCGGCAGTGGCCACATGAGTTTGACACGTGGCTGGAGAGAATCCCACATGGTGCAGCAGACCTCTCCTGCCTCGCCCGCTGCTCCCCTCAGCAGTGTGTTTCCGTCCATCTGCCTGTGCTGCTCCTCACTTTGTTTCTGGTGAAACACCACTCCACGCCTCTGGCCTGTACCCCAGGTTGTATGCGTAAATAAATAAATCTTTAAAAAAAAAGAAAATGAAATAAAATATACATGTGTGGAGAACTATTTTAATTATTTGCAAAACTTATATTTGACAAAGCAAAAATATCCTGGAACTATGAAGATTTCCTACTATTTCAATAAAATAGTTAACACTATATAAATTAGCAGAATTTAATAGATGTTTTATGAAAAAGACATATAAAAATGAGCAATAATCAAATAAAAATTGGGTAATATCATTAGTCATCATTAAAAAAATCATACTAAACCATAATGAAAATTCCCTACATATTACCAAAAACTAAAATAAAAAAGACTTACAACACTCAATATTGGCAAGAAAGTGGAGAAACTGGGCACTTAAATGTCATTGAAGGGAGCTTAAAAAGTTACAACTAGTTTGAAAAGTATTTGGGTGTCTAATATAAAGTCAAACACATATCTACCCACGACCCAGAAGTTCCAATCTTAGGTATTTATCCAATAGAATAAAGTGCGTCCACAAGATGACATAAGATAGCCAAAACTTTCTGGAAACAACCCAGGTGTCTATCAATAAGAGAACAGATGAACAAATTGTGAAAAAAAGTGGACTACTGCTCAGTAATAAAAAGAATGAACTATTAATACACGTAACAACATGGATAAATCTCAAAACATTGAGGGAGATTGTATCAAAGAATGAAAATTGCATCATTGCTTTTACAAGAGATCCTAAAATAGGCAAAAATAAATAAAAATAGTATTTGTCTCTGTGAATTGGCAGAGTGCTTTAAATTGAGGGAACATGAAGGAATTTTCAGGGATGATGGTAATAATCTGTCTATTGATCGGGTTGCACTAGGGTATACATCTGTGAAAATTGAATGATAAACTATTAATGCATTTCATTGCTTGCAAATTTTATCTCAAAGGGAACAAGCTTAAACTCTAGGTAATTGTATACATCTTTAGTCTTTAAAGGGAAATATACTGATGTCTGCAATTAACTTTATAGTGCATAAAAATAATTTGTTGGGCTTCCCTGGTGGCGTGGCGGCTGAACGCTGCGCTGTGGAGCTGTCAGCAGCACATGATGCAAGTTCGATGCCCATCCGGGGAGAATCCCACATGGTACGGCAAACCTCTCCTGCCTCTGCCCACTGCTCCCCTCAGCAGTGTGTTTCCTTCGATCTGCCTGTTCTGCTCCCCACTCTGTCTCTGGCGAACCCTCTCGCCGCTCCACGCCTCTGGCCTGTACCCAGGCTTGTAGGTATAAATAAATAAATCTTTAAAAAAAATTTGTTGATGAATGGATACAGGTATTGATTAATGTTTAGATATTCAATAAATCATATCAAATCAAATATTAATTATGTCACCTAGGTAAAAGGTATACAATTGTTTACTGTAAAAATCTTTCCACTTCTCTATGTGGTTGAAAGCTTTTATTATAGGCCTCCCTGGTGGTGCAGAGGTTAAGTGCTGCGCTGTGGAGCTGTCGGCAGCGGCGATGCGAGTTAGATGCTCAGCCAGGGAGAATCCCACATGCACAGGTGCAGCAGACCTCTCCTGCCTCCCCCGCTGCTCCCTTCAGCAGTGTATTTCTGATCTGCCTGTTCTGCTCCCCACTCTGTCTCTCGTGAACCCTCTCGCCGCCCCACACCACTGGCCTGTACCCCAGCTTGTATGTATAAATAAATAAATCTTTAAAAAAAAAGAAAGCTTTCATTATAAAATGATAAAAGTGAAATAAATGTAGGATATACATTTTATTTTAGCTATTTGTTAGTTTTGAACATACTTCAGTCTAATGCATATACCATTTTGGTTTTTCTTAGTGATTCAGAAGAAAACTATAAACTATAGACATATTAATCAATAGACATTTAAGTCCTATTTAAGACCTGTTGTGAGTCCTTGATGTACTAAAATAAAGGAGGTCCAATGTAAAAAACATGAGAAATGCATAACAGCAACTTAAAAAAAAATCCTGGATAACTGTTGCGAGAAACCTTCAAAGAAAATACTAGCTCATTGATGTCGATAATGGCACAGAGATTTGTAAAGTGTGCAAAAAATAGATGTGAATCCATCTGAGTTGAAAAAATTCTGAAAAGTCAAAATCAATATGAAGACATTTAAAGAATGCATGATAAATCCTATAAGAGACTATAAAAATAAAAATTCAACAGATGAAGTTATGATTTTCTTCTTTAGTGCTCTGTAACATTATGGTGCTCCTTGAATCAGATGACATTTTAGATTTAATGAAATATGATACGTATGAGTTCCTGCTACATTCTAGATACCATATTATGTTAGGTTTTAGAAAGACAGTGATAACAGTGGTAGGCCACTAAAAAAATGCAAATTTTGAGAAGAAAATATAAATGCTGATTATTCAAATATATTCAATAATATCATTTTGCTATGCAAATATACTCTGTAGCAGAATCTAAACTTACCTGGAATTGTCCAGGAAAATTTCCAAAAGTGGCATATTTTGTTATCAAGGATAATTATCAATTCATGATTGTGGAGATAGGAATACAAGAAAGAGCTGTCTAGAAATATAAACAACAAACATAAGAAAACCCATAAAGGAATGATGGGACAGAGTGATGAAATGTTTCTATTGTGAGAGTTTGAGAGTTGTGAGAGGAGATAGTGTTCCATGAAATAAGTAGGTTAACTTTTGAAGTATGTTGTATGCCATAAGTATTTTAGGATTATGGTTCAAATGTTCCCAAACTATGGATTTTTAGTATATGTCTAATGGGGAAGAATCAATAAAATAAAACTATTCTCTTAACTGAGTTCTTACTGACAAATGATGTGTTATCTGACTGCCTTTTGTTTTAGGTATAAACAGTAATTTTTTATAAGTAATCAACTGGGATATTGAGAGTTGCTCACATTATATTTACATAATGAAATTACAATATTGCTAATAATTCTAAGAACAAAATCCAAGACTTATCACATCTCAAACTGCCATTTGATTGTTGTCAGCATCGTGAATTTTCCAAAACACAGGTGTGCTTATGAGAAGAGAGTTGTAATTTCTTCCACTTGAAGGACTACATTTATTTATATACTGGATATTATTTTACTGTCTGGCATTTTTTCACCCTTCAGGTATTAGCATCCCAATTTTTCTCTAGGAAGTGAAACATCACTCAAGATCAGTTAGTGATAATTTACTTGCTTGGCTAAAATTCTACATCCAGAATAAACATACAAATCAGAGCAGAGCAAGCAAATCACATTGTGCTGGTTCCAATGATTGATTGGTTCAGGGATGGTTTTACAACAATTTGACAGAGACAGACTGGACTTCAGCGGAATTATCCCTCTTTGCCCATTCTTCTCTTTCCTCTCTCATTTCCCTCCTTCTCTTCCTCTTTAGAATTTAACCTGGTAAATGATGGGGACTTACAGCTGCTGAGAGCTACTTGAATAACAAATGAAACTTAAATATAGAAGCCAAGATAGAGGAGAACATGACTGCAAATGGAGAGAGGTGGTTTTGTGTATGCCCTTGAAACAAGTTATTCTTGAAGTTATATATACTGCCGGGCCTGTCAAATCTGTTAACCAATAAATACTCCTTTTCCACAATCCAATTTGGGTTCTATTTTCTGATACTCACTACAGAAAGAGTTATAATGCAAATGTCTAGTTTTCAGTGTATTTGCAGTATTTTCTTGAGAAAACTTAGCTTTCAATTTCTCCTATAGTACCCTTATTGTCAAATTTCCTGGTTTAAGTCCTGATTATGTTACTCACATATAATCACCTGTTACTATAAACCTCTCTGTGCCTCATTTTCGTTAGTAGTAAACAGACAATAAAAATATACTTTACTGATAGTGATTTTCTGACAAATGAGACGATTAAGGAAAAATGCTTAAGATATTTTTCACATGCTAAATCAGTATTAGCTATTTTTATTGCATAATGATTAAATATTATTTATGATTATTTGCTTTGAATGCTGAGAAATATTTGGTTTATTTTGCAGTTTGTTGTAAATCGGCATACTTTGGGCCTCTAATTTCCGAATGATTGAATTTTTTTAAGGTTTACAGTAGTGTATTCCAAAATAAATCACCTACAGCATTAGAATTAATGCGCATGCAAGCATAATCTCATAACTTATTTAGCTCAATGATATATTATTGGTGTCATATCTTAGTTTGTGAGAATCTCAAACTTCTAACAAATGATCAAAGAAAAGTAATAAATGACTGAATTAAATGTGCATTTGTTCTTATTTTTCTAATAAATAAATAACTCAAAAATTTATAACTGAGCTGATTTTTTTTTTGCCAACTGGGACGTAGCCCAAGGGAATCATTGTCAAAATTACTTACATGATTACTTAAGTGAGTTTAAGATACCCAGAACAGGCCTATCCAAAACCTGTCACTTTGGCATATGGATTATTTCAAGCTAAGGTCAATGAAGGTCTTGAAGCTCAGGAAAAATATCTACATTCCCTTCACTATCTGGAAGAATGAAAACTGGGGAGGTACCCAGATTTGAATTTTTATTAGAAATAATATATCAGAGAAACCTATCTACATGGCAGGTTATTACATTGATTTTTTTCTTTGCTAACCCACCTGATGTTTTGATTATTCATCCAGTCTGAGGAAAAAAAACAGGGGGCTGGGGTTTTTGCCTGTGCCCCAACACCCCTAACCTATTCCTTAATGCACCTAAGACATTCATTTCTATAAATCAGTCTAATAAAAATAAGAAACAGAATTGAAAGTAGTTATGCATTCCGTAAGTAGGTACAGAAGACCTGATGGAAAGCAGCTAAAACACTTGTCTGGTAGCAGAGCGTTCCCAGAGGAAAGTTATAGTGGAAAATCGTTCTGTGATATATTCCAAAATGAATGCACACTTGCCCCCTGGTGATTCAATTTAAGACTAAAGTAAAAATATTTCTAGCTAACTGGAATAACTTGGAGAAAAAGGAAAATTGGATATCTCACCATGAAATAAGTAAATACATAAATGTCTGACAGGTGGTCTGTCTCACCATATTGAAGTGTAATGAAAGCTGTACGTAAAAATCTGTAACTTTTAGTTTCTTGGACTTTTGATTATTTATTGACTCTAAATATCATGAACAATAAAAAAGTGTTTTTCAAATAAATGATTTGGGTACCAAGAGGGAGTAAAGAAAACCTTGTAACCTTTAATGATTAATAAAATAAACTTTCTACAGGGAGAAATTTGTTTTTAATACCATAGCACACAGGTAATCAAATGAAGGCAATTTCTTAAATTTTTGAAGATATTGATTTTTGCAAGGAAGCTATCTCTGGTGAAAAACCATCATTAAATTAGCTAAGTTACCACAGGTAATCAATTCATTTTCAAATGTTCTTGTGAAATAATGGAGCAAACGAATTAACCATTAACCCTACACCATCCTGGGAAACTGAACTACTAGATAGTAAAAGTGCTCTACTTTACTGACGTAGAGTAAATGTTTGTATAATTATATGTAGCTCAAGTTATTATAAATTAATGCTCTGGATTCAAGCTCAGTTTATACGACCGAGTTTTATTTCATATTGTGCAATAAAATTCTCATTTTGTTCCTCATCAAATTTAAAGATGTTCTAGCTTAGAGCAAATGCAAGAATCATACTGTCAAAAGCTTAACTTAACTTGTCACCACTGGAGGTCATCTGGTTTCATGATCTATACTGCTGGCATGGAGGGCAAAATGTAGGTTTTTAGGACTTGAAATATTCCACGTAGGGGCCTACCTGGTGGCACAACCCATTAAGTCTCAGCCTATGAAGCTATCCACAGCCAAGGCAGCATGAGTTTGATCCCTGGTCAGGGAGCTTCCCATACAGCGAAACAGACCTCTTCTGCCTTGTCCGCTGCTCCCCTTTGCAGTGTACTTCAGTCAATCTGCCTGTTCTGCTCCCTACTCTGTCTCTCGTGAATCCTCTCACCACCTCACACCTCTGCCTACACCCCAGTTCTTGTATGCATAAATAAATAAATCTTTAAAAAAGAGAACTATTCCACATATATTTACCATTGGAACTATATTTTAGTTTTTCATTGCCTTCACATTAAAACACAACCCTAATGCTGATAGCAAAAGATTTTCCTTTCCCTGAAGTATAAATGTATATTTTTAAAGTTTCCAGAAAAGATGTTAATTCAGGGAGGTATCAAGAGAACCTAGGATATATGATCTTGGATTTTGTTTTCTTCTTTTCTTAAATTAAAGGACAATTAAAATACTGTCCTTAAATAGGACAATAACCTACATCCATCCTTTTCATTTTTCCTAAAGTTATATGATGACCCTGCAGAGTCAAAGGTATCATTTTAAAAATAGGTTTTAGCAAATGGTCATATTATTGGACAGCTATAGTTTTATCTATTAATTCATTCATGAATATGCCATAGTAAAAATTATTCTGTGTTTATAATTATCATGTTTGGGCATTTCTATGTAACTCTCTATGATTCTATAGAGTGACAGCCTTTAACCTTCCAAGTTCAGAAAGTTGCTGGTCCTTTATAGAGCAATGCTTTGAGGCCCACTGCATATGGAACTTAGAAAACCATTTTCTGTTCATCCATTTTCTCTGTCTCCTCGATTCTTAAACTCTGCCCATAACTTCTAAGACAATCTTTTTTACTAGCTTAGCATCCAGAGATTTTGAGCTAATTTTACTCATAGATTAAGACTGAATATATTAGCAAATGATGTTTGTTATGAACTTTAAATATTTAACTCTGCTAACATTCCTGTTGACCTTTTTCAGTTTCCAGTTACCTTTTTTTTCCAAAAGACAAATCACACCTATGTTATCACTTTCCTTCTGCAACATCTACTCCACCAAAAATCTCTGGACTTTCAAAGTTTTGCCAACTACTTTGGTGGAATGCAGTAAGGGTGAGAGAGAATCAAAAAAAGAAAAAGAAGAAGCAATCACTGATATGTCAATGACACCTTAATTCCTTAATATCTTAATATTGTTTGATGGCAACGCATTTACAAATGATGTTTTACTGACATACAGACTTGAATACTCAGGGTTCTTAAATAATTTTATTATATCTGAGAAAGACAACTTATATATTGGTCAATCTTCAAGTTATCCCATGTTTCTTTTGCAGAGATTCAACTGGTCAAAGACTTCTATTTTTGAATGAAAGAGGATTATTATAAAAAAATTTTCTAAGAAAGAGGAATAATCCTGAGTTCCATCATAACACAGAAAATTTTAAATCTCCAAGGATATCAGGAAGCAGGTCTATGCCCTCTTAAAGATCGAGGTTCTTGAAGACTAGATAAGGGTCATCTTGGTGGAAAGGAGGTGTTATAGCACAAGTTGACCTTGGAGGGAGTAGAACATCTGCCTTCTCCCACCTCACTTTCTCTGTCTTGCTGCACTAGTTTGATGAGGCTGCCAAAACAAAGTACCATTGACTGGGTGGTTAAAACATTTATTTTCTCATAGTTATAGAGATCAGAAGTCTCAGATCAAGGTGTCTGCATCTGTAGGGCTGATTTCTTCTGAAACCTCAGTCCTTAGATTGCAGTGGCCATCTTATTTTTTATTTATGACTTGACATAAATCTGTTTTTGTGCACTTCTATATCCAAATTTACTATTTTTTTAAAGACACAGCCTTATTGGGTTATGACCCAATAAGATTTTTTTATTAATGCAACATTAGTTACAACACTGTATAGGTTCCAGGTACATGTGTGTATCAGAACATACCTACCACCAAAAGTCTAGCCACCATTTGCTGCCAACCAATCTGACCTTCCTACCCATTCCAGTCCCCTGTCCCTACTTTATACAGTAACCTCCTTTCTGTTATCAGAGTCTGAGGGTTTGTTTTTATTTTGTTTTGTCTGTCTCTTTGTTTTGTATTTTATAGTCCACAAATGAGTGAAATCATCCAGTATTTGTCTTTATCCTTCTGATTTATTTCCTCTCAGAATTATCTCATCAAGATCCATTAAGGTTTTTCATAAATGGCAAGATTTCTACTTTTGTAAACGGGCTGAGTAGTATTCCATTACGTTTTTATACCTCTTTAAAAACTTATGTCCAAATATAGTTAAAGTTCTGAGATACCTATGTAAGGACTTCGATGTATGAATTTGAAGAGGATACTAATATTTCTCTTCTACTACTCTGTTCCATATCTTATTTGTTAAGGCACAAAGTCTACACCTCTGTCTCAGCAGGGGGATCACTTCACAATCTATGTAAATCCATCATTCTGTATGTCTTAAACTTATACAGCGATGTTTGTCAATTATTTCTCACAAAAACTGGGCGGAAAAGGATCGCTCTGTGTTCCTAGCATAAAGGCTCACGTCCCCGTTGTGAATACAGTATTTCCTGAGAGTAAATCCTGTCTAATTCTATCATGATTTCTAGGGTAAAAAGTGTGAATGAAAGTATTGTTTTTAAATGTAAAGATCTTTATGATAAAAATATCCAGCTCAATTTTCCATGAGAATTTTAAATTTAAGTTTTTCCAGTCATGCCTGCTTTTTATCTGGGAAGCTCTCAGGTTTTTCATAGATTTCAGATTTAACATCTCTTGATTTTACAAGCTTGGACTGTTGTGAGATTTGATTTTGGATCAAAATTAAGGTTGAAGTTAACTTCACACTAAATGATTAAACATAGACAAAGAGCTGTGAAAGATAATTTAAGCCTCCTAGAATACTAACACTTGGTCATAATCATTACGTTCTATTTATCTAACTTTTTAAAGTTTTAATGCCCATTACTCTAAGTTGTGCTAAACTAGCTGTAATTGTTTTATTGATTAAAGGAAAACAAATTAAAGAATAATTGAGGGAAACAGGCAATTCTATATGACATGAAATCTGCATTTAACAACTAGTCATTTAATGATTGTCATTTCAATTGTAAAGTAATGATTCTAAATCCAGACATTATTCTTAAATATTATTGGAGATGTATTCAAATATTTACATGTAAGAATATCTATGCAGCATTATTTAAAAAAAATCAGTAAATGAAATAGTAGGACTTACAAATATCAAATATGATGTGGTACATTCCAACAGTGGAATGTATCCCTAAACTCAAACTTTGCAGATAATATTTAATATCATGTAAATTCTGATGGTGCATCATTAAGAGAATAGAACAATATATGTAACATAAATATAATTTTTAAATTGAAATTTAATGATATTCACAGACTGAATACTGACTGTACAGACAATGTTTTATGACATTTATCCTTGGATGGAGAATGACAAGTCTTTTCAATTTAACATTTATATCTTCTTTTATTGTACAAATTTGCTGCAGAAACTATGTATCATTACAATAACCACAAATGTTTCCTTTAAACAGGAATCGAGCATCATAGCCACATATTAAAATCGTAGATTAGTCTTTGATTTGTGTTTAGGCATATTTTAATTGGAATGCATTATTTTTCTCTTTAATATTAACTTTTGTAACTTACTATAGTAAATAAATTTTATATGAAATAATCTCTAATTCTCTAATAGGGAAAATTTTATGTTTACTATATTTTCCTATATTTGTCTTTAATTTCTTTAAAGAAAAATTAATTTATTAAAATTTAAAATTAAATTTAAAATTAAATTAATTTAAGCTTCATTAATTTCTTTATTTAAAGATAATTTTTCTTTATTTTCTTGAAGGTATTTTTCAAGCACTGGTACACTACTGAGTGTTAAGAGAAACTTAACCTTCACACTAAGGTTAAGGAAGATTTGTCCTTATCTCAGTCATTTCCCTTTTCTTAATCAAAGAGGTAATTAGCATCATACAAGTATAGGCTTATCAGTGAACTTTTTCTTTTTTTTTAAAGATTTATTTATTTATGCATATGAGCTGGGGTGTAGGCCAGAGGTGTGTATGTGGGGGGAGGGGCGAGAGGATTTACCAGAGACAGAGTGGGGAGCACAACAGGCAGATTGACTGAAATACACTGCTGTGGGGAGCAGTGGGCAAGACAGGAGAGGTCTGCTGTGCCATGTGGGAAGCTCCCTGGCTGGGTATCGAACTCATGCTGCAGTGGCTCTGGATAGCTTCATAGTTCTGCGACTTAACCCACTGTGCCACCAGGGAAGCCCCATCAATGAATTTTTTCTATCTGACAAACTCATTTTTACTCTCAGTGTAAGAGGGTAATCCCTTGGCAAAGGGGAGGTCCAGGTTTCCTGCCCCACTGGAAGAAAGGGTAAAGCTGGATAGGGAGGAGAAGCTAGAGAAGACTGGGAGAAGGAAGGAAGGGAGATCAGGAAGACCTGGGGGATGCATATGAAGCAGAGAGACATTGAAGAACTGAGCTTGGTTCTGGCCTTTGATTGTGCCAGGCACTTTGGGGACATGGAAGGAGACGCTTAGAAGAGACAGACTGGGTGAGAAACTGGTGGGGAAGCTCACGATGGTAGCTTTTATCTTGATATGGGTTTTGACTTTGCTTTTTTCCTCTCAGACTTGCCTGGCCCTTTCTGCCTCTTTTCGTTTGTTCCCCACCAGAATGTGCCTTAGACTTGTGGCAAACTTTTGGGCCTCACTGGTTCTGTTTTGGGCCAACCCTATTTGGCTGGGCATTTACCCATGAGGGGATGGGGAACGTTGGGTGTTTAACTGGAAATAAACTGTATAATTTCTTGTTTTCTTCTCTTTATCATACACTAATTATATTAAAGCTCCTTTCTATTGAAGGTCTTATGCACGAGAGTATGTTTTGTCTTGTAGCAGTGGATGGCAGAACCCATTTAGCAGGTGCGGTTAGGGGTCCTGTGGGTCTTGCCCTGTAACAAGGTCATCTTCTCTGTCACATGAAGCCCCCCTCCTTATTGTTCTTTGACACTCTCCCCATCCTCCCAGATCTCTTAGCATAGAATATATTCCCAGGTCTAACCTATTTTACTTTAGAAGTTATAGCCATGTAAATTCTTCATATGTATGTTATTAAATTGATTTTTTCTTTACTAATCCATCTGATGCTGTTTTGATTATTCAGCCAGAGAATCCATCAGAGTGGGGGATTTTCCTTTGTGCCCCAACATTATTAAACATATCCTGGGTTTCACTGTTCTCAGATATTGTTCTTTAACATTTTTTTTGCTAAATGTTCACAACATATCTATGTACAGATAGTCTAACTAAAACTCTGACTAATATGTTTACTCATTTTTCTTCTTCTTTCAGGCATCTACACATGCAAACAATATTTAAGTGATAACTTCTCAGGGAGACATTTTCTAGGACTGCTCACCTGTCTAACATAACAGGTGCTTTTAATTTCTGTGTCCTAACTGTTACCAGGAATATTAAATTCGCTTAAGATTAAAATAGATCTTTTGATACAGAGAAAGAAGATACTACCCAAAGACTTTTTTAAAGTGCAGTGGTATTCCATACAAACAAGTAATTATTTTTACAGAGCTGACAACTTATATTAGATCCTTTTTCCACAGCTCACATTTCAAATTTAAAATTCTGCACCAGTTTAACCTGCTCTCTTTAGGATTGTTTTTTCCATTATGCAGTTTTCATTATATTTTCCATTAGTGAAGAAAAGCAATGACCCAAAGAATTCACGTGTCTAAGACATATAATTTCACAAAGCAGCAGCTACATCATTGATTTTTCCCTCCTAAATGATGTGCTGTAAAAGAGAAAAGGTATAGAGATTCAGTTTACAATGAAGCCATCCTTGCTCACTCTGCCATCACACAGGAAAAAATAATTCTTGTAACATTTGTTGCTGTTATGAACACATACTCCAGTGCAATTCCAGTTTTATTGTCATTCTACACCTTGTCATATCATAGTTACCGTCATCTTTCTGAATTCAATAGCCACCTCAACCACTGATTCATTGAACCAACATTCATGCAGTGCTTCTTTTGTGCCAGTGTAAAGACACAACCCTGGTGACTCCAGGTGTAACCTGAAACTGATCCCATGCACAGAAGGCATGGAGATACTGAGAAAGAGGCAGATTGGTAGGAAGCACTTTAAGGAGTAAATGAACTTACTTATGAGGCATTGTCTTGAGTGACTACAAGAACACATTGTTTTTTGCACCACCTCCCACCTAATCTCCGTTTATAGATGTGTAATTGGACCTCTTTGGTGGTGCAAGGGCTTAAGTCTCAGTATTATGAAGCTATCAACAGCCACTGCAGCATGAGTTTGATCCCCAGCCAGGGAGCTGACCCACATGGCGCAGCAGACCTCTCCTGTTTCACCCGCTGCTCCCCTCAGCAGTGTATTTTTCAGTCAATCACCTGTTCTGCTCCTCACTTTGTCTCTGGTGAATCCTCTCACCCCCTCCACCTCTGGCCTACATTTCAACTCTTGTATGTATAAATAAATAAATCTTAAAAAAATGTGTAATTGTTCAGTCACATGTGTACCACATACATAAGACAATTGCTTAAGACTATATCCTTGGAGCAGATTCTGGGAATGTACATTGTTAAAAAGGGAACTGAGAGGTCTCCTTTTGCCTGAGTCTAGCCCACAGGTCAAAAGTTAATCACATTCTTTCGATTTCCTTAACCCAAAGCCTGGCATTACTTTAACGAGGCACAGGAGATAAAGTAGTGCAGTAAATAGAAAAAATATCCTGCTCTCCTGGAATTTCTTTCTAGTGGATTCTAGCGATCTAGTTGATCTTTCACTAGCATCAGAGCTGGTAATTATCTTTGAAGCACTCTGTGCTCTAATGGTATCTCTTCTCTCTTCCTCTTTGATATTCTTTGTAAGGACCTTTCCTGGATCATCCTTCAGAAGAATCTACATTTTTTTTCCTACAAAGCCATATTTAATTCCCCAGCTACCAAATATACAATTTTCATTTCTAATATTCCCTACTCAAATATAGACTAATATATACAAGTATTAACTTGTAATTGCCATTAGGAAATAAAATGTAACATGGACAAAATCTGAAAAAAATTCCTGCTTTAACCTCACCAATATGCTCTTCTTTAATCTTTCTCACACCAGAAAGTAGCATCAATTTCTTTTCAGTTATTAGAGCTAGAATCTTAAAATCATTCTTGATGCCTTTCCTTCCTTAAAGTCATATCCATGCAGTTCTACCTGAAAAATACGTCATCTGAATCTGCCACCTCTCTATATCTCTTTTGCTATCTCCCATATCTGAGCCATCAAGGTGCCTTGTCTGATCTTCAAATTGACCTTTCTGATTCTATTAATCTTCACTGTCATCTCTTCATTTTCCACAGAGCAGGGAAAAAAAAAAAACTTTTAACACTGTTCATTCTTTGTATAGGAGGGGAATTTCTTCTTAGGATTTTATAGTTACCTCATAGGTTTGTTCTATTCTTTTAAAACGAACCGACTTTTTGTCTGTATTTATCTCTTGTCTCTAAAAGTAGGTCTACACAGTGCAAATATTCTATTAGACAAACTTTCCCTAAGTTCTAACATCATATCTGCTTTTAAGTAACCTAAGATATCAGAATTTATCAACGGTTTTGCAGTAAAGGAGATGGATCACTGTATTTTCAGTCTTTGGAAACAGTTTTGATTTTAAAAAAAGCAAATATCAGTGGCTTTCTGCACATGCATGCACATCACACAACACACACACACACACACAACTTTAACACAATGCAGTCTAATGGGGATTTCTGCTCATAATAGTCACTTGCAGGTCCAGCCTAAGAGAGGCTGCTTCTCCTTCTGCACTTCTCTACATCCACTACAGCAATGGGAAGGGAATGCGCTGGATCAAACACTACCCTTAATTTTTTTTTTCCAAAATGGGACACTTTATTTCTGTTTACATTTTCTTTGTAAAAACAAGTCACATACATATGAATATCTACAAAGTGGTCAGAGAAATGCAGACCCGCTCTATGGCATGAAGGAGAAAATCTGAAAATATTTGATAAATGCTTCAGTTTTAAAAGAGTGTTAAAGAACATTAATTTAGAGTCTCTCCAGTGTCCTAGGGGTTAAGTCTCAGAGCTTTCACCCCTACAGCCTGAGTTTGATTCCCGGCCAGGTTGCTAACCGACATATGGCTCAGCAGAACTCTCCTGAATCGCCTGCTGCTCCCCTCAGCAGTATATTTTCAGTAAATCCACCTGTTCTGTTCCCTACTCTGTCTCTGGTGAATCCTCTCACCCACTGCATCTCTGACCTACACCCAGTGCTTCTACACAAAAATAAACATTTTTTTAAAAAGATCAGTATTTAAAAAAACTTAAAATTGTGAACACACTGTAATAAGGATTTTGCATTTCATTCTAAATTCTAGTGAAACCATTTAGAGAATGTTAAGCAAGGGAATGAAGTTACCTGATGCACTTTTTTTTTAACAAAGATTTTCATATATTAATATGTATCATAAAGTAGCCTCTCTTAGTCTAAAATATACATATGGTTGAGACACAGGTGCATGAGACAGCTACTGTAGACCATCAACCATGATGTGCTCCCTTTGGGACATACACAAACCAGTCTGCTCATCTAGACAACATCAGTTGCCATGGCAGAGAAAAGAGAGCACAGCAAGCCATACATGGCTTGAAGAAAGGCATCTATATTGTATGCTGAGTTCATTCCATTACACAGCTTGCTTACCTGTAGAAAGTATTTGTAAAACTCAATAAATAGCAATCCAAAAGTAAATGCAGAAGCAATTGAGAAATAAGACAAAGCAATCTTATTGGTAAGTAAGATTCAACAGAGGGCTAAACATATTCCTTAACCTGTATCCCTGAGTTAAATATTTCCCCCTAAATTATAGGTCTCCTCTTTGAAAGGGTAGTCTTCCCTGATAAGTCTGAACATGGATTAACTGAAAAGCAAATGGTGATAAACAGTCTTTCCCAGGAATGGAGAAAGCTGCAGTTGTTGCTGTTTGTTTGTTTTTTTTTCAATATGCTATTGAAAAGAGTAATTGCTCTTTTCAAGACTTTGCAGGAGAAGCTCATGTTTAAGGTCATTTATTTGCTGAGAAAAGAACCTGTGTAATGGTTTAAAGGTCAGAAGGCCTTGATTTAAAATTCCTAAGCATCAAGTAGTTGCTTAGTGTCGATGAATGAGCAGGAAGATTCAACTCTCAAACTCTGTGAGTGGTGGACTGGCAGTTAATTTAATAGCAGAGGCTAGTTGGGCTGTTCTTGAACGTGGAAACATTCAAGTCTGATTAAGTCTACAATCCTGTGTTTAAATATAAGTTATGTCATTGATTAATTGTGAACTTTAGGCAAGCCATACTATTTAATTTCTCTTAAAAACAAATAGCCAAGATTGATTGCTTATAATGTATGGCGCATGTCCTATGACCATTATCTCATTTAAAAAAGTCTATAAATACATATCCCATTATGCGGATGAGTAAATTAAGGCTATTGAAGGTAAGGTACATGGTCAACACCAATCTTAGTAAATTTCAGAGCTATGGTTTAAATTAAAACTTCTGACACCAATGTCAATTCTATCAACAACTACAATAAAAAGAGTCCCATTTTTCTTTGTTGAAAGTTGAAAAAATATTTGTAATCTGCAGAAAACAAGGTTGTAATCGGAACATGTTTGAGAAAATTTAAGAGTATGGCAAATATATTGTCAGGAGTAATTTCTTGGTGACTGCTAATATTTAGAAACCACTTTATGGTGTGGATAGTCCACAATGAGAGGCTAATTGATGGTGATGTCCTTTCATACTATAGCTACTTTGTGCTGCTGGAGGAATCAGTCCTAATAAGGTACACTTTTAGAATTGACAGAAAACATGACTGGCATACAGTTAAGACTCCTTCCACATAGGAACTTAGCATTTATGACTCGGGCTTCTGACTGGATCCCTTTGGAAGGGATCAGATTTCCATACCCTCCCATCATTAAGTGTGAGAAAGCTGATGAAATTTGTGGATTGGAGCTTTGGGGAAGAGAGCCTGGGGTGATTGTCATCAAAAACTCAAGTTTCAACCAAACTAACTACCTGGATTATAAGAAAATTTTGTTGTTTTCTTGAAGATTGTCCGCTGTATGAAATTGCCTTAATCTAATTTTAAGAGAAACCCTAATCAAAGAGACTCACTAATCCACTGAAGTTCACTAACGTTCATTAACTTTCAATCCTGAATTCTGTACATAACAAACTCTGAATGGTCTGAAATCAAGTGAAGAAAGGAAGGAATGGTTTTCTATTAAGGCTATGTAAGTGGATGATATATGAACTTTAGTCAGAAATGGAATTAAAATATGCAATGCTAATTTGGAGGAAATTTCCATTAATGACTTAAAGGGACATTTTTTATAGATGATACACTTACCTCTCCTTTCAAATTAAGATATAAGATACATAATTTAAAGTTCAAAATTGTCTCACTAGAAAAGTCTCTGAAATATTCAAAGTATTCACTTTACATGTTTTCAATCTGAGTTATGAGAGAATTTTTTTATCTCCAAATTTATTCCAAAATGTTATATCCTTTTAGCAATTGATATAACTTATATAAAAAGTAATCGTCATAGAGAGGGACTCCCCCCAAAAAAGTAGATAAAACTTCACTAGCTCTTAAACATTTCTGCCTTTAAAAGAAGTAGTCGTTGCACAATTCATTTCAGTGAAGGAAGTAAAATACGTTTACTGCTCTCTTCAAAAGCTGATTATAGGGCTGATATTTTAATATCTTTACCAGTATGGGATGCTATGGGTTTTTTGGTATAGGTGGCCTGTGGTTTTAACAGAACACAATTGTGAGCCTTTGGATCCACAAAGGCAGGATTGCACTTAATTATAGGAGATGGACAGCTCAAATTTTCATTTTGGTAAGTGACAGAATTGTGTATGCATATAGCAGTATAGGTCAGTGGGATGGACCCAGAAAAAGCGAGCACACTGAAAAGAAGATATAGTGCTGAGCAGCAGGGCAAGGAGTTGGAGCCCACGCACAAGGGAGCTAACAAGGAGTCCTTGATGGTGAGGTGGTGCGATGCCAAACATACAAAATATAGACAATAGTTTAAAGATCTCCCTATACCTGGCATCCACTTTAATAATGTTCAATCAGTGACCAGTCTGGTTTCTGCTGTACTGCTGCTGTACACTCTCCCTTCTGCATGCCTCCGGGATCCTTTTGAATCAATTCTCAGTCATCATATAAATGAATTCATAAATATTTTAGTTACTTTAAAATATAATGACTTTTAATATTATACTACATTACCATTATTATGTTCCCAAAATGAATGCTAAATCTTCAAAATCACTAGATACATAGTTGGGGGTTCAGATTTTCCCAACTTCCTCATGTTTTCATCTTTCAGTAGCATAAAATCAGTAATGTATACCAAGTTTCATATTTTTTTTCCCTTTCTCTTTCTCTCTACTCTGTTTATTGAAGACATATGGTCATGTTTCCTTAGAGTTCACTACATACAGGATTTTGCTGATTATCTGTGGTGCTCTCTCTTACGTACTCTTGCTCCCTTAATTTCCTACGAAGGTTAGACACAGAGATTTCATGGGATATAGGTTTGATATTTTGTCAAGAATAGTTCACAAGTGCTATTGTGTTCTACCATCAGGAAAAGATGTTGGTGACTTTCTTTTAACATCCTTGTTATTTTTGCACTGCATAGGATTTCTCTCCTCAGGTGCAGGTCCATAATTTCCCCACAATCAGAGTTCCCACAGTCCTCCACCACATCCCACTGTGCTCTCCTCCCACTGTTCTCTACTCTCCCTCTCTCCCTCCCCCTCTCCTGCCTGAGTCTCTCAGATCTATGGTCGGCTTTCAAAGGTCAGTCTGATAAGGAATTGATATTGAAGATCTCCAAAACATATATATAAATCAACAACAACCACAACAACAAAACCCAAACAAAAAACGGGCAGAAGAACTAAATAGGCACTTCACCAAAGAAGACACGCAGCAGGGCCTCCCTGGTGGCGCAGCGGTTAAGCTCTTGCGCTGTGGTGCTGTTGGCAGCGGTAACGTGAGTTCGACTGGAGTTAGAGGGCCGGCTGGGAGATTCCCACATGGCGCGGCAGACCTCTCCTGTCTGGCCCAGTGCTCCCCTCAGCAGTGTATTTCCGTCCATCTGCCTGTTCTGCTCCCCACTCTGACTCTGGTGAACCCTCTCACCGCCCCATGCCTCTGGCCTGTACCCCAGCTGGTAAGCATAAATAAATCTTTAAAAAAAAAAAAAAAGACATGCAGTAGCCAACAGACATGAAAAGTGCTCATCATCACTTATCATCAGGCAAATTCAAATCAAAACCACAGTAAAATCTCACCTCTTATCTGTGAGACTTGCCCATATCAGAAAAACCTCTCCTGGGGCCTCCCTGGTGGCACAACGGGTTAAGCGCAGCACTGTGAAGCTATCCAGAGCCACTGCAGCACCAGTTCAATACCCAACCAGGGAGATTCCCACACGGCGCAGCAGACCTCTCCTGTCTCACCCACTGCTCCCCCCAGCAGTGTATTTCCGTCCATCTTCCTGTTCTGCTCCCCACTCTGTCTCTGGTGAATCATCTCACCCACACCTCTGGCCTACACCCCAGCTTGTATGCATAAATAAATAAATAAATCTTAAAAAAAAATGCAAAACCTCTCCCTTATTATTCTTGCCCTCAGAAATCTCACTTCATTTATGACCATCCACTAGTTTATGATTTTGCTTTGTATTTTACCTGCTATAATGCACAGTATTTGTTTTTATCCTTCTGATTATCTTAATTTATAAAATATTCATACTATATATTTAATATTTGGGCCTTTGAAAAGCTCTATACTAATTGATCAAATTTTGACTATCGATATTTTCAACTATGACGCTAAACCAGAAAATGAAGGAAGAACACCTTTCTTCAATTTCGTGGCTTCATTAGAAAGGCTATTATAAAAGATTCTGAGAAGTGGCATTTTATTTTCGATTTTTTTTTTAGGATCTCCCTTTAGTAGATAACCATTCACTAAAAAAAAAAAGAGGTCTGCATCTTAAGGCTGACAGGCTTAAGGCTTTCATTACAACCTTTAGAGAATATCTCCTTATTGCATTTAACTTTATGAAGAACATGAACTGATTATATGGGGGAAATAGGGGCTCTATAATCTCTTTATAGTTCACCTTAGTACTATATCGGTAAGGGGCTCTGTAAGCCAGAGGAAAGAGAAGCTTAATTAATCTACCTTTTCCATTCCCTAAAATTACTGTCCCCACCAGTAAAACTGATGATATTGTCCTATTGCTGCTAAAAGAAAGAGAGAAGCTACACCTACTTTCATATAAGCAGTAAATTTCATATGCGCAATTCTGTCATTAGATACCAGTTTCTGTGCAGTGTTTCAATTAGTTAAATCCCTTATTGCCATCATTGACTACATTACATTTTGCAATATGCCTGCCAAATGGTAAAGTAATATGACATCAACTAATTTGGTCAAATATTAGTGTTTTTGTCACATGACAAGTCCTAGACTAATTCGACTTCTTTCCTCAGGGGGCTTACAGAAGTGTGATCCATTGCGATGAATATCGAGTTATGTGTAAAGATGTGTAAAGACATTAAAAAATAAAAATAAATGTATAAGAAAGGGACTTATCCATGACAAGAAGTTAAACAGATGAAGAAAGTGGACAGGAAGAACAGGAAGAGAAAGTGGCATGTATGAAGTCACAAAAATGTATGTCAGGGCACCCTGGACATTCTTGCCTAGACACCAGAACCTGATCATTTGTACTATGACCATGCTTCCTCCACACATGAATACATGGACTTAAAAAAATGAACCAGAAGGATGGAGCCATATGAATTGGACTATTTCATTTCCCGGAGATAATTTATAAAATTTCTGAGGATAAGCATCAGAAAACATGATATATGACGTAGTACTTATATCTTGTGCATCTCTTGAGAAATGTTACATGTGGTTAGTTTTCATATCTCATGAGAGAATTGGCACAGTGGATATTCCCATATTCTCAATTATCTTGCCATCAGAGAAGATGCCACCTTGTTGAGGAGAAGCACAATGATAAGTTTATGACTAGAGTAGTTTCTTTGGAGAAGTTCCTTCCTGTCTACCCTCATAAAGTAAAGCAGCAGAAATCTGAAAGGAACACAATCAGTTGAGAAAACATTTGCTAGTATCTGATAATCTGACATTCCATATCTTGTATTGAGAATAAATTAATATTAAAAACAAAGGAACAGAGAACTTCTGAACAGAATCTGTTTCATGCTGTTATGAACTTCTGACCCTCTGCCTTAAAACAAACAAAACAAAACAAAATAACAAGTGATAACCTATTAATCAGTAGCTTAGAAAGTTAAAGATGTCTGCCTGATATTTTTTACCAGAAAATCCCTAAAATACAATAATGAAATTACATTTGCTTTGTATTGTTAAAAATGTGAGGTGTTTTGGGGAAAGAAATGACAAATACCCAGGGGACACCCCAGGGGAGAGGCATGATAGGTGGTTTTAACTTTATGATTTCTGTTATTTCTCTGAAGCAGAATATGGAGAAATAGGTGAATCAATTTTAGGAATCAGGAACATTGATCACAGCATTTGTAAAAATTGGATCTAGGACTCTTAAAGTCTTTCTACTTTCAGAACCTACCCTTCAAGTCATTTAGTAAAATGACTCACCGTATAGAAAAATTTAGTAAAATTTCTCTTACCATATAGAAAGTAGCCAGATGGAAAGTTTTGTTGATACTGTTAAGAAAACGTAAATGGCTGGTATAAAGTTATGAGAAATTTTATCACTGAGTGGCAATCTTTTATGTGCAAGAATTTTTTTCCCTTTTTATTTTCTTAAATAAATTTCATATCTCTGGGTTTTAATATTTGTTTTGTTCTGCATCAGAAGTGTTGGTATATATGCTCTGAATTTTTTACTGTTGTTATTCTTCTGTAAAACTATTTCAGATATAGTTAAAGTCAAATATTACAGATTTTCTGAAACTCCAAAAATATTTTGAATATTATAAAATATTAAAGAACATAAAAAATTCATATACGATTCTATCTAGTACTTTCTAAAACAAACATTTGTAGTGCTTTAAAGTTAAGCATGTATATGCTACATTTAAATTAATAATGCTGGTCAAACAAATAAGTTATTGTTTAGCTGGCTTCATCAATCTGCTGTAGTATACAAGTTTTATCTTTATGACAATTAACATAAAATGACTGGAAACTAACCTTACAAGCAATTAAGAGACTGAGAAGATGTTTACAGTGTTAAATAGATGTGTGTGTGAATGTGTGTGTGTGTGTGTGTGTATGTGTGTGTGTGTCTGTCTGTCTGTCTGTCTGTCTGACTCCCTTGGTTCCAACCTCATTTATTGAAGATTTAATATGTACTGGATCTTATACTCTATAGAAAATAGAGCAATAAATAATAGACAGAAAATTTCAGCTCCATGAAGTTTACACTTGCCTGCAGGAGAAAAATAAAGCTTGGACTCAATCTAGAAGTTACATTTCCCAGCATAAGAATAGAATTTAAGTTTTACTGTACACTGAAATAGCCTCTGTAGCAAAGGGGGAAAACAGCTGAATTATAGACATATACTATGAGACATAAAACAGACCACAAACACTTATTGAATGTTCTTGGGATTTATAGCTGAGTAAGAAATAGCCCATACCTTGAAGCACTTATAGTCTAATGAGGTCACATGAGACACAAAACAAATAGTTTCAATTGTTGTATGGTAAATTTTACCATAGACATAGTCTGAAAAGACCTGTGAGGTCATGTCTATAGAAATATGCCACACTTTTGTATTAAGTAACTGGTAACTGGCACCTTTCAGGTTACTACTAATATTATTAATAAACAAGTTAAACTGAACTTAAAGAAAATAAATATAAATATGTACACTGATATTTTTCTGTGTTTCTATACTTCAATAAATAGGTCAAGCCATGGTTAGGGCTTGTTTTTTATAAGATCATCAAAACTTGTTTTGTAAAGATTTGCCTCATGATTCCCTACTTCCCCTGTATCTCCCCTTACCCCTTTTCCTGCTTGTTTTAATCTCCAACTTATTTTGCAAAGGCAGCAAAGCTTGACTCAAGAAAACTGGTGGGAGTAGAAATTAACCGTGCTTTCACTAGCTATGTTTTAGAGCATAAACCCAGAGGAGCATTCACTCGCCCGGAGTTAGCTCTCTATCGGCCAGAATGAATATTGTTGCTGAAAGCGGAACCATCTGCTTGCAGTCTAGGGGATAGCAGTTCTAAGCAAGGAGTGTGTTATAGTCAAAAAGTCTCTGATCTGGAGCCTAGCTAAGATGAGGGGTCCATCAATGAGAAAGTTCTGGTGGCTAGCTATATGACTGGTCACTTATGGGCACATAAAGAAGTGACCAATCAGACTCTGCCAACTTTCATTTTCTGTATCTTTTTTTGTTCCCAAAACCTATAAATAATCCCCGGCCTCAGGAAGAGTAACTTGAGTCTTGCAACTGGTCTCCTTGCTGGTCAACCTTGCAAAAACTTTCTGCTCAAAAAACTGGCAACACAGTTATTAGCTCGTGCATTGAACAGCAAGAATATCTATAAATTCTAAGAGAAAGCACCAAATTTCTAACTCCTGCAGAAGGAGTCCATCTAGTTTTAGGTATGTGACAATGATCTTTGTCCTATGGTCTACAATCTTGGTAAGAGCTGACTGGATAAGACGAGGTTATTTGGCTCTAAATCACCCAATTTATAGGCTAAGCAGTGTCCCACTGAATATCCTAAAATAATGAGACTTTTTCAATAGTGGTGATTGTAACTATCTGTATCTAATGCAGTAACTTGAACTGGAGATGTAAAGCGACTCAATTAGTTAGCAATTGAGCATAAAGCACAATGGCAATCTGTAGATGCCAGTAGGCAAATATAATCATGAGTAAGCTGTGAATGAGTACCCTTTTAAGTGCTTTTTTTAAAAAGATTTTATTTATTTATTTTTGCACAGAAGATCTGGGGTGTAGGCTAGAGGTGGGGTGGGAGGGCGAAGAGAGGATTCACCACAGACCGAGTGGGAAGCAGATCAGGTGGATCTACTGAAATACACTGCTGAGGGGAACAGCAGGAGAGACAGGAGAGGTCTGCTGTGCCATGTGGGTCAGTGACCTGGCCAGGATCGAACACAGGCCAGGATGGAACTCAGGTCATCACAGTGATAGCGCTAAAACTTAATCCCTAGGCCACCAGGGAGGATCCCTTTGAAATAATTTTATAATAGAGGGGTCATGTTGGGTTTGCAGCAATAGTGAAAATAGTAGCAAGTATTAGGTGGACCTGAATCAATACTATGGCAAGATTAGTATTATACAGATTAACAGTTGCTGCCTGGGGCCAAAAATAGAACCCAGTTCTGCAGTGTTGGTCCTGAGTGACCTTCTATTTTCTGAACTCTGTTCCAGTCTCCTGAAACCTCACTTATCTGTTCCTTACATAATGTCTGTTGGGGCAGCTTTTCCTGTGAGACCAGTGATATTTCACATTCCAGCAAGAACTAACATTTCGGTGAGGTACCAGTCTTCTGTCTTACTTGAACATTTTAGAACTTTTTTCTTGATGAGGAAATTAAGAATAGTTAAGCAACTACTTCAGTTTAAAATTTATATTTAAAACATCTATTTGACTCTCAGGTCTTCTTTTTTTTGTACTGCTAAAAGCCTACCCTCTCAAAGAAGAGACTCCATTGTTTTTTGTTTTGGTAAGGAAGATCATAAAAACAGATAGAGGAATGTTTTCTTATGTTTTCCCTCATGCTTATGCTTGAATTATCAGTTTAGTAGCCTCTATATTGTTCTCATTCTGTAATATGAGTTCAATAATTGTTGGTTGAATATTTATTTTAGCTTATTCAGTTTATTGTTTAAAAATTGTGAATATCCAAGGATTGAGTATAACCCGATATTTGGTCTAAAGATTTCCTATTGAGAATTTCAATGAAAATTCTGTGTTCCATTTGACAGGTGAGATTAAAAGTCCTCCTGGTAGAACATTATCTACCATGGTGTGATCCTGTCTCTGGATGTTATATTTCTCACTGGAAACCTAAAAAAAACATATCACTAAAATTAATCTGCATTGATAACATAAATAGGCAAGCCAGTGCAATCAATTTCTTTGGTGACTAATGGATATCATCTAGTGGGTGAACAGTAGATAGAACCATCTTACAAGGAATGACATGTAATTTTTTTTTTTGAAATGGAAATGCTTATCAGTGTCCAAAGGCTGAATTGCTTCGAAGATATATCACCTGTTTACAAAAAAGCTAGATAAATTTCAGGCACAGCTATATTAAGATAGTTTTTGGTATTTCCATTTCCAGGTAGGAACTATTTTTTTTAACTAAAAAATATACTGCACTATTAAACTAGTTTGAATTTGCTTTCAAAATATAACACATATTACTTATTAAATATTTTTTTCTCTTGTCCTTTTAGTTATCATGCTAGCAAAAAGAAGTTTTTGTAGGCAAATGGTGTATTTCTAACCAATACACTTTAACCAGACCAATGTTTTGTATATAACTAAAGTGCCAGTTTTCTGGAGATGGAATTTAGAAAACTGGGTAGAACTATTCCTTGACCAAATTCTAATATCAGTGAAAACATTAAGTCGGTTGTTCATTCACAGTTTTAACTGAAGACCATAATTCATTTCAAACTGAGGATGGCAAATTTGTCTGTGACAAAAATGTCACTGGTATCCTGCCTACCTTCAAAGTACAAATTTAAAGGTAGAAAAAATATATATATGTATAAATATTATATATATATATATAATAGTTAAATTTCAAGTGGTTCAGGTTTTGTTTTTTGTTTTTTGTTCTTTTTTTGTCTTAGCAAGGTTCTGAAAGGAGGGCCTTTTTTTTTTTTTAACAAAAATACATTTATACATTTTCAGGGCCTCCCTGGTGGCGCAGTGGTTAAGCGTTGCGCTGTGAAGCTGTCGGCAGTGGCTATGTGAGTTCGACACCCAGTCAGGGAGATTCCCACATGGCGTGGCAGACCTCTCCTGCCTCGTCCGCTGCTCCCCTCAGTAGTGTACTTCCATCTATCTGCCTGTTCTGCTCCCTGCTCTGTCTCTGGTGAAGCTTCTTGCAGCCCCACACCTCTGGCCTGTACCCCAGCTTGTATGCATAAATATATAAATCTTAAAAAAAAAATACATTTTCAAGAGTTTTGGTCAAACTCAGCAGAAAAATTAAAACACCCAAATCTCACAAATGACACTAGATATTCATAAAGTAAAAACAGAAATATAAATGACTCTCATACACAGAGCATTTCAGAAATAAGTGTACTTAGATGTGTTAAAAATAGAATTCATAAATTTAGAGATATAATTGGCTTTATTAAATGATTCATGAATCCAGAAGCATCTCATCTAGCATGTAGAAGGGCTCTGCAAGGAGCTTGTACAAAATGGAATGTTTTTTACAGACAGAAAGGGTTCAAAATGTTATCAGCAAAAGAAAGATTATTTCAGCCAAAGTCACTTTCCCTCAGGGCAAGGCTGTGGGTTGCATGTTTTATCATGCAGATTAAATCACTAGTGCTGATCAGGAAGATCCAGGTTGATTGGTTTAAAATTGTATTCTGGGAGAGGTTGAAACTGAAATTCAGTTAAGTATAAAATATGGGTGTGCCTAGGCAGGAAGAACTGCATTTTGATGCTGTCTTTCTTTCCTTAACAGATAAAATACTAAAGTTGAGGTCAAAATGAAAAAGCTAATAGTAATACAGAAGTTTTAGGTTAGGTTGCAGTGATCTTATTCATGAAAAACAATAATATAATCTCACCTAGAGGGCAAAAACCATGATGTCCTAGTGATTCATTGCAGTTTTTATTGCTTAACTGATGGTAGTAGACTTCAATTTAAGTAAAATTATTGCTGAATGTAAATACACTCAGTATTTACAATGTCCCACATGCTTTTCATAGCTCTGCTTAGCTAGTTCTCACAGTGTCTTTTACAAAAAGTCATTGCTGTTTCCATTTTGTTTCTGCTACTACAAAACAGGCACTTGCTGGGCAATATAGAAGCAGAATAGAATATGATAGGCCTCATACTACTTTCACAGCATTTAATGCTTAGAGGAAGTTCTAGACTAAAATAAAGAATGCCAGTGCAGGATAATAAAACAATGGAGGAAGGGTATTCTAACTAGGAACTAATAGCCAAAAGGAAACATCAGGAGAAAAATGTGAAGCAAATGTTCATTCCAGGCAATGAAGATGTGCAAAAAATTCCCAAAAGATATACCATGCATGAAATGTGTTTTAAGGAATATTCTGTTTGTCATGAGACAAACCAAAACAAAGTAAAATTTGACTCCTTTGACTTACCTCTTCTCACCCTCCTCTTGTGTATGCATCTTTTGCTATTTTGTGTTAGGGTAAGCAAACTTCAAAAACTTAGATGTGTGACTTGTGGTCATTTATTTTCTTCATATTTGTCTCTTTTCATTCTTTCAATCTACTAAATCTTGCTTGCGTCCATATCTCAACATTGAAATTGCCCTGTCAAGATCATCAAACTTGACGCTGAAAATTTGATCTTTTCCTTACCCTTATTGACTAACCTATTATTTAGCCACTCCTATCTTCTTTGAAGTCATGCCCATTGAGTTTCCAATTTTTATAACTTTTAAATTTTATTCCTTTTTTTTTTTTATTGAGACAACACTGACTTACAACACTACATTTGTTTTTGGTGTTCAGGGTCACATGTCTTCACCACAGTCTCACTGTTCCTTCTTACCCTGCTATTGATGAAGCTGCCACTTTCACGACTTTAATGCCTCAGGATTTAATTTATAGATTATTTTCTATTTTTTAAGTCCTAAGGGATCCTACTTAGTTTTAAGGTTTAGCTGTTATCTCTAATAAAATGATTCCAAAAATTCACATCTCTGTAGCTCTCTCTAACAATTTCTTTGAGTTCCAGACTTGTATATCTAACTGTATACCATTGGCTTAAAAACTATAAAGATTTATTTCTATTTTATCCATATTGATGGTGAATTCTCAGTAACCCAGTTTCTTTTGTACCATGTTGCTCCACCATCCTTAATAAATAAACTGACTACTTCAGGTAGCATCTCCACATCCCACCCAAAAGGAAAGACAATTGTGAAAAAGAAAGACAAGTTGGGCCTCCCTGGTGGCGCAGCGGTTGAGCGGTTGAGCGCTGCGCTGTGGAGCTGTAGGCATCACGCCATGAGAGTTCGACGCCCGGCAGGGGAGAATCCCACATGGTGCGGCAGACCTCTCCTGCCTCACCCGCTGCTCCCCTCAGCAGTGTATTTCTGATCTGCCTGTTCTGCTCCCCACTCTGTCTCTGGTGAACCCTCTCGCTGCCCCATGCCTCTGGCCTGTACCCAAGCTTGTATGTATAAATAAATAAATCTTAAAAAAAAAAAAGACAAGTTGCCTGACTTAAACATACTTCTAGACGTTACACATACCGCTTCTATGTTCTATTATTGAAAGCTTCTTTGACTTTCCTCCCAATAAGGATTTGCATTCTTTATTATTTTGTGTCTAGCTACAAAAATCGACTAGTTCTATCAGTAAAGAAGGAAAGAAGAGTTCTTAGAGAAAGCTTACAGAACATAACATAATATATAATATTGGTCTTGATGGTCTACTCTCGAATTATTTCTCTTCTAGTCTTTTGCATTGTCCATCTTCTGGCTGAGAGTCAGGATTTTAGAAATAACCCTCCATTTTAATCTCTTTAAAACGTTTTCTCATCAAATCTTTAAGGAAGTCAAGTTTCTCATATACTTGTTGCATGATTCTGCCCACATATCTTTATCTTCATTGCTACAACCCTTTGAGGTAATCAGCACACTCATTTGGGTTATCATTATTGCCCTCTAATAATCATAACAGGTCTCCATGACAATACTCTTCCAGTCAATTCTCCATAAAGCAGTTGAAGTTGTCTTTGAAAATGTAATTAGATATGTCTTATTATGGCATAAGTTCTTTTTTAAAAAAAGATTTATTTATTTATGCATACAAGCTGGGGTGCAGGCCAGAGGTGTGGTTTGGGGAGACGGTTCACCAGAAACAGAGAGGGGAGTGGAACAGGCAGATTGACGGAAACACACTGCTGAGGGGAGCAGCCGACAAGGCAGGAGAGGTCTGCAGCGCCCTGTGGGAATCTCCCCCGCCGGGCATCAAAGTTGTGCAGCAGCTGCCGACAGCTCTACAGTGCTGTGCTTAACCAGTTGTGCCAACAGGGAGGCCCTTATTATGGCGTAAGTTCTAATCACTTCCCATTGCACATAGAATAAAAGCCAACCTCCTTTCACAGGTTAGGGCCTGAAGGAATTGACTGCTCCCAACCTTTGGATCTTTTCTCATAATTCTCTGACCTGTGCTCCCTAAGCTTTAGTTGCTCTTCCTCTTGTTCAGTTTCGTGAATTCACTAAAATTAATTCTGCCCTTTGCACAGGGTGTTCCCTGCCTGGAGTGTTAATTTCATTTCTTTTTCTCATTCACATCTCACCTTAAATGTCATATTCTCAGAGAAATCTTTCCTAACCAACCCTTACTTGTTCACCATTCAGTTTTTCTCAGTTTTGCTGATGTTGAACTTTCTTCAAGGCATGTTTAACTGACTGTTAATCATTTTCACTGTTTACTTATTATCTACCTCCACAATCTCCTCCTTTCTGAGTATATGCTTCCTAAGTATAGCATTCTAGACTATTTTGCCCACAACCCTGAAGAGTGCTTCTATATTAATAGGCAGTACTCATTGTGCTATGAGTTCTTTCATTGCTGTGGAAGAACTAAAATATTAGTTATTTTGGTATTATGTGGAGGGCAAGTAGAAAGTGGCTAAAGACAAGGCTCATAGAATTTATATTCTTCAGGAAATTATGAGTCATATAAGAGTTTGGGTTCTTTCCCTAAAAACTATGGACAGTCACTAAATTGTATGAATCAAGTGAATGACATTTCTCGAACTTGAATTTTAGAAATTTAGAGATCAATGTTTCAGTAAAAGCATTAATACTAATAACAATAGTATTATACTTGTAGTTAGCAGTAATTAAAGAAATAGTTATAGTAGGGGCAACAATTATAAATAGACACTGATAATAAACACTGATAGCAATAAAATCAACTAATGTAATCTTACTATGAACCATATGTGTGCCAGATTATTTTTATACACTTTCTCTCTCTCTCTCTCTCTTTCTCTCTCTCTCTCTCACACACACACACACACACACACACACACACACTCTTTCTAGTATTTATAGCCATAATAGTAATCCCTAACTTTTCATGTAGTTCTTTCTTTTTGCCAGACATTCCTATATAAGCGTTTTACATATTAACTTGTTTAGTTTTCACATCTACCTATGAAGTGGATACCACACAGTTCTTACATTACAGATAAGAAATCCAGTAACTAGGGCCTCCCTGGTGGCAGAAGGGGTTAAGTCTCAGCACTATAAAGCTCTCCATAGCCACTGCAGCAGGAGTTCAATCCCTCACCAGGGAGCTAACCCACATGGCACAGCAGACCTCTCCTGTCTCCCCTGCTGCTCCCCTCAGCAGTGCATTTCAGTCAATCTGCCTGTTTTGCTCCCCACTCTGTCTCTGGTGAGTCCTCTCACACACACCCCCACCTCTGGCCTACACCCCAGCTCTTGAATGTATAAATAAATCAATCTTAAAAAAGAAAGAAAACCAGTAACTGATCTAGCAAAGACAAACTGGCATAGGGTAACTGGAGGGCAGGTGTGTTACTGTGTGGGAAGAGCCCTGAAATTGGCCAAGTACAGGATTCCACTGTGAGATGGATCCGAAGTCAGGGAGATCTTCCACATGAACAGTTTTGTACATATCTATTTAAAGAAGCTAAGCCTGGGTGAATTTAAATAGCTACAAATGATGAAATAAGAAAAAGAAATGGAATTTTGACACAGATTGCTCCAAAACAAAGGTTTATGAATATATATCATGAACTGAATTGTATCCTCTTTCCATCCCTCTCCCTCTAATTTATATGTTAAAGTCCTAACCTTTAGTCCATGAGGATATAACTGTATTTGGATATAGGGTTTATGTAATTAGTTAAAAATAAGGCTATTAGGATAGGTCCAAATGCAATCTAGTTGTCATTATAAAAGAGGAGATTTGGATTTAAAGAGGCTCCAGAGAAGCATGTGCATAGAGAAAAGACAATTTGAGGACATAGCAAGACAACAGGTACCTACAAAACAAGGAGAGAGGCTTCTGGATAAACTAAACTTGCCCGCATCTTGAACTTTCGGTCTCCAGAAATGTAAGGAAATAAATTTCTGTTTAAACCATTATATCTATGTTTTTATTTTTTTAAATTTTTAATTTTTTTAAAAAAGATTTTATTTATTTATACATACAAGCTGGGGTACAGGCCAGAGGCATGGGGCGGCGAGAAGGTTCACCAGAGATAGAGTGGGGAGCAGAACAGGCAGATCAGAAATACACTGCTGAGGGGAGCAGCGGGCGAGGCAGGAGAGGTCTGCCAACACCATGTGGGATTCTCCCCGGCTGGGCATCGAACTCACATTGTGGGCTGCCGATACCTCCACAGTGCAGCGCTCAACCGCTGCGCCACCAGGGAGGCCCTATATCTATGTTTTTAAAAAGCACTGCATTTTGTTATGGCAGCCCTAGAAAACTAATATAGCATGTTTTACCCTTTCTTACTTCTAACTTACAAAATCAGTTTAAATATTTTCAAATTGGATTTAGTTAATATTATATGTAGGACAAAAATAATACTGTTAATTTTAATGAACCTGTGAAAAATTTTTTTAGGTAGGTAGAAAGTTTCCTACTAATGACTCCTCTAGTCTAGATATCTACAGCTTGTTGTGAAGTTATATTTTTATAACATGTAAAATTAAAGTCACATTTTGGCATCTACAGTAGTATGGTTATACTGAAAAACAAAAATAAAGGCAACCATGGAACTTTTCTAAAAAAGGAAAATAAAATTTTATTGCAGATACAAGCTATATTTCTCCAAAACAATACAGATTATTATAGAAATGCTATGAAGATTAATGTATTTTACAAAAGAAAACCATTCATAGGTGTCATTTATTTTATTCTCCTGTCTTTTCATTTCTGCTTTGGCTAAAAGTTTTGCTCTGACTGTGAGTCTAAAAATCCTCCCCTTATTGAGTGCAGCTTAATTGCCTCTTGCAGTTAAGATTAATTACCTATTTAATACCTGAGAAGATGAACCCCTGCTGCTAAGTTTTATGGTTTCTTCCTTCACCATAACATCATACCCTTCTCTGGGGGTGTGGATAATTAAGCCCTTAACAAACTGCCTTATTATAACCTATTTCAACTAATGCTTTATTTTTCTCTCTTTTTAAATCAATGTTTATTCTCACTGGGAATTTTTTCTAGGTGTGTGTATTGGCATAGGAAAGGTCATTATCTTTGCCTTTTTGGTAAAACAGCTCTAGTTGGGTATGGCCTAAGTAGCTGTTGGATTTCCATTGATGCTAGCTAGCATAAATGTATACAGTCAACTAGGTTTGTGATGAAATTCCAGTACAAAACTTGTGTCTTCCATTTTAGCATCTCATAAATTTATCTAGCCATCAACAAGAGACAACATAGATTGAGCTCTTCCAATGTCCCAAGTTATATGCTTAGATTTAACTATACAAAGATGATTGAGACATACCTTTTGACTTTTTGCAGTTCATGGTAGTTAGTAAAACAGATTAACAAATAATTACTTTGTATACAATCCCTAAATAATCTCGATGGAATATAATTTCAGTTTGAATGTATACCACCACCTTCTTCCATTTTCTGTGACTCATGATGTTTTACTAAAATCAGACAAGAATTATACCATTGGTATCCACTGCTTAAGATGAAGATAACTGCTACAAAAAAAATCATGAAAAATGCAATTAAATTTCATGTCTGTATTTTGGGAAAGGATTGAGAGATCATGGCTCAGCTAGGTAAAGGGAAGGTAGGTAAAAAAAAAAATGGTGGTTCTCATACTAACGAGAGATGGGTTAAGACTTGAATGTGAAACAAGGACTGCAAAGACCATAGCAGAAAGAGATTCAGTTTCCAGAAGCTACCAATCTCTATAGGAACATCTACAGAAGATAGCATCCATTGGATAGACAATTATAACCTATTAATTATTCTGGATTTTATGTTTAATAAAGCCTGCCATTGCTATATAATACATCTTTTCAAGTACATATGAGAAGAAATTTCCATGTAGAGTAAAATAATTTGTTCAGAAACTTAATGACTGTGAAGATCTGTAATAGATCGCTTATATTTGGAAATTAAATATTCCCAGTTATATAAACAGAATCTATGATGTTTATATATTCCTTTTTCACATGGCAATCTAGTTTCTACATGTCAACTCAACTGAATTAATAGCAAGTAATGTTGAATGTTCTTTGATATTATATACATTTATATTCATAAAATAATATTCATTATTTTACATATCAGGACATTGAGGTACATAGAAGCTAATGATATTGGCAAGGTGAAGTAAGAGTTGAAGTCTTACAGTGGAATCTGTGCTCTTAACTATTATTCATTTAATTTTTTTTCAGTGCTATTTTACAGTACTTATAAGGCAAAGGTAATGAATGCTACTAAAGGAGGGATTCTGAATATGTTTTTCTTTACTTCAAAAGTCCAGCATCTGTTACTGTGCTTCTGAGATAGAGATCTATTGAAAGTTGATTCATTCTGAAGTAAACCTTAAACAAGGATTCTTGTACACACTTGATAGGGCAGTGGGAACATGAGACAGTGAAAAGAGAAGGCATACATGACCATCTGATGCAGAACTTCAGTCTGCATAACTTTACTTACTATGTCTTCCACGGTAAACTCCCTTCCTGACATTCCCCATTTTTCCCCACTACCCAACATCCTTTGTCTTAGATAAGCTATCATAAGGTGGCATCTAAAGTCATATGAGTGAGTTATTCAGTTTCACTAGGTCTCTCCCATGTATACAGGAGGTTTTCATATTATTGCTAAATTTCTTTCAGACAAATTTCTTATCAATTTGTCTGATGTTTATGATTTGCCAACCTAGAAGAACAAAATGTGATTCTGGATGATTTCTTTTTTGCCCAACACATGTTATTGGTATATAATAGAATATTCAACCACTCCCTATTGAAATATGTAGATATCTATATCTATATCTATCTGTGTGTGTGTATATATATATATATCTATCTATCTATATCTATATATAGATAGATGCATATCTCAATATATATTAAATTTAAATTAAAATTATAAAATATTTTTATAGTTAATTCTTTTTCATTTATTTCCAGTGTATTTTATTTTGTCCTACTCACAGTTGAACATGTGGTATTAAAGAATCAAGGGTACTGTTTGTGCAGATACTATGCAAGGTGAGACCTTATATCGTCCTGATGTATCAAACAAGGCGGATCCCTTTATGTTTGCTACCATCTTGCTCTGGATTCAATACCTTTCCTTTAATATCACATTGGAAAACTTTTAAGTCAGAGTTGAACAAGAGGAAAAGGGAAGATCCTCAGTCTTCATTGTCTTCCATAGACTCTTGCCAGGGCTAGGGCAGCTGGCTGGGCACACACAACAATTCCAAGTGAGGGATCTAATTCACTGTTACAGCATTGTCAGTTCTTGCCAAGTAAGGAATATTTTCACTGCAAGATATTTACAATTGTTTGGGAAAAATCAGCTGTCTAACACCTGGAACATTTGAAGTTATCTGAAGTTTCTTTTCCCAGGAGTTGCAGATAATTGTCAGTCTGGGGAAGAAGAGTTTGGGTGTAGCTATTGCCTCACCTTTAATCAAAGTGAATACCAAAAATGTATGAACATTCTACTGGCTGTCCCACAGTTAGCTTTTCCCCAGCATCCCAGCCAGTCATAGGTGCTATTGTTCTTTGAATGTTTTACTGTCTCTTGCTCTGTAGCAAACCACCCCAAAAGTTAGTGGATTCAGATTTTGACAATGTATGCTGAGGAATACGCAAAGTAGTCAGGATTTAATAGGAATAACTCTTCTCTGCCTCACTTACTTGGACTTCAGTTGGCTTTGCTCATAAAGACATGGGTTGGAATCATCCGAAGCCTCCCTCACCTATAATCCAGCAAGTTGTTGGAGGTTGTTGGCTGAAATTTCATTTGAAGCAACGGCCAGAGTATATACATGTGCCTTTCCAAGGGCTGTTTGGCTTCCTCAGAGTATGGTGGCTCAGTTCCAAGGAAAAGTGTTCCAGCAGAGAAACCTCAACACTCCAGGAGAGTCACTTAGCATCACTTCTCCCTCATTATAGTCACTAGAAGTCAGTCACTTAGGACCAGTTTACATTCATGGAGAATTAGACTTTGCCTTTTGCTGGGAGGAATTTCAAGAATTTTCAGTCGTTTTAAAGCAAATCACAATAGAAAGCACACGATGAAACGTTCATAATCATTTTCCTCATTACCTATTTTGAGCATTATTTTTGTTTGCTTGTGCATTTGTTTTCTATTGCAGTTTAACAGATTACCACTAGCTTTGCAGCTTACGATAACACCCACATCACAGATTCTGTAGTTCAAAAGTTCAGGTATGGCTAGAACAGATTCTCTGCTTAGGGACTCATAAGGCTGAAATGAAGGTGTTGGTTGGGCTTACACTCATCTGGAGGCTTGACTAAGGAAGAATTGGTTTTCAAACATCCCATGGTTGCTCTCAAAATTCATTTTCCCATGACTGTTTCTTCAAAACCTTTTCTTCAAAATGAGCAGTGAAGAGATTTAGTCCCTTCCCCTTCATTATTTTAACCATCCCCACATATATCTCCATATATTGTCACACATAGCCACACACTACAGGCTACCATTTCAACCTTGCTGTCTTAATAAGGCAATAATACTCACCTTGTTTGGACCTGATCTATGTTATGCAGGGATGTAACTGGCCTCATCATTATTAAGGATTTCAGTTTTATAAGAACAATCCTAATCTATCAAAGGAGAGTCATAAACATTCTATCAGGACTGCTGCCCACTAGTAGGGCATATTATTTTTGTCTTTAAATGACGAGTCCCAGGCTTCCTGAAGACTAGAGAGCTGGTGGAATTTATGGTCCTTCATCATAGAGTCATTTTAACATCCCCACTGCAGGTAAGAGCACTGTTCCCCACAGTCTGTCCTGGCGGTGCTGGCATTTCCTTAGTGTGGATAATCTTTTCCCAAGTGCCCAAGAGTCATCTCCACCACAAATTAGAGTTGGCTGCTGGGACCTAAGTCAAAGTGTAGATTTCATGCCAAGAGAGAGTATCCCCATAATGACAAACTTTCCTTTTCACCTTGATATGCCTCACATTGATTGGGCTCCCTGAAATCCACTTCCCAGACCCTGCTGCTACTAGTTAGGCAGCTGGGGCATTTCCTTTGTCATGTAAACTTTTTTCTCCTAGAAGGATTTGCACTTCTCCCACTGGTTAGGTTGCGATTGATTTGTTAAGCAGGAGGGGTTGTGGGCGCAGATCTCAAAGAAGACAAACATTGCCTGGTAAAGTACCTGCCTCATTTGAGGGTTTCACATAATTCTAACAAGGCAAGGTATATTCATCTCTTAATAGGAAGTATATGTTGCTTTTCTAGTTCTAGAAATTTCAAGCAAATCCAGGCCCTCAATATTTTCTAGTTCATGTACTTAATGTTCCCATACAGAAGATCAGAATCTCATTTGTTTCATAACTAGAACTCATATTTAATGTTTGGAGTTTTGCCAATATGAACAATCAATCTTCTGCATTTTGCTATTCTTTAAGAAAGACTCTGTCGGTTCCTCAACACGATCAGTCCTTTCATTATAGAAAATGATCGTTTTTTTCAAATGCTGTTAAAGAAGTCTCTGACTTTCACATTTTTATTTGAATTATTGGAAGTGATATTTAATCACACTGAGTATGCCATTTTCTCTTTTCAAAATACTAGTGGAGCTCAGCAACAGCAATCTAAATTTCTCAATATCATTACCATCATAGACATATTTTTCAAAGACCAGAAATATTATACCAAAAATAAAATGCTAGTTTCTCCCTTTCTAACTGTAGTTTAGACAGATTCACTGGAGGTTAACACATTAACAATTGCAATTACACAGCATAACAGTGCCTATCAGTTTTCCACTTACCACTCATGATAGGGTCCTTCTTCCAGCTGGTCACCATATGTCTAACTCCAGAACCTGATCCCCCAGTCAGCTTTTTAGGATCACTCTTTAGGTCACTTCCCTAGAAACAGAGACAGAGAGATTCAGGTGTACATGATTTATTGAGTGAGGCTATTCAGGAAAACACTGTAAGGGGACAAAGGAACAGGGCGGGGGGTGGGTGATAATCTGAGGAAAAAAGACTAGTCTTGATGGGATACATAGAGGGAATTCAGGATATTCTTGAAGAGTAACTTATACCAGTGAGTTAGACCATCTTGAGGCTAAGGGGACAGGATTTTATGTTTTTTTTTTCAGTCAGAAAATAGGATGAAGGTGGTAGACCACTCATCTGTCCCCAGGAATATTAATTCATTTCAGTCAAAGACAGTTATTTTGAGGTCACAGTTGTAAATTATTAGCTGCAACACTAACATCATCTAAAGAATGGTTTCAGTGTAAACTAATGAAGGGGATCTGAATAAGGCCAAAATAGCTTCTTTACTGTAGTTGAAGCACAAGTATCAGTATACATGAAAGTGGAATAACTTAGACTAGAACTGTGTCATAAAATGATGCTACTCAACCCACTTTGAACATTTGATTGTCAGCATTGGGCACTTTATTATTTACCATAATTTTTTATTTCATTTCTTGGAGACCTTCTGTGTGTTATGAATGTACTTCTGTACACAGAGCTACAAATGTGAGGCATAATGCTGCTCTCATAAACTTTATAAGAAGTTGTCGATATTTCGAGATACCAAATAAAAACCCCAGTGGAAGTTCATTATAATTATGATTACATGCCAAAGGGCACAAAAACCAATATGACATCAATTTTTTTAATAAAAGAAAAATTATAAAAACATCTTAAATACACAGTTGGGGAAAACATGAAACACTTGCTGCATATTTTCAATCAGTGAAATGTAAAAAAAATTCTGTTATTTGCAGGATTATGTACTCTATCAGTGACATATGAAGGGAACAGTGAGACTGGATATTGTGTTAAGATCAGTTTATATCTTTGGAAAAAAATGACAACCTATGCAGTTTCAATCACCATTGCCCGCTGTCACTTTTCCTTATTCAACAGTTAGTGTTGATTTTTTCAGCTAAGCCCACTCAGCAGTGGCTAGCCACAGATATTGAGTGTTGGAGAGACATTTTCTATTTAAATCATCTTTAGATGAGAAAGATGGTTAACCAGACTTCAACTAGGAATTTATTTTTGATCAAGAGCATGGGTCCTAACAAATAAAGTGACTAATATCACACATGGTGAAGATTAGTATGAGATAATATGACCTGAAAGTTCTTTGCTCCCCAGTTATTTACGATTTAAAGATCTATTTTAAAAATTAAGCCAGATTATATTCAAAATGAGCAGTGATGTTTTCATGGAAAGTTATAAACGCTTCTCACAATCAAATTTTTCATGGCATTTGCAAAAGACTAAAAATGGCACAGGATACGAAGAGAGTACATTGCCAAAGGCTTTTGTTGTTGACAGATTAGTATATAAAACTGATATCTTTAGGAAAACATTTTCCAAGATTTGTTTCCCAACCTTATGCTTTACAAGTTGCTACAGTTGTTTTTGATTAATGAACTATTTTCAAGGTCAGATAGGTTCAAGAATAGTTGGCTTAGACAAAGTTAAATTGATTATATTTACTGCAGAACCTCTGGGAGATTTTAATATGCTCATATACATTATGCATATATTAAAGAGAATTCTTCATTTTCCTTAGAGCACATCACATGACAGATTGTGAGAAACACTTTTGAGAGAAAGTATTTAAGCTAAATTCTACAATTTTTAAATGTTGCTGTAACTTTATAAACAGTACTACAAGAAAAGGTAGCAGGGTTTGAGCAGGAGAGGGAGCCACACAATAATTTGAACAGGCCTCCCTGGTGGGACAAGGGGTTAAGTATCAGCAGTAAGAAGCTATCTGCAGCCACTGCAGCACTAGCTCGATCCCGATCCCCAGCCAGGGAGCATCCCACACGGTGCAGCAGACCGCTCCTGTCTCGCCTGCTGCTCCCCTCAGCAGTGCATTTCAGTCAATCTGCCTGTTCTGTTCCCCACTCTGTCTCTGGTGAGCCCTCTCACTCCCCCACACCTCTGGCCTATCACCCAGCTCTTGTATGCATAAATAAATAAATGTTAAAAAAAAGTTTTTAACTATAGCGGGGATTAGATTAGCAGTGATTGGTAAAATATTAAGAGAACTTGAAAGAATGTGGGAATAGCAGATCTAAATGTCAACCACTGTCTCTAGGTGGAGATAAAACATCCAGGGAAGGTTCCCAGCCCTCCCACCTGCTGAGGTGGAAAGCTGCCTGTAGCAAGGGAAGCGCACAGGTGCAGGTTCTCTATGGCTCTGGGCAGACGGGTCAAAGGCGGAGGCCTGGAGCCCTCAGTGGCTTTTTAGGCTTTCAGTGGTCTTTTGTAGTGAGGCAACCAGGAACAGGCCAGGCAGGGAAGCCAGGGGGCCAGGAGGCTGGCAGGCCTCCCAGCCCCTGGCATATCTTCACTCTTCCGGGGCTCTCAGGCATTCACTTATAGTCCTTGTTGCACCCCAAATGGTCCTCTGCGCCACTCTCTGTTCTCTGCTGCCTCTGCTGCTTCCTCTACTCTGGCCATCGCCTCTATGGAGTGTGGCCCTGGGAGTGCTGGGCAGAACACAGGCTGCTTTTGGCCACCGAGGCCCACCAGTCACCCTCTGATTCCCATCTCCTGGGGTGTTACAAAAGATACCTTCCATCCTTAGGGTCCCAGCAACATAACTTAGTCCATCAGTGTTTTACTCTTTCTTCCTGACGAGTCTGCTGCCTTGGGGTCGTGGGCTGGTCCTCGTGGGCCGTCTCCCCCTCCACACAAGGTCTTGTTCTGCGGAGCCCATGCCTTGTCCACCACCGGTGCTCCTGCAGCCTCTTCAGCTCTTCCTGCAGCTCCTGGACTCTGGCCACTTCCTGTGCTGCCACGCACTTCCAGCACTGTCCTTCACTCCAGTTTCAGAGCTGTGAGGCACACTCAATCCCCAGCCCTGCCTACAAGCAGGTACCACGTCCTTCCAATGTCTTCCCCACCATATGCAGAGTCTTTTCTAACTGCACCAGGGGATCCTCCTCTTCGGCCCACCTCTGGGAAGGTGCCCGCACAGAGGAGGCCTGCCATGAGCACTACATGCTCTCAGCCTGCCACCCCTCAGCCCCTTCTGAGGTCTTCGGAGAGCTCCAAACCCCTTTGCATTAAATCATCCTGTGAATACACCAATTGTCATGACAGGAAGACACAGGAGCAGGCTTTCAATGGAGCTGGACAGACGGGTATAAGGAGGAATCCTGGAGTCTTTGGTGGCTTTTTAAAGGCTTTTAATTATCTTTCGTGAAGAGGCAGCCAAGTACAGGGCAGGCAGAGCAACCGGGGGGTCAGGAGGCCTGCCAGCCAGAAGGCCTCCTGGCGAATCTTCACTCTCTCTAGGCTCTCTGGCGTTCTTGTCTCTCTGCTTCACCCCAAACGGTCCTCTGCTCCACTCTTTGTTCTCTCCACTGCTGCTGCTGCTTCTGCGGCTTTCCTCTGTGACACAGCCCTGCTAAGCCCTGTCTCTCCAGGCCCAGGTGTGTCCACTCGCGCATGCCCGCAACCTACTCCAGGTGCCCGCCATCAGGCATGCGTGTAGGCCTGCAGAGGTCTATCATTGATGGGAGGGAGGAAAAACCTGATGATTTTTTCACTTACCCTACACTACCCATCCTTGGAAAGGGCATGACCATTTCTCACCAAATCATAGAGAAACCACTAGTGGAAATTCTGAAAACCTTCATTCAGGAACTTACTGGTGATCCATTTTCTAGGCTAGAGAAGAGAGCTGGTTACAGAAAGCTGTCTCATAGAAACATGCTCCTGTGAAGCTGTTTGAGGGGCTTCTGGGAGGAGGTGCTGGCTGATAGATACTGCTGAGTTCCATGCATGGCAGGAACTGGGTACTGGAGAAGTCGTGCATGCAGGGCAGGAGGCTGCTGCTGGAGAGGCGGTATGTGGAACAAGACACTGGAGCAGCTGCAAGCCCTCCACACCTCAGTGACGCAGTGATGGAGAGGCCAACTGTTGCGTGAGCCTGTCAAGTGTGCACACCTGACCCAGGGGGAACTCCCTTTCTCTGGAAAAGACTCTCCAAGCATCAGCTATTGACAAAACAGACAGCCACTGGCAAAGGAAAAATGTATTTAAAGTGCCAGGTCCATATTTGCAGAGAAGTCAAGGAAGGGTAAATTTCAAGATGAGGTGCATTAAGTTGATAACTAGCACACTATATGAATATTCAGAAGAAAAGCATATTCTTATATTCTTTTGTTTCTTTTCCTCTTGTTTACTTTTTCATGGTTTTCTACAAATACTAGGACTTGGTCCCCAAATTGGCTTTTTATAAATAATAAAATCAGAAGTAATTAAGGACATTTGGGTTATTTTTCAGGAAAAAATCATGAAAACCCTGCTTCTAAATTCAAGGTAAATTTGATATGAGTGATTTTGGCTACTAATTGCAAGTAACAAAATAAATTGCTTATAATGATTTAAACAAACAGACACTGTTTTTTCTTATATGAGATTAATAAGTTTTGGTAATTTTAAATCACTAAGTATGTGACAATTTTTAATAAGCAATGATAAGACATGAGGAGGAAATACAAGGTAGACATAATATTGGGATAGATTCATTCTTTTCAACCTTTTAGCCACATATTAGGCACTCGAGATAAGCAATTTCAGGCATTAGTTTGGCCTGTCATCCACTTCAAAGCTGCCACACCTGTAATTCTCTTTACCTTTTTCTCATTCATGCCACATTATTATTCCATCTTCAGTAATCGTATCTGCAACCCAGGTAGAAAGAAGGAATAACTTAAGAGAACCTCCAGTTCTCCTCTTTAAAAGCAAAGGGAAATTATTTTTTAGAAGCACAAAGCAAGCTTATTAACAAAAACTATGCTACATAGACACTCCTAGTTTGAGTTCTCACCAAGAAAGCAGGTTTAAATTATGTCATTCTCCACAGTGAACCCTGGAATAACAGGATTTTGGTATCTTTATTTGGTAAACCGGTGAATAGTATCTTTTCCACACGGATTTTTTTTTATTTAAATATATTGCTAAAATAACTTAGTCAACACATACTTTTTATAAAACACAGTAAAAACAATGGGGGAATTTTGTAGGCAGAGTAATAGCTGGTTTCAAAGATGACTATGTTTTAATCCCTACAATGTCTGATTGTATTAGGTTACCTGGCAAAGGGGAATAAATTTTGCAGATGGAATTAACATTGCTAATCCCTTGACCTAATAGTAGAGAGATTATCTTGAATTATCCTGGATCCTAACATTGCTAATCCCTTGACCTAATAGTAGAGAGATTATCTTGAATTATCCTGGTGGATCCGGTGTAATCACAAGAGTCCTTATCAGTGGAAGAGGGGGCAGCGAAGAGTCAAATGGTGATATATCTATGGAAGAATGTTCCTGGACATGCAGTGTTGCTGATGGAGGAAGGGGGCCATTGCCAAGGAATGTGGTCAGTTTATAGATGTTGGAAAATACAAGGTAATAGATTTTCCCCTAGTGACTATATAATGGAATGCAGCTCTGTCAACACCTTGATGTTAATCCAAAGAGAACTGGTGTTGGAATTCTTACCTATACAATTGTAAGATAATAAGTTTTGATAATTTTAAATCACTAAGTATGTGGCAATTTTTAATAAGCAGTGATAAGAGATGTGGGGAAATACAAGGTAGACATAATATTGGGATAGATTCATTCTTTTAAGCCTTTCATTAGGCCACTTATTAGGCACTTGTTTGCAATATATTCTAAAAACATTCATTTATATATTGGTTGGACTCAAAATTTAGATGTGTGACCAAATGAAATTCTGGAAATGTATTAAGATCATTCATAATTATTTATTTTCTATGGGCGAACCAAAATGAAGGCATGGGATTATCTCTTTTTGAATAAGACAAAAAAAAAAAAAGCATACTTAGGCTTGACTCAAAGGTATCTGGATATTTCCTATCAAACCTTTTTCAAAATAGATCATTGCAACACTATTTTATTTTTAGACTATAGGCTGATAAATCCAAAATGTTTAAAGAAGTTTAATATTAATGGTAATGTCTTATAAGTTTTCCAGCTGTGATTCAGCTTATAACAAAAATCAGAAAACTCAGTGGCGGATGTCCTTACCATGTGGCTATATTTTATAACCTTTATTCCCCCAGATACCAAGTATCTTTAATCTTACATAAAATTAAAAATATTTGCAGTTTCTCTAAAACATTCTGAATTGTCAATATTAAAAAGTCATACAGACAGTAAACAAAATGTACTAATGTGTACTTGTTTTTTTCTTATATTGAGTAGACTTGAAAATAAATTTCTAATAGAAAGATTTTAAATACCATATTCCCACACAAAAACATGTTATCTGTATCACCGTAGAGTAGGTTTAAGCATGTTTTTCATTTTTCCTTTCATAGAATATATCATCTCCCTTCTCAAATTAGCTCATTCTTACACAGCGCGATGATAGTTAGGCTTTGGATACCTTTTCACATGATTTAAATTCCTTGCTCTACTTTATATTTTCAGGTGGATTTTGACAAGTTATATGCCTTCACTAAGTCTCAGTTTTCTCATTTGTAAAATGGGTATGATATTACAAAAATAGCTAGGATTCTGGAGATTTTCCAAATTAGGCACTTAGTCAATTAGAATATTAATCTTACATTGGGCCTCCCCGGTGGCACAGCGGTTAAGCGCTGCGCTGTGGAGCTGTCGGCAGCGGCGACGCGAGTTCGACGCCCGGCCAGGGAGAATCCCACATGGCGCGGCAGACCTCTCCTGCCTTGCCCGCTGCTCCCCTCAGCAGTGTATTTCTGATCTGCCTGTTCTGCTCCCCCCTCTGTCTCTGGTGAACCCTCTCGCCGTCCCATACCTCTGGACTGTACCCCAGCTTGTATGCATAAATAAATAAAAATCTTTAAAAAAAAAAAAAAAGAATATTAATCTTACAATGATTATAATAGTAATGTTTGTGATTAAAAGAAAACAAATATTCTACTTAGGTGGTTAAATGCAAATAACAACATGTCTCTTTCTAATAAAATGACTTAAATATGTCAGCAATTATAAGTTTGAGAACTATACCTTAACTTACACATGTTCATTCTTATTTGAATGAATGAAGAAATGCTCTAGGGTAGATAGAAGCCTCATAGAATTTGCAGAGCATCCAGTGTGGCAGTTGAAGTTTAGAGTACATACACTCAGAGAACTTAGCTGAGAAGTGAATTTAAAGAAATGTTTTCTTAGCCAACAAAAGAAAGGCAAAACAAAATGTCTTAACAAAAAATGGTGACCAGTGACATATAGATTTAGGATACATAACATGAGCTTTTATTTGCACACATATTTGCAACACATGCATCACACACATGCACACAATGCACACATGCACACATAAACACAACTAGAAAATACATAACCTTATTAGGACTACTTTTCTGACTGTTTTATCATCACCTTGGATTTGAGTAATCCCATAAAGGAATTGGACTATGAGAACAAGTTCAAGAGCGCACATATCTTTGATCAATTTAAAAATGACAGTTTAAAAAAAAGAATATACAGCTACTATTTCTAATAATTATAATAAAAGCCCCCAGTATTTTTCAATGATTACAACATATTGAGTTCTTTTATAAGTGCTTTATGTATATCATTAACTTATTTTAAGCTCACAACAATGCCACTATGTAGGTGCTATTATCTTACTACACAATGTACATTTGCTTATGGTGACAAAAGACTTATTAAGTGAAGGAAGTAGTATATGATAATACATGATAGTACATAATTTTGTATTTATTTTTTAATTATATGGATGGTTGCATTAGGGGACAATGTGAATGAAATATTGTAAATAAACTAAAATTTAGTCCAAATATTTTATGTGACTGCTTCATATTGTTGAGGACATCTGAACTGAATTTTCTACTAGTGCATTTTCTGTATCTGTTGCTAAAATTAAAATACTATTTCTATTGTAAAGCAAATGCTGCTGGGAAGCTTAATATATTAAGTTGATATTTTTAAATTATGTGTATATATTTACACATATATATATGCTACAGTTCATTGACATTATTTATGTTGCTAATTACTATCGGACTTTTTACTTTATTATATAAATTACTTCTTGTGATAACTGCTAGGTGTTTGCACTCTCAGATTTCATTTTGCTTTCAACCCGTGTGTGCTTTTCTATGGACAAATAAATATTTGGATGATCCTATGTATAAAGGGATACATTACCCTAGGGATAAATTATTGAAAATATTTTATAAGTCTCAATGAGAAAAACCTAGTACTCTGTTAAATAAGTGATTGTATGTTATAAAACCCATCTACCTCACACATCCACATGCGTTCATTGACCGGCTGGCTGGTATTCCTTTTATGGTGAGGCTGGTATTGTAATTACTTCAAATGGCCTTTCAGTGGAATGAAAACAAGGATATAAAAGGGAAAGTCTGTTTCCTCACATGGAACAATCAAATTAAAGACATGGGTTTCTGTTGCATGCCTGCTGGATCTTACATCCTGATGTGCCAGGTTGATATTGAATGATTTTCCTTATGGGATAAATCTCTATGGGAAACTTCCAGAATTAAAGATGAAAAAGTTTTACTGAGTTACACCCATTTTTAAGAAGTAAAATGATCCATATCCTGCTAATTTTAACCTTCTTTTATTTCCAGTGCTTGAATTGAATATTTGCTCCTCTGAATTGAATACTTACTATTTGTATTTGAATTAATATCTTAAAATCTGTGTTTGCATTTGGCAAAAATGATGTACTCCTTTAAATAATAAATATAGTTTTTCTTGCTTAGTATCCTCAGTTTAGTTTTAAAGGGAAAAAAGTCAAACTATTCACCTAACACTAATTCTTCTCTACAAAATTTCTCTTTGTGCTTTGGTTTTCCTTTAAGAGAAGAAATATAAAATAAGTGGATGGTCTTTCCTTTTTACAAATCAAATCCTAGATGTTGTTAACTATTACACACATGTGAACATATAATCTTACATGCCAAGATTTTTGTCCGGCAGAAAATACAACTCCAAATGTTGCAATTTTGTAACATAATAGAACATTGGTAAAAGGCGAAAGATTTATAGGATCTGAAGAGAAGCCAGAGTATCGTTATAGAATATTGGTCAGTTTTGTATTTATTAGCAACCTCATTTCAGAATTCCTTACTGACTATATAAATTGTTAGTGATAACTGCCACAATTACTATATAAATTGTTGGTGAGAACTGTAACAATTACTTAAAAACAAATTACACTCTGAGATTCATATGAATATTCTAAAACATAAATCTGATGTTTGAAGACAGTTCTAAAGGTTTTCATTTCTAGTACTTGCTAGTACAAGGTCATCAAAGGTTTTAAGAAAGCAAGGGATTAATTTAAAAATAAGTGATTTTGTTAAATTTTATAATATTTTAGAGTCATACCTGATTTTTATATCTATTTCACCTTTTGATCTTTATTTCATCAAAATCCTTCTAGAATTTCCATTATATACATTTATATATTTTTATATTATTATAGGGATTGATATGGCACCATAAAGGGAAAATAAAGGAAATATGAAACAAGAGAAAAAGGAAATGGAGTTAAAATGGAGACTAAGTATATAAAGGGAGCAAATTCTGAGATCTTGGGTTTTTATTTCCCCTAACCTAGGATCTGTTATTTTTGTTTCAATTTTTAGTTTCTTCATATTTTAGCACCGTTTTTTTCTAGATATTTCTAATGTTTTCTCTCGCTCCCTCATTTAAATGTGGTAGTTCACAATGCTCTGTAGTTAAGTAAATATAGTATAAAGTAAAAAAGCATAACTTTAAAATAATCTAACTTAAAATAGGATTTAAGCTGTGGTGAGTGGGCATGCTTTTCTTCCTCTCTCTAGATATACTAGCCTTGTCTTTGTGTAATTGAAAGTTAAAGTAGCAACATGGAACATTCTAGACTGTATAGGTGATAGAAAGGAATTTCAAAAACTGTGGTGAATTGTTTTTTGTGGTGAATTATATAAAAGTTTGATATATAATTACAGATTTTGATAGCTTTTCAATTGTTCAAAGAATAAGGGACTTAGAAACTATGGCTAATGACAGGTTGCATGATTTTGTAAAACCATTTTATTATTTCAAAGATTAAATACTGAAGAAAACAAGGTAAACCTGATGGATTTTTGTGATCAAACAAGATATTCATTTATCAAGGAGGCTCATCTTATATGGATTCACTTTCCTAAACCTGGTTTCCATTATAAATTTCCCCTAAGCACTATTGGCCTTATGTTTTTATTATATCCTTATCTTCTTTGCTTGACTTCAGCTGGTAAGGAAATATGTAAATAATTAAGTGTGTTACCTATTTGCAAGGGGACAACTATGGGAAATGAACATCTCAAACTAGAATTTGCTTTTGGTATTGACAGTCTCAAATAATTGGGAAAAAAAAGCCACTTTCTGAAAGAAGAGTTAAATACCACTTAAATAAATAAATACCACTTAAATACCACTTTCTGAAAGAAGAGTTATTGGGGTCACTTGCCCGCTGATGAGTTATGTGTATTTTTATATAGGTGAGTGTCCATATCTATATGACTTCCCCAGGTCTGAACAATGAATGAAGTTTTAACAGGCACCAAAGGAGCAGAGTGACTGAAACAACAATTTAAGAAAAAGAGAAAACTGTTAATATTCCTATCTTTGAGGCTATAGGCAGCAAAGCAGTTATTTGTGCATTGATCTTTTATTTCAGAAATGTCCATGGAAAATTAGAATTCCAGGTCTAAAAGATGATAGTGGATTACTTACTATTAAATTGATTTCTTCTAAACTAAAAATATTAAGAGACTAATGTTGAATTAAGTCTGGAAAAACAATGCCATTTATTCAGTAAATATTAATTGAGTAACACGTGCCAAACATTATTTTAGACATTTGGATATACCTGTAAATAAAACGAGGGACCAGAAAAAATATAGAGCTGATTTCTTATCAGTATAATAAAATTCTTAGTCTGAAAAATTAGGAATGTTCCTTTGAAATATTAGGACACTTATATGAAAGAAAAAGTTGGACATATTTGAGAAAAGAAGACCTTGAAATTCAGAAAAAATAATTAAAAATATTTTTGGGGGATTCAAAGTGTCATAGTGCAGCAAAGTACATAGGTAATATGGGTTATAGAATTAAGACTCTAAGAAAGACCTAGGAGTGATCTCTTTCTCTCTCTCTCCACTTTCTCTCTCTCTCCACTTTCTCTCTCTCTCTCTCTCTCACATACACACACACACACACACACACATACACACACACACATACAAATCAGGGGGATAGGGAGAGCTAAATCTAATGTATGATAAGAGACTATCTCCTGAAAAGGATTATCCAAACAGAAATCTGAAATTATGCAGGGTGTTTGAATATTTGATACCTTTGCCAGTCTCAGAATTCATGGTTTCAAAATTCTCCCTGTGAGAATCCAACAAGGCAGGATTGTACCAGACCAAAAGCCTAGCAGAGGTTTTCTGACCTAAGAACTAGTTTTCTGACCCAGGAACTCGTGCTCCTCCTGGGCTTATAGGTAAGGAAAGAGGCAGCTTTAGGTAGGTTTAACTATACAGATTTAGCTGAACCTCCCTAAGTGAATAGATGGACGGAAAAAAAAAAAAAAACAAAAGAATTCTGTCCCACTACTGTAGAGAAGACTGTAACAGAGAAAATCCATTCAAGAACTGGAACATAAAACATTGAGGAAAAGATATGAAGACTCCATAGCTGAGGCACTGGTCTTTACTATTCCTCTAGTGACACAATCACAAATTTCAATAGTATTTTCAGTTCAGAATTTGCTAGAAGTGGATCTCCAGTTGAAACAAAGTGAGTATGAGGCAGGCTCTTTCCTAGCTGGCAGTTCTTTTAGTTTGAGGAATATAATGGACATCTGCACACAGAAAGTATACACATTCAGTTTGGCACTGAAATGGCAGACGGGGTTAAAAGGGGAGACAGATATTAAGATCTAAGTACAGAAGCATAGCTCCTCAAATTAGCACTGACAACTGTTGTTCCTATGCCTACAGAGGTCTCAACTAATTGAGAAAGCAGTAGGAATTTAAATGCCTCTTCTGGGGGAAGACAAGACAGTTTTCATCCCTCTCCAAAGGTATGATAAGGCTGAGTATGAAAATGAACTACTCTGCGATATTTTTCTTGATGGAGACATTCAAAATTGTGCATTAAATTGTTTTATATAAATTGAAACACTGCTAAGGCGAAAGCCAAAGATGTTCTCTGCCTACCCTCCATCTCTAACATAGCAGTGAATACGTGGCAACTCTATATTCTGGGACTGTTTGATTTCTGCAGTGTCTGGAATAGGAGATTCAGATTGACTTTTTTACCCCAAATCTGGTGGATATTGAGCAATGAAGTGATAATCTTGTGAAGCTGATTAATTCTCTAGACTCATTAGATATTTAGCCCATAGAATACTTGGCATTAAACTCATGTCATGGAACCACAACCAATTGCTGGAAAAGAGAATACCGATTTCAGCAGCTGAGAAACCACAAGTCTACTCAGGTTAGAGAATCTCCCCTGAAACTAAGCAAAATACAAAATTGGAATGAGGAGATGGTCTTCAATCTCTATGGATTCACAGTGTAAAATAATTTAAAATTTGATTCAGTTCCTTTTGATTTTGTAATAAAAATCCATGTAATTTCTGATATTTAATTTATCCTTGGGAATTTTATGGAAGGCTTTTTATCATTGAAATATATGCATGAGGTTTATCTCAATGCTGTCACTCTAGTTTCTTGATCTCATAGGCTTTATTGGATAAAATAAACTTCCATAACTTGGAAGGGAAATGGATAAGGAACTTATTTTTAGTCTTGAGTAATGGTATAATTTTATTCACTGCACTATTTTTATTCATTTCAGAACCTTCTGGGGCATTAACCCATGTCACCAGACACTGGAAAGTTGCCTCCCAAAGGTTGTGGCAGGTCTGTTCTTAGGAATCACTGATATCCTCTTCTTAGGTATTGAGTCATATTTCCAGATGGTCACTGAATTCATGCTTCAGCTCAAATGATTAAGACAGCAAAATGCTGTCAGGGAGAAATGATTTTTCCCTTACTGCTAGTTTCTATAGAGTTACCCCCTAAATACTCATGCCCTCTTATCTTATATCTTACTTCTTCTCATAGGGAAAAACAATGAGAACAGGGTTGAAATTCTTTGATTAAGTGTAGCTAATCTTTTAGAAGTTTCTTTGTGCAAAATATTCGGATGTAGCAAGATTCTAGCTCTTCAGTAGGCACAGATCCTTAGATGAGTTGTTTTAGGCCTGAGATTTAGGCAAATGATCACTGATCCCATTTTGATGCTCCCAATACCCATATAACATCATAATTATAACAAGTCTATCCCTTAATTTTCGAATATTTCTTTTTTTAATCAATACTATTAGACTGTAGGTAGAGAAACAGGGTATAAATTATTGGACTCCCTCAAGACCCTAAAATTTTATATATAACTGTATAGAACAAAAGCATGCATGTACTCTACTACTTCTCTGATTGCAAGTCCCAACCTCTCCATAAAATCTGTATTACACCTGCACTGTGCTAGTGATGTGTGTCTGTGACTCTCTTGCATAAGATATCCACACTGGGATACAGAAATCCAGTCCTAATATATATATATTTTTTCTTATGATGATGGAGTATCTGAAATGTGCTGCTATCCAGACTCCTCCAAGCCACCAGGGAGCATCTTTCTTCTGTCACTCCTTAAATGGCCTCATGGGTCACATGGCTCAGTGGATCAGTCAGAAAAGGAAAAGTACTGTAAAAACGTACCGAAAATTTCACTTACTTGAAGCAGCAAAGTTTATCTCGTATGCGTACTGTATGTTTATTGTGGGCAAGCAAGGAGGTTGTGTTCATTACAGTTATCTAGGGATCTGGGCTGATGAAGGTTCTCTTGTAACATATGCGTCCAGAATTGCAGAGTCGGTAAAAAAAATGTAGCAAGCCACATTAAAACTTCAGTGTAGATGTGGAACATGACATTTTCATTCACATTCCCTTGCCAAAGCAAATCATATGGTCACGCTTGCGTTTAACATGTTTTAAATGTCTATGCTCCATTTGGGGAATCACCAAATAGTTTAGTGTCCACATTTCTGGTGTCGTGGTATCCTTTGATAGTGACCTCTGCCACTTCTGACACATAATCAGCCCTTTATTGGTTTTCTCCATCATATTTCTCAGTGCACTGGGGAAAATACCCTCCATCTCCATCTCTTGTGTCTCATTTTTTCAACCAGAAAGAGACACATTATGCTCTGAAACTTGACTGTAGGTTCTTTTTATTCCTGTCAATATCCTCTTCGGATTTCTTACAGATACTTGGCATACTCAATGCTAGAAGTTTGTCCTCTGCCATGCAATTTATTTAAGATTTATGATGATGTACTTTGGAATTCCGGCACTCATAGGAGAAAAACTGAATTGTTAGAGTAAAATTTTTGGTTATTATTTTAAATTAAAATTAACATTTTGAAAATTTAATATTCAATTTAATTTAGTTCTCTGTAGAATTTACTCCACAGTACCTTTATTTTTTTTACCATATTATGCTTCACTATATAACACTTAATAGGCTCTATAACAAGATATTGAACCTGAAGTAATCAACATACATCAGGCAGCCATAATTTTAAAAAAATTGAGATTTTTCTGAGAAGAGAATTTAACTTGTATTAAAGTGGCAATAAGTTTGGAAAACAGTAAAACGTTTTAATGTAACTATTGGAAACACAGAGGGAAAATGAGACATTCTTATTTTATCTAATTATAATTAAATTTAAATTTTAAAATATTTTACTTTAAATTTTAAAATAGCTTTGAAAGACATAGAAACAACTTCAGGAAAACTTGAGAGTATATCTTTTTGGAAATGAATTGGAAAAGTTCAGAAAATTCACCCCTTAATAGATGATACGACCCCCAGGAAGGATTTTTTTTGAAGCATATGTATGTCTCCTTTGTGATCTATAATAGTGTCACTCACCTAACATGGAGCTACCAATTTTTTACAATCTTTGTGAAGTGGATAAATGATCCTCCTAACACCAAATCTGTTCACTAGTTTGAAATTTGAGCCTCTATTTCTAACACTGAAATTCTAGCACATGAACCTGCTAGGCTTGTTTTCTTTTTTCTTCTTTAAGCACATATGTAGTGGTATTGCCCAAAGGCAATGCTACAATATCCCCCAAAGAATAATTTTTTGAAAGACAGGAAATATGAAACACCATATAAAGATCAACCAAATAGAAAGTTTTGAGGTGCAAATCGAGCAAATACATAGCATTTGAAGTTTATTTTAAAATGCAATCTGAAGCTTACTTTTAAGAAGTAAGATTTCAGTATTTTTCAGTTTTTCTATTTTTTTTTACTTTTATAATGTTCTCTAAGTAAGGAAAAAAAACTCTCACTGTACATATTTGAAGGGTTCTCTATGTACTATTGAGATACATTGCATATATTCCATCATCTATGAAATTTGTAAGGAAACTTCCCGTCTCTAGAAATCTAAAGCTAGAGAAAACAAAAGGTAAAGTTATGTAGGTGGGAGAATTATTTCATCACAATTCTCTGATTTCAAAAAGAAAATAAAAAATGTAATGATAATTCTGGTAACAATTGCTAAAAAAAAATCATGAGCTATGAAGACTTAAAAGTCCTGTAAAATGAGCTTTGGGATAAATGAGAAACTATTCATTATTTGAAATCATTTCACTTTCTTTGTGTTCGGTACTGGGTT
>PVIJ01000045.1:350939-384129 GCA_004024925.1 Scalopus aquaticus
CCCCCCCCCCAGCTGAGTGTCTCTCTCCTATTTGGTTTCCCTATAGTCCTGTTATAAGTGAAACCATTCACTATTTTTCTTTTTCTTTCTGGCTTATTTCACTGAGTATGATTCCCTCTAATTCCATCCATGTCGCTGCAAATTGCATGTGTTTATCTTCTTTGAATGCTGAATAGTATTTTATTGTGTATATGTTATGCCCTTCTCCTAAGGATGAAATAAATAGGGCCTCTCTGGCGGTGCAGGGGTTAAAGTCTTGGCATTATCAAGCTATCACCAGCCACTGCAGCAGGAGTTCAATCCTCAGCCAGGGAGATGACACACATGGTGCAGCAGACCTCTCCTGTCTCACCTGCTGCTCCCCTCAATAGTGCATGTCAGTAGATTTGCCCGTTCTGCTCCCCACTCTGTCTCTGGTGAATCCTCTTACCCCCTGCACCTCTGGGCTACACCCAGTTTTTGTATACATAAGTAAATAAAAATAAATCTTTTAAAAAAAGAAAATGATGAAATAAACAGTATGATATATGACACCACTTTTAAGGGAGGCTTTCAATTTGAGGAGCATAAAAAAAGAAATATCCTCTCTGTAGGAAACACATTAAAATGGAGGAATCATAACTTTCTTTTTTTTAGTTTATGGCCAAAAGCAAAGAAGTTCTACTTTCTAATTTAAATCTAGGGTAGGGTCATTATGAGAATTCATTACATGATTCATTACATGATTATACTTCTTTCAGTATTCAGTTCTCTGTTTGGTGAAGAAGCTTTTCTCTGCTACATGCTAATAATTTGTTGGATGGTGTTTCAGTTATATTTGCTCTTTGATACTAATTTTTCTTTAGCAATAGCACAGTCTATTTATAATTTTTTTAAAACAATAATAGGCCTCAATCCCCTATCCCACAATAATATACCTTCATCCCTAACCCACAGCTGGCAAGATGATATTGTTTTCACTGTTTTCTTCAATCATTATTATGATGGTATATCATGTTTTTTTTTTTTAAACTACTCTACTCTGGATGTCTTTTGAAAATTAAATATTTAGACATAATGTCCAAAATTAGACAAAGCACTCTGAAACCTGTAGAATGCAAGGAGTAAATACGAATTCTCATTGTAATGTTAGCTTACATTACACTTGTGACTAACTAAGCAGCCACATATTTTCATTTAAACTACCATAGCTTCATGACGCTACCCATGTAATTAATTCTGAAGAATATCAATGTAACACTTCATGGTTGTACCCTAAAACTCCTGGTGACTTTTATCAGGTGACCTTACATAGATTCTTGAAGTCATCATTTGTGTTATTTTCTCTTCATCTTGGCTATTTAAGGTGAAAATTTAATACTTTCCTTTTCTTAATTACTAAAATTAAGAGTCTGGATGATAAAAGAAGTATTGCTCATTAGTTTGAATAATTGTTTTGCTTTATTGTATTAGATTATTTTAAAATATTCAAAGATAAAGGTGGTTTCTTCAAATGTCTTTACTTATTGTGGGCTGGTTGAGACTGTGACGTCGCTAAAATCTGACAGCTGTTGGAAGGGTACATTCTAATATCAAGAGTCAGAGACATTAACCAGAGAACCACTTGCTTTTCTGTTGAGAGCAGATTGTGTCGAGATGGTGAACCTCAAAGACAAGTTAAGCCTAAACTGACTTGATAATCCTATTCCAATGTGACAGCCCACCGTGCTGAGCTCTCAGACAATTCGGAGGGAAATCAGGAAGAGGAGGCCAAAGGGTGTTCTTGCTCTGCCCAAAAAGCTGTTCTCCAGATTTAAGAGAGATGCTTTAGCTGTGATGAAGTGACAAGCTTGGATGCAGAACAACAGACGCCAAAGCTGTAAATGGCTGGCCTGGGGCCCTGTATGGCAAGGGTCTGGCTCCTTAGAAAGTTCAAGATTTTCTACGGAAGCCCAAGGAAAACCAAGTTTTTGCCAAACTGTTATTAAAATTAGGAGTGGTATAAATTGACACCAATTCATTTAGATCCCGTTTCAAAGCATATCTTCTTTTATGTGTATGAGGCCAAGCAATATTTAACTTCCTTGATATATATTTATGATATCTTTCTAAAATCCATCTTAGGAATTCAGAAAACTGTGCTTATTTAAGAAATCTGGAATTTGATAGTGTTTTAAATCTATCAAGTAACACCACTCTCCAGTGTCAATTAAATTGCAGTGAGAAGTAGTATGATTTCTCAGAGGGTATAAGTAATTAAGCAATACAGGTTTATAGAGAACCTAAACATTACATCTGGGACTAGGAAATTGGCCTGGGGAAGTAGTTTAAATCCTATAAATAATTTTAATAGAGTTGTCTTCATGAAAATATGTGCAGACCTAATTTGTTCTTCATCTTTCCTCCTTTTTTAGGGATGAAGAATATGTATATTCATCACCTCCAAAAGAAAATTGCTGAAGAAATGTGGTATAGAGAACTGTTTTTTGGACTAGCAAGACTTTTGAGCTGGATGGAAAGCAGGATAAAGATCATCTGGTCTATTTTATATTTCAGATAAGTGAAAGTGAAATCCAGAGAAGTAAAGTGTCTTGTAAAAGATCTTGTAAAACAGATAATTACAGAGGGAGTATCCAGGATCCAGTCCATTAATAAGCCCCATGAAGAGTATGAAAGTTTATCCAAAATATTTAACAACCACAACAAACGCATTGCTAAAACTTCTAAAATGTGTGTGATAAAATTTTGAGATTTGAGACACTTAAAGCTATGATGAATTACCTTGTGAGGGTCCTCTGAGATTTGGAGGTAGTTAGAGATCCAAGGTGCCAAGAAGTTGAACAAACCATCTGACCAAGTTTGAGCATAGCACCAGGATTCAATCCCATTTTAGTTCATTTCAAGTCACATTGGGGAACTATGCTTTCAAGAATGAAAACAGGATGATGCTTATTACTATTTACTCCTTTTGCTCAATGTGGTATAAAATAATGGGACATAGTCAAGTAATAAGGAAAAGATTAGGCATCCAGAGAAAAATGTTTGAGAGAATTGGAACACAGGTAATTGTGTTCCAATTGGCCAGGATAAAGAGCTGACATTACTCCTCAAAACCTGATACCTTTAGGAATATTTATCTAGTTTTCTAGATGTGATACTCTGATGAGCATATCAGCAGCTAGATATTTTCTTCAAGATAGATGATTCAGTGAAGCCAGGCTTCTGACTTTTTGATTAATCCTAAAATTTATATTACAAAATAGGGAGTTCTTTGCCTGTTCCTATCTATGCAAATGACTCTTTCTCTTAATAAGCCTCCTCCTTTCAAAATGTAGCTCCTGTTCACTGGTGTCTAGGTAGGCATCTCTTCTTCCTTAATAAGCTTGCTGTGTGCTGCTGAAAAAATATGATTTTGAAAAATAACCTAAAAATGTAATTTCAAAACTCAAAGCAAATAAAACATAGGCAAAAGCCTTTGATTCTCTGTTATAAAGAGAGAGATGAAAGCAACCAGCTGCCCGCCTCCAAGTTATTCTTTTATTTGGAAAACAAAAGGGTAACTTCACGTAGAAGATTTGCTGAAAATGTGGTCCTTGGTAAGGGAAACATTGACACTGTTACATTGTTAAAAAAAAATCTCTGGTCCCAACCTAAATCAATTAAACCAGAATCTCTGGGGTGGCCACCAGATATCCATGTTTTAACAACCCACCACATGATTCTTTTACCTACTGAAGATTGACAAGCACTGATGTGGCACCTGATGCTTTTTTGTGCCCTCTAGGAACATTTTCACTAGGGCCAGGAGAGGAAAATAATTGTAAAATCAACACTCCTGTACCTGGAAATGATAATTTTATTAAATGAAAAGATGAAACTGCTTTTTGGTATGTATTTGTTATTCCAGCACATTTGAAAATATAACCAAACATAATTTGAGAAGGATTTTTATAAAGAAACAGAAAAAAATTGCAGCATTAATTCATCTCAGAAGGAATTTTAAGAATACTTATATATTGCATTTAAATAAAACCTTTTAAATTTTTTAATCAACAAGATGATTTTTCTAATTGTGTAAAAATAACAAATGTCAAAATTCACTGTTTTTGATTATGATTTTTCATGTTTAAAATATTAATTTATATTAAAACAATAACTTATTTTGATTTCAAAGTATATCGCCTCTGCCCTCTGCTCTAGTTGCATTGTTTTACTTGAGAATTTAGTTTGAATGTGATGCTTTAATTTAAACATGCTTCTATGCCACCTCTTTCTCTCTGTAATAGGATTATAATGTAATTACATTTAGGTGAAATATTTGGAAATGTTACAAATAGACTGCCATCTGTTGTGATATTTAAATTCTGAGTAATAAGCTTTATCAATATAAGAATATTTCACCTTAAATATTCAACAGTGGCTATAAATAATTTTTAAAGTATTTGATTAGAATAAACTCTCATACATACATGAAGTTATTATCTCTATGGCATATAATAGGAGCCAAATGCAGTTTTCATAGAGTGGAAAAATTCCAGTAAGAGTAACACTGCTGTATGGCTATCTGCATATGCCCCATATTCATGCTGAAGGAGGATAAAGGCAGGTGGACAAAGCTTCAATTTGTTCTGTATAGAGAGCCATTTACCTTTGCTGGAGACATTTGGTGATAAATATAGGGTAGGAAAATTGTGCAATTGCCTTTCATTATATAAAGTAATGATTTCTTTTGGAAAGGATGTTAGGATCAAGAGGAGGTTTCCTTGACTTTTCTCATTATCACTAAGCTGAGTTGCTGCTCAGTTATGAATTGACTGTATTAAGTCAGTTCCACAGAAGTAGAACTAGATAAGGTTTTGTATACATGTAATTTATTTAAAAGGGTAATTTCAAAAGCCAAGATTGGAAACAACCCAAGTGCCCATCTACAGATCATTTGATAAAGCTGTGGTGCTATTCAGCTCTAAAATAAGATGAAATACTGCCATTTTCAACAACATGGATGGACCTAAAGGGTATTATTAGGGCCTTCCTGGTGGTGCAAGGGTTAAAATCTGAGTGCTATCAAGTTATCACCAGCCACTTTGGCATGAGTTTGATACCAGGCCATGGATCTTCCCACATGGTGCAGCAGACATCTCCTGTTTCGCCTGTTGCTCCCCACAGCAGTGTATTTCCGTCAATCTGCCTGTTCTGCTCCCCACTCTGTCTCTGGTGAATCCTCTCACCCCCCTGCACCTCTGGCCTACTTGCATGCATAAGTAAATAAAAAAAATCTTTACAAAAGGGTATTATTAAAGTGAAAGAAGTCAGATGAAGGAATACAAACACAGTATGATTTCACATATATATATATGTAAGATAAAGAAAGAAAACTAATGCTCAAATAAAACAAAATAATAACAAATTCCTAGTCTGCAAGAACAAAAGAATGTTTCTTAGAAGGGAAGCTGAAAGGGGGTGGGTATATCAAGTAAAGGGTTCAACTGTATGATGAAAGTCTACCTCCTTGGTAGATGGTTGACTTTTGGTAGTGGAATAATGTAGTATTTACAGATGACTATATATGTCTATGCATATGTATATTTATATAGATGTTATATATGTGTGTAATATATATTACATATATGTACACAGATGATTTATAACACTGCTACTGAAACCTATGTCATGCTATGAACCAATGCTACTTCAATACAAAATTTTAATTAAAGACATATTAAAAAGTAGGATATGCAGACATTAACTAGGGGAAATTAGAGACAGTCAGAGGAATCTGATTCAATCATTGAAAAAATTTTGAAGAAAGAGCAACCAGCAATCAACAAACTAAGGCCATAGGACAATACAGTTGAATTCCAATTTATGCCCTCCCCCAAATTTATTGAAACAAAGACACACACACACACACACACACACACACACACACACACACTGCTTTTAGTATAACCCACCAAAAGAGTGGAAGAAATCAGGAAAGAGAAGGGAAGAAGTCAATTCAAGAAATACTGTAATTTCAGGAATTTCAGGAAGTCTGGACCCTATGCTTCCTCCTGCCCAGCATAGGTGGAGTATAAGTGATGTTTCAGAGATCATCATGTCTTAAAGCAAAGGATTTTGACTTTCACATGTCTACAACACATGGCATTGGCTAAAGGTGTCACAGCTGGATAGCAAGGATTGCTTGGTGAAAATTTCAAACATTTCCTACTATTTTCATGAAGGGCAGGCAAAATTGCCTCAGTAGACTGGGGAAATTCTTCAAAGAGAGTTGCAAGTATAAGTTCTTAGAAGCAAAGGACACATGCAGGGGAAGGGAGCCCCCCAAACAGAGGAGCTCAAGGGTTCTGGACAGGGATCATGGTATCTGCTATAGTGACTTTATACTTATTCCCAAATATTTTGGCTATTACTTAAATTAATATAGTGTTAAATATAATAGGGCAAGTGAATTTGTAATACATATTGAAACCAGCCTAATGAAGGCTACCAATTTTCTCACAGACATTCTAAAAGAAATATTACATTTGAAATTGTTTTAATTAACTATACGATTTTGGTATCGCTATTCAGCTTCTATGTTATTTCATAATAACTTGGCTCAAGCATTAATTTAAATTTAACACATGCCCCAAACCAAATAATGCATAGAAGAAGACATAGTAAACAACTAACAATAGCAACTTCAGTGATGTCTTTGTGGAACCATGCCCAGTGACAAGAAAAACAAAAGCGAATGTAAGTAAATGGGAATACATCAAACCAAAAAGCTTCTTGAGCAGAAGAGTTAGACACTTTTCCAAAAAAGATATCTATATGTCCAAGAGGTGTATGAAAAAATGTACACCATCATTTATTATCATGGAACTGCAAAAAAAGTACAATGAAATATCAATGCGAATGGATCATATCAAAAAGACCAAAACAGGTGTTGTGAGGATGTGAAAAAAGAGAAAAACAACTACACTATTGGTGGGAATACAAGCTGGCACAATCGTTATGGAAAATAGTGAGGTTTCTCAAAATATTCAAAATAGAATCTATCAGAGGATCCAATACTTATATTCCTACATATCTATCCATAGAATGCAAAAACACTAATTAAAGCAGGTAAATGTACTCCTCATTCATTACACGGCTATTTGCAATAGCCAAGTTATGGAAATAACCTATGCCCAAGGACAGGTAAGTGGATGAAGAAAACATGATGCATATATACAATGGCATAATACTTAGCAATGAAAAGCCAGATTCTTGCCATTTGTGACATGAATAGAATTACTGGGATTATGTCAACAAAGTTAATCAGGAGGAGGAAAACAATTACCACATAGTTTCATTTATATGGGGAGTAGAGAGAAATAAAACATAGGGTCAGGTAAAGTCAAACCAATAACAAATCCTAGAAATCTATCTTTAGAATTTAAGGTACTCAAAAGGGAACAGGAGGATGAAAAACAATGTGTGGAAAAGACCAATAAACTGTGGTGGAGGACGATGGGTGTCTTGCTGGTGGGTGTGGTCTGGGGACATCCATGTGAAGAGGTGTGATACTGTACCTTTGAATCACAGGCCATGTTGTAAATCAGTGCTATCTCATTAAAAAAATTGAAGGTCATAGCTGTAAATTAATTTTACCTATTTGTAAGAAGATTGTCATCAGTGCTAAAATCTATTTTTAAAACAGAACTAGAATCAATGCTGGATATGTCTCAATCTAGCAAAAAACTATAGTCACCCAAAATATGTGCAATGACTGGGAAACAAACAAACAAATAAAGGTTCTTTCATTTCATTGAAAGATGACTTTCGAAGTTATCTACTAAAATGAGTATTTATAGTTTTAAAGTAAATTCTGTATCCATGATGTTTGTAATAGGAACTGAATCCAAAAGAAAATGAGCATTTTTGATCACTAGAAAACACCAAATTAATTTTAGCTGTGTCAGAGAAGTATGACAGGTGATCCATAAAACAGTTAAGGCATCAAAACACATTTTAGTGTAAAGTTCTATTAGTAAATTGGACTGGAAATAAGAATTGAAATGAAAATAGTGCAAAAATTAATGATGTTAAAGACAGCTCTTTCATGTATTTTAAATATACATGATCAAAGAAGTGAAATATTTAGGACCCAGTGAATTAATTTTGAAAAAGTATTACTACCAATTTACTTTAAAAAGTTAATATTTATCTTCTGCAGAAATCACTTCCTTTGCTTGTAGAGTATGAAATATTTAAGCTAAAATCCTCTGAGAATTTACATAGTTTAACAAATAACTTCAAGAAGCACTTGGCTAAAAAAAGTTGAAACCCCTACTCTAATAAATTTGGTATTATTCAACTAAACAGAATAGACTAAATTCTTCACATTTCCTCAGGATTTGGTATTCATTTGACTTAATAGGATTTCACTAAAGTGGGTAACCTGGAGGGTTGCAAATCCCATTTAAATTACTCTTCGAGTTTGTTTTTAATGAAAGTTCTGTTAAGGGAGTAAAGCATTTTGCTTTTTAGACCTAAATTTGAATCTAATGTAAATAATTACTTGAAGTGTTTTACTATCTTGTTCCAAACACATGGCTTTGTTCTCTGGATAACTATTTGCAAACAATGTGCTCCTACTCAGGCTAAAGAAGTCAGCAAGATGCTGTATCATATTGCCAATCCTATTCAATTCGGTGGATTTATTTATTGATAGAGATAATGCATACTTAATCTCTGTGGCGTTTGCTTTAGAATATATTGATTAGTTTTTATATGGAATGCATTGAAATGGCTCAGGCCATTGTTCCGGGCATGTAGCTTTGGAAAGGAAATGTTCAATAAATAATAGGAATCGTTATTCCTATTTAACTTGGAGAGCGAAGGGTTAATTTGTTCAAGGCTAATAACCCCTTGCAGGTGACCCTCCCAGAAAAAGAATTGTGTTCCCTCAGAAGCACCATGGAAACCAGCCTCGGTATGATGCTTAAGGCAATCAATTTTGGATTAGTACAGGACTTGGATGCCAGCTCCCCCTTGTCATCAGCAGCAGCGCAAGAGTCTGTTTCTTCTCCAATGTCTAGCATAAAATTTAACCCAAATTTCTGGTTTGTCTCCCAGAGTTTAACTTTCTGGTTACGCTAGAGCACTGTGCTTAACAGGGACCCCAACATTTGCTTTTTCTCTTGTCTCTGAACTTTCTCCAATAACTGCTGTTCCATTAGGCCTGGAATGTGCCCCTGGCTTTGTGCCTTTGTTCACTCAACACTTATTTTTAATTCATGTCTAGAAATGCATATGCATGTGGGTGAAAGAAAAAAAAAATAGACATGCGAAAATGTCTAATAGCCAAATTGCAATGCTGATGATACCACATTGATTTTTAATGCCTCAGCCTCAAAATGCCTTTGTGAAATGTCACTTGTGGGGTTCTTGTTATAATTCCGTAAGATACTTCTAAGAGTATTCAGTATTTATTTGTCCATTTATTGATATGGCTAATCATTCCTTTCTCAGGATGATGGAGTAGCTACAGTGAGCCAGGAAATATCCCAAGCACTTAGCAATTATTCTAGCAAATTTTCAATAAAAAAATACCAGTCACTAGCAGAGTTTTAGCTACCTATATTTCTATTATTGAAATTAATTTATTATTTTAAGGTTATGCTTACATTAAAAGTAATCATGGTTTTATATTATTATAATTTATTTAAATCAACTTTCGTATAAACTAAGTATGATGTAGTTTTCACCATTATTAAACTATATGGGCAAATGTTTATAATTGAAGTGTCCTAATTTGCAATGCATATACCAGGGGTCAAATGTATTCATTTAAAAGATCTGTTCAGAGGCTCTTATTCAAGAAGTCTACTACAAGAATGTGTCTCATCTACTTTTATCACATAAACAATAGAGCTAAATATAAGCCTCATAAATGTGAATAATTTTTAATGAAATAAGTGGTATTTAAGAGCTGGAATTTGTGAGGAACACCTGTCATTGTTTAAAGTGTAAGAATCTAGAAAGTTCAATAGACTATAATGTTGCCATTGGACTCCACTCTGATTTATGATTTGTCAGAAGGTTTTTGTTAAATCACGAAAATAATATATTTAGTTAAATGTTTACCCAAATTCTGCCCCAAGAATGTTGTTATATCTGCCTTATACTGTTGGAATACTTAAAAGAAACCTAGAAGTTCACCAAAGTTACACAACAGGTGTGTGTTCACCTTCACACATATTTGTAGTTGTGAAAGAATTCAGAGACTTGCTAACATTATAGCATACTACCTGATATGTGAGATTAACTCACCTATTTTTATTACAGGTTTATATAGCAAATTAAATCTACTAATTATGAGGAACAAATTAGTGTATCAGAAATCTATCAAGTCACAATTAATACATAAATAAAATTAAATTATAGATTTCACAAACTGCTATGCATAGAGAGGTGTTTCCAAAATGCTTGAAGAAATGTAAAGTGCTTTGCTTTGTATTATTACGGCCATTTAATGAGTTTTTATTCCCCCAACTTTATTAACGTCTAATTAACAATTAAAAATTTTATGTATTTATGGTATACAATTTGCTTTTATATGTATACTTTGAGAATATTCACCTTATGTAGTAAAGGGTTCCTTTTCCTTTTCCTTTTTTTAAATTTTGTTTTGAGAACACTTAAGATCTATCCTCTTAACAAATTTCAAGTGTACAATAAAATATTAACTATAGTCACATTGTTGTACATTAGGTGTCAAAATTTATGAATCTTGCACACTGAATTTTGTATCCCTTGATCCACCTCTCTCTATCTTTCCATTCTCCTTTGTTCCTAATCCAATATAATCACCACTTTCTGTTTCTCTAACTTTGACAATTTTAGATTTCACGCATAAGTGAGACCAAGCAGTATTTCTCATTTTTGTGTCTGGCTTATTTCACTTAGCATAATGTCCTCCAAATACATCCACGTTGCAGCAAATGGCAATGTTTCCTTCAGACCCAAATAATATGTATGTGTGTGAAATTGTTGATACATTAATCAATTTATGGATAATTAGATTGTTTCCATGTCTTGGTTATTGCTGAAACAAACAGGAAAGTATAGATATCTCTTTGAGATCCTGATTTCATTTTCTTTGGATATATACCCAGAAGTAGGATTGTTGGATTATAACATAGTTCTTTTAATTTTTTTGAGGAAGCTCCACAGTGTTTTCCACAACAACTGTACTAAACATAAGTTTTTTATTTGTTCTTTACAGCAAAAATAAGTGCTCAGTCAACAATAACCCGATTTAATATCATAATAAAAACAATTTTTTTGAAAAAAGTCATTGTTCTTTAAGATATAAATATAAATGTGCCTTTCTTTTTTTATCTTATAGTCTGACTTTAGAAAACCTAGAATATACAGGTAAAGTTAAAAAACTCATTTCACTCCAAATTTCTCAATTCAAGATTCAATTTTAAAGATTATTCTTTTATAGTAAATATAGCAAATATTATCTAGTCCTTTGCTATATATATTTTTCCTTTATGCTGTTGTCTAATACCTATTATTACAAAAGAAAACAATGCTAGTTACTATGTCCATAGTTTGAGGACAGAAAAATAATGTAAAGATATTGTTTATTTGGACTCCAAAATTTGATGCTTGACAATCATGATGTATAAAGCGAAAGTGTATACTATAAGTTTATTTAATTATAGGAATTTGATGAACATTTATTAAAAGCATGCCTAGGCATTGACTTAGGTGCTGAAAAGAAATACTAATTATAGCATGGTTCTAATTTTGAACGACCTTAACATCTAATAAAAGGGAGGCAATGGCATAAACACCACTTTGTGCAAACTCTTGTTACAATAAATATAATAAAATGTATAACTGAGATACAAACGAAAGGAGTGGATTTGGAAGGACATGGATTAATTTATCAGGCAAATGGGGCTTAGGAAACATATTTGTAGGAAATTCCAATTAGATTTTGTAACATATGCAAAAACACGGACCCATGAAAGGCATACTGAGGGACTTAGGAAGGTTAGCATGACTCTTGTGTGGGTGTGAAGTAGGCCTTGCCAAGACTAGATATTTTAGGTAAGGTGGGAAACATGAATAAGTAAAGACAGATGGATGAAGACAGTAACAATGGTGGAGGATGTGGTAAACTGGAAAGCATCTGAAGCATCTAAAGGGGGTGGGCAATCAACTAAAACACATGTGCTTGCCAGATGTGTCCCTCAAGCTACAAGTTTGCATCCTATGGGAAAGAGGTAGAAAGAGTGGTAAAAAGATATCATTTGGGAGGTAAACCAATTTGGATTTTATCCTTTGGTTAGAGTTTCCCAGCCACAACACTATTGACTTCCTGGTCCTGACAAATCTTTGTTTTGGAGGCTCTCCTGTGTGTTGTTGAGTGACTAGCAGCCTCCTTGGCCTACACGATTCAAGTAACGCCTTCCCCTCTTCCCAGTTGTAACAACCAAAAATATCTCCAGAAATTGCCAAATGTCTCCCGGGTAGCAGAAATTACTTCTCAATTGAGAACCACTGGGTTTCATAATCATTGAAGAGTTGCTTGTGATGGAAATATATGATGAGATTTAGACTCCAGAGAAAATTCCAGTGGTAAGACAAAGAACTATTATATGAAGATTGGAAAGGGCAGAGAAGCTGAAGTCTGATGATTCAGATTAGATGCTACCGCAACAACTTTCTCTATTCCTGTAAATAGGTATATTGACAAACAAAATAATATTGTAACCAAAATAAATATTCATCTTTCCCTAAATGGTCAACCTACACACTCTTTGAATATTATTTCATATACTAGATAGAAATATTGCCAATTACATAATATTGTCAATCATATTCATAATGCTAAATAAGCAGTTCTGGCCTTTGAATCTATTATTTTGTATACTGGGACTTTTTTTTTTTTTAATAGATAGTACTACCCTAAATGTGTTATTACCAATTCTTTGTCAGTAATTGTGCAAACAAAGGTTGAATTACATTGGAAAGGGTATTAACATACTTATAAGTGCACCTTAATTGAGAATGTGGAAAACATAATAAAGGTCTACACTACTGGCATCTTAGAGCATTTATTACTTTATTCTTCCTTATTTTACAAATACATGGGATCAACTATGTGACTGGAAGAAAGTTAATTTCTGAGGATGCAATCATGAGCAAAAGTGATAGACTAGTAGGTTTGGAGTCTAGTGAAGGGATCAAACATTATTTAAATAATCATACAACAGTATTGAAAATATAACTGCAGAAAATAAAAGGAAGGAAAGCATGGGAAACCTTTTTAGAAAGGTATTGGAATCTTTTAGAAAAATTATAGTTATGTTAAATTTGCAAAGCTATAGTGACCTTTAAGTATAACTGCTCAGAGTGTAATTGCTTTAGAGCTATGTCTTACATGGCACAGGGATGTACTTTGTGAGAAAAACACATTTAGACTGTATCTGCACTGATTTATTACTCTATAAACTTTTATTTATTGTTCTATATATGCTTATAAAAACAAATTTGATATACAGTCAACTTTATAAATATAGTCATTCTGTATAAATATAACCCACAAAACATTGGGATTTAATTAACCAAGTAGCTATAGACAAAGTAGAGATTCATGCTATTATATGGGAAGAATTTTACATAAAGCAATACCAAATATTTTGTGTCATTAATACCAATAGCCATGATATAAAGTTTTGTGCATAATGACTCACTTACTCCACAACACATGGTAGGTCACTGCTAATGTTTCCTGGAAAAACACATGAATGGAAGAAAATTATCTTTTATATTATAAGGTATGGCAGAAAGACATGACACTGCTTTCAATCTTATAAAATCATAAGAAGAGAAAGATAACTGTAATGTTAAAATATGTAATAGTGATAATGTTTAAGAGAGATTTTTAAGAACTTCCTAATGAGTTCAGGGACAGGAAAAGACAAATTCCTGTGGAAGGGAATGTATTTGATAGGAGGTTTAGAAGAAGAATTAGTATTTGAATGAATCTTGTGGCATGGGAAGTATTTGAAAGGCAGAATTTTGGGGAAAGGATATTACTGGTACAGGTATAAATACAAAGACAAGAAGATGACATAAGTAAGCAGACAAGGAAGAGAACCACTGAGTTCTGGTGACCTACAAGAGCGACATGAATAGCCTTTATGGCAACTATCTAGCAGTGTCATTATAAATGGACAGCAATGAAGAAATCACAATCCCATGATAACAGTGGTCAACAAATTTTTACAAAAGTTTTATCACTGAAATAAAATTAGTCATTGTCTATCAATTTTTATGTGCTTAACATGAATATGACAGTCAAATTCTAATTTTGGCTCTAGTTTTTTTTTTTGTATCTGCAATAAATGGATGTTTACATCACAAAATGCATGCCAATAGTAATAAGCCTATGGTTAATACATGTAAAAAATCAAGTCATAGACTACTTCTTAGATTTCTTCGCTTGTCTCTTGTACAGCTGTTCAGGAGCATCTCTGGGGAGTGTCCAGCAGTAGTCATCCAGCATTGTAGTGGACCATTTTCCCTGGTATCTTTGTTCCATTGATGCGATATCTAGATGAAAACGTTTGCCATGTTTATCACTAACCATACCAGTTTTCAGGGAAGAAATCCAGATGGGAATGAAGGAAGTGGACCTTTAGAGACATATTGCAGCCAAGTTTCTGATACTGCATTAGCATGTCTTCTGCTAGTTCCTTGTAGTTTTCTGCCCTAACATTCCCAAGAAGCTTTGTAGGTATTAGACGAAAAGCATTCCATGCTTGTTTTGCATCACCCTGCAGCAAGTTGAATCTGTCATCTTTGAAGAGTTCTCAAATCTGAGGACACACAAAAACTCCCTCTTTAATCTTTGCTTTGCTTTTGATATAAAGTAATTGTGACATCTTCTTCTAGAAGATTCCATTGTTGGAGTCTTGATCCTAGCAATTCTGCCTTGTTCTTGGATAAGTCCAACTCACGAACCAGGTCATTGAGTTCTTCCTGTGTTAGTTTGGGTGGGGTTGATGACGCACCACAGTGAAAATCTGGATCATTGCATGCTGATGGAACAGGAGAAGAACAGGTCAGCTCACCCTTGTCCTCATCAGATGCATCAAGAGAATATTCTGCTGGAGGTTCAGGAATAGGAAGTCCCTCACCATGTGGAACTGGTCTCAATGCAGACAGAATGTTTGGGTAGACTATTCTTGACTTCTTTTGCTTCGTTATTCTGCCGGAAAAAGGAGGAACCAAGCAGAAGTAACAGTCTTTTATGTGGTTGCTTCGCTCTCTCCACACCATGGGGACTGCAAACAGCATTGATGGTCTTTTGCCACTGAACCACTGTGAAAGCTGTGTTGCACATGTGGCACAGTATTTATGCAGGGCCCAAGGCTTGTCTTGGTCACCAACCTTGCATCTGAAGTAAAGATGGTAAGCCTTCTTCACTTGAGAAGTGATACTTTTCTTCTGGTTGGCAAATGTCACTTCTCCACAAATAGAGCAGAAATTGTCCACGCTATTAACACACTTTTGAGGCATTACTGTTCTGTATTGTGCCTAAATGCATAAAGTGACAATTCTATGTAACAGTAACTTAAATTGTCTCGCATAAAATCTGAAATATTTTCAATGCTCAGCCTTTCCGACAGGGCTTTCTATAGTGCACTGCTGATGTCAGCTTACTTCAGCAGCCTCCTAGCAGTAGTAGTGCATTGCATCAGAAAATGATGCAATCAACTCTGGATGATGTGTGCATGATGTATTATACAAAGGGGAGGTTCCATATTCCCTGTCCTACTTAAAGAAGGGTGGAGCTGAGCAGAGAGGAAAGAGACAAAGACTTGGGAGAGAAGACTTGGAAGAGGCACATGGATCAAAGTGACATATGCAGAAGAAGCCATGCTTGCTTCTCAGCCTTAGAGGAACACCAATGACTTGGGGGACACTGAAGAACAGCTTGGAAGGGATGTGAATGAGAGACCCAGGGGGAGGCTGACACAGACAGCCCTTATCTTGACTTGCATTTTGATTTTGCTCTTTTCCTTCTAGTCTTGCCTGGCCTCTTCTCCCCCATCCCTATGGTTCCTCACCAGAAGGTGCCTTAGACTTGTGGCATGATTTTTTAGAGCATGCAAATTTGGTGATTTCAGGCTGCCCCTCAATCTGCCTACTAACAATAGATCATATATTTTCACAAAGATGGGCAAATTATGTAACAGTTCCCTAAGTTATTCAACCATTTCTTTGTGTCTGGGTTATCACAGGGAAAATATAATCTGCAGTACAAAGTTTGGCAAACACTAAAATATCAAATTAATAAGAAACTTAAAAACAAATTTCCATATACTATTATTTGTCATATTTAGGTTAGATGATAATGTTAGGGGTCAAACTAACATTACCGGGACCCCCGAACTTGCATCCTCTAAGTGAGTTGTGCCATCCTCTGCATTCTCTTAGTGCAAAAGAACATTAATGTTTTAGTGTGCTCAGAAAAAGAAGAGAATAAAAGATATTGTTTCCCAATGAAACACCCAAGTGTACACATTCCCTTGTTAGTAAATGCCCAAACAGGGTTATCCCAAAGTAAAGTCACTGAGGCCCAAATGCTTGCCACAAATCTAAAGAACCTTCTGGTGGGGAACCAGAAGAAAGGAGCAGACGGGACCAGGCAAGTCTGGGATGAAAGGAGCAAAATCAGAGTATAAAAGAGATAAAGCCTGCCACTGTCAGCCTCCCCATGGTTCTTTCATCCATGTCTCTTAAATGTCTCTACATGTCACAGCACTATGTGTCTCCTTCCATATTCCCTAAGATCCTGGTGCAAGTCCAAAGCAAGCAAGGCTTTTTTTTTTTTAAAGATTTATTTATTTATGCACATAAGAATCGGGGTGTAGGCCAGGTGTGGGGTGGTGAGAGGATTCACCTGAGACAGAGCAGGGAGCAGAACAGGCAGATCGACTGAAGTACACTGCTGAGGAGAGCAGCGGGAGGGCGAGGCAGGAGAGGTCTGCTGCACCATGTGGGAATCACACTCTCTGGGGATCGAACTCATGCTGCAGTGGCTGCGGATAGCTTCATAGGCCGAGACTTAACCTGTTGTGCCACCAGGGAGGCCCCAAACATGGCTTCTTCGCATGTGTCTCTGCTCCATGTGCCTCCTCCCTGCCTTCTTTCTACAGTCTTTTCTAGCTTCTCCTCAAGTCTCCTTGCCACTTAGCACTACCCTTCCTTAGTTGGGACTGAGAAAATTGAAACTCCTTTTTATAGAGATTACACTGTTACAGTAATACTTGGTACTACTTATTTGTCATATTTTGCTTTATTCAGATATTTTCAGCAACCTAGGAGTGAACACATGGATATTTTTCTAAAAAGGTAATTAATTTATTGGTATGATTTATTAGGTCATTTACTAAAAGGTACTTCAAACTTCCCCAAGAAATTACCATTTATAATAAAATTTCTTTCTCCAAAATGTCCCTTAAATTGAAGCATGACGGCTTTAAATAAAAGCAGACCGAAGTAATTTAATTTTAATGGGTAGTTTGAATTTATCTCAAATGAGATGTTTGTAATGATAGAGTTGGGTTTGGCATACACAAAGTCATTTTGTATGCCATGGATGGAGGAAGTCAGATGGCTAAGCCCAATATCTACGGGATGGGAAAGTAAACACTTCCCGTAAGAAGTTACATAGCAATTGTCAAGGATATTTAAGCTTTTTTGCAGGGAGGGATAATAAATAGTTAGAAACAATAATAGAAACCATGGTAACCCTCTCTCTACTACACAAATATTTGCTTCCTTTCCATATGCAGTGTTTATCCTTAAGAAACACACCCCAAAGTTATATCCAATCACAGCTATAGGCTCTAAATTTAGGATCTCATGATAATCTCCACATCAGATTAGATGTGACTTCATAAAATACCAATAAACTAAAAATTTAATAAATAATCTTTAGCCCATCCATATAATATATGAGGAGAAATGGGGAGAAGTACATAATAACTGTAATATATCAATATATCCTAGGGTCTAGTGTATAAAGGGGGAGGATGGAGGTAGGCAGCTGTCCCTACTCAACAGTAATTCTAAAATCTAATGGTCAAATGTTACAAATGACCCTTACCCTGAAGGTAAGGAATTATGCCTGGATTAGACCATGATTCTATTCTTTGGGAGTAATTTCTCCGTCTGTGAGGTTTTACCTTCTGTGAGGATTCTCCTAATCTGTTTGGCCTATTATAACAAAATACTACAGACTTGGTGGATATAAGTAATAGAAATTCATGGCTGAAGTATCTGGAAACTGAAAAACTCAAGACCATGACACCACCAAGATTTTCTGGTTGCTGCTATAAAATTTGTGTTAGATTATGGTGGGAGGAAGGGGTTTGGGTCCAAGCTGGTAATAATAGAAACTTCTACGGCACTAAGAAAGCATGGTTGACATAATTGATAGTGGAGTCAATACCAGGTAAGGCTAAATAAAATAAAATAAAATAAAAAACCCAGAGAGAAATAATACTATAGCAAAGTAAGAGAAAAGTAAGGGACTGAAATTTTCAGAGTATAAAGGCCAGCTCTGTTGGAGTGAGAATGAGAGAGGCTGGGATAATAGACGGGCATAGTTAGAACAAGATTTTGGAACTCATACAATCAGAAATAGTATAGATGGTCTGTATTTTGAAAAGAGGAAAGAATGATTGGGAACTATGTCTTAAGTAATTTCTATCCAACAGTATTTAGAATATAACTTATTTTAAAGGTGTCATTCCTTGCACATTTTCTCAAAAACTCCTTAGGATATATAACAAATGTAACATGGTATGTATACATAAACTTGCACATACAAAATACCATTTTATTTAATTCACACATGTAATTTCAGAGATAAACATTATAATTAAACTAAATATTATATGCCACAATAGAAAACAGTAACTGCTAATAAATACTCTTTTCAATCCAAAGAAAACTTAGTAAAATGTGTTCTTCATTTGAATTAAATTGACATGTAGAAACTTACTATTTTAATTTCTTTCTAAATGCAGGATGTGGGAGACCCAAGTCAGAACCAGGGGCAAAAATGGATGAATGACTGATCAATTTCTTAGGGAGAAAACTTAATTTTCCATGAAATTTAATTCACCTTGGAGATTGGTCTCTAACCCAACAAAGCATCAATTCACATAACTGAGCTTTATGGTAGGGATATATTGTCTACTAATTTTTTTCAGGTCAATATAAACAATATAAAAAGATATCTCTAGACTAAATTTTCACTTTCAAACTTAAAAAGAATTGTAACTGCTTCTGCACAACTCTGTTACCAAAAACAGTAATATGACTGATGGTAAAATAAAATCTACTATGTCTTAGTGAGGAAATCTTTATGCAATACTTGCTCCTTTCTGTAGACTATTTCTTGATTGAATGCAGAGAGAAACAGGCACATAATACAACCTTTGGAATTGTTCCATAATGAACACTAATTTGGAGATTAATTTTCATCATTCCAATTGTATTGAGACATTTATTTATTCATTCTTTCAAAAGGCACTGTGATGGAGTTGGGAATACAAGGCTAAATAAAAGGATGTCCTGCCTGATCTTTTGAAAACTGAGGCTCTGGTTTCATAGATAATATCTTCAGGAGTTCTTATGCTCAAATCATTATTTTTTATCAGTCTCATCGTTAGAAAGGCTAACTGACATGGGAGAAAAGGGCTTTTATTAATCAAGTGTTTCAGTGATCTTCCTTGAGGTTATGTGAAAATGTAATACTTATTGAAATGCATTGAGGAAATTCACATAATTAATTGTCTAGTCTACTTTAAAGTCAGTAGATCTGATATGAATATCTTTAAGAAATATATTAATAATTCAAAACTTTAATTGAGAATCTGGAAATGCTGCATGTATATGGACTCCCTGGTGATTTAGCAGTGATTGATGGTATTTTCATTTTTAATGTGAATATATATATATTCACATTCTATATATATCTCTATATAGATATCTATAGCTATATAGATATAGATATACATAGGATTTATAGATACAGATATTTATATATATAGATATATATATGATTTTAAATTCATACTCTAAAAGCATATTATTATATTTTATTGAATCTAAGATGCCATAAACAATAGATACTTTTTTTTAACTTATGTGCAATTAAAGAAAAGAAAGCAGTGCCAAATAATATACAATCATTGATAAAAAATACTGGATTTCAGATACTTAAAATGGAAAAAAATAATTTGAAATCAATAAAATAAAATATATATACACATGTACATAAACACATGTTTTTTTCTGATTTCTTATTTTGCAGATAATTGAATATATTTTAATCATAATTTTCCTTGATGGGTTATAAAATTAAAATAGAATATTTCCATCGAAAATCTTATAGATACAACTAAGTACAATACTCAATCAGAATTACATTTACAATTATTAAAATTTGGATTAAAACAAACTCTTTCATTATATTCGTTCATTATAACTTACAATGTTAAGTTTGGAATCACAAGTTATTTGGCCAATTGTATCTGGTTCTCTTCTCATTGTAAGCATTTAAGTCCTAGTAATTTTTTAACTCTTGCTGATTAATCTTATGAATTTATGCATGAGTAAAATCTACCTACTCAATTTTGATCATGACTATCATGTTGATATTTCTATATCTAACAATCAGATATTTTCAAGAATTAGTTAAAAAATTAAACACTAATGTGAAGATGTAGTCACAAAATAATGAACATCATCTGAGAATGGAAATGTATTTAAATATAAAGGAATATATAAAACTAAGAGGCAATGTAGGAAGTTTAAAAGAAAGATGATTGAAAAGGAATGAGAAATTACCTGGCTTAGAATAACCTCATTTTTAAGCCAAACACTAAAAATCCATTCACCCAAATGTATATTCTTTCTTGCCTTTAAAATTGCAATTCCTTTCCTAAAGCTTTGGAAGGAAAAGGAAGTTTGTGAAGAACTATTCTTCATTTATGGGAAAGTTAAATCCATTGTTGAATTTGTTGAATCACTCAATTATTCCAAAAAAAGTCCTATAGGGATTGCCAAGGGTGATGGTAATGAATGAAATTGATCTAATCTCGCAATATGAAAAGAATTTCTTGGAGTGGAACACTTGTTTCACAGAGGAATCTTCAGGGAAATAAATGGCAAAAGCATCCTTTTTTTTTATTTTTTTCACGGAAGGAAACTTAATAACATGACATGTAAGAGAAAGCATGGGCATTTTAAATCCAAAAGAAAACTTGTCTATTAGAGTCTCACAGTAATACTAGCTTCAAAGGAGTTTGCAAGTATCCTGAAAAAAATGATAATGCTACAATCCTTGGCTTAGATATATATGTACATTCTTGGCTAGGTCTGTATAATTCCTTTCATGTAGTAATATGAAATTTAATTTACTTTATGACCTGTCAGGCACAGGCTTGAAGACTTGTGAAGCTACTAGGCATCTTTGATCCACTTCAAAGACTGGCACCAATAAATGGCACTCTAGTTTTCATTCACAAAACAAAGCACCTAGTTGGGATCTTATAATACTAGGCCCAAGCCATGATGTCTCTATGGTACTTTACAACTTTCAAAGTTTTTTGTATATATGTTTGATTACTTGAATACTGTAGCAACCTCAGCAACTGTTAAAACAACTGCAATACTTCTTTAATTCATTTCACCACCTACTTCACTCCATGACAGCAACTGACTATTGCTACAGAAAAATAGAAAATCACGCTAGCTGATCTCACTTTAAATTCATGACCTGGAATCTCAAGTGGGCCCTTAGCACTGCAGGCAATTTTACTATATTTCCCTAGTCAATTTACCCTTTTATTTTTTTACAGGACTATTTCATAACTCTTTCTTCTTCTTTGTTTGATAGTTCCGCTTCTTAATTATTGAGATAATAGATGCAATTATAAGAGGATTTCTGAAATCTCACCTTTAAATCCATCATTTTATCTGAGTCTGTACCTATATTTTTCCTTATTTATAATGGATGAACCATTCTTGCTCTCAGGCCAGCTCTTCCTCTTGTCCATCTCATACCTCTCACTTCTCAAAATAACTTCTGCGCTTCTTTTCCTTTGTCTTTTGTGTCATCAGTTTCCTGATGGTATCTCAGAACCTAAACATTATGCTAGGCATCTTAAAATACTTCTCCCATAATCTCACACTCCCTCTATTGAATACCCTGTTTTTTTTAAACATTTCTAGAGCGCTTTAATAGTTCCATGTACTCTCTAGCCACGTTCATATTACCCATGGCGATGTTTTGGGTCACCATCATTTTGGAAACTACTCTTGTCATGGTGACCAGTGATTTCTGCATTTGAAATCCAAGGTTAACTCCCATTCCAAATCTTGTTGGACCACTTAGCAGCCATTAACACTGCCAAACACAAGTACTTCAAACACTTTTATTACATGAATATAGTATATCAGTCTCACTTGATTCTCCTACTTTGCTAGCTGCTTCTTTGTTTCAGGTTTCCCCTTCTCATCCCCACTTCCAAACGTTGCATTTGCATGGGGCAGCACCTGCACTTCTCTTTTTTATCTACACTTCATATATTTTGACCTTATCCAGAGAGTGTATTTAAATACCATCAAATACTGTTTTAAATATATGTGTTTAGCTGTGTTCACTCTCCTGATTAAAATATGTCAAGTGCCTAAAAAACAGTTGCTACTTGAATATGCCACCAGGCACCTCCTATGTTAATGCATATAAAACTGAACTTATGTGATTTTCTTTACAAAAATGTTCCTTCCCAAGTGTGGAAACTCCATCTTTCCATTTGCTTAGACTATCCTTGATGTACTACATCAAGTGCATCCCTTGGTATTCTCTTCTCATTTTCCACATTCAATTTATCAATAAATCCTGCTGACTCTACTTCTGAAAAACACCTGGAATGTGACAAAGTTGCCATTATCTCCGGGTAAGCATTATCTCAAATCACACCTATTGTCTTTTTTTGTTTCTATACTCTGATCTCTTTTCAACAAAACAATTAGGTTACTTAAAACTAAAGCACATTCAATCACTCTACACCCCAAATCCCCCAATATGTCCCATTTTCTTCCACTGCCTAATGAGGAACTCATAACCATAGCTGGAAATAACTGAACTTGCCTCCTCTTATCTTCTCATTTGATTCACCCCCAGCCACATCTTCTAGTCTTTTCTAGACCATAACAATGATACTTCAGTTTTGAGGTCCTTCTTTCATATTCTTTTTACAATTTCTCCTTACATTTTTAAGGTCTCTGCTCAAATGTTGTCTTATCTTAGATGTCTTTCCCGACAATTTTAATAAAATAATTATCTTTACAAAATTGACTGCAGAAACTAGCCTCATATTCTACATTCTTCACTGTCTTAACTTTAAAAAAAAACTAATATTAATATATAATAAAAGGAGTTTTGTGTTTTAAGTGGTATTTGGCACACAGAGGTAATCAATAAATAATTGTTAAAAACAAATGATATAAATTTATAGGGTTTTTTTGTACATTTGCTTTATTCTCTCTCCCTAACCCTACATCAACCTCACTAGCCGATATATAAGAATGGCCATATAAGAATGGATTTGGTTTTTTGTTTGGGACTGTGCCTTAGTGGTTCAACCAGTATCTATCTCATGGTGTAACTTGACTAATATGTTTTAAATGAAAGAACGCACTTTGAAAGACTATTGGGCAATTAAGTCCAGAAACATTAAAGAGAATGAATGAACTTACATTATTGTTTAAATTAAAATAGACTTGAAATTAGATCATTTTAAAATTTATAACTTGGCTTCAATTTACACTTTCATATAATTTGATGGTATGGACCCCTCAAACTTCCATATACCACTTATAACTCAACAAAACCATACCAAACACTATTCCCAAATATAACAGGAAACTGCATCTATTTTGCACATAGTAGCCTCTGGCATGGACACACTGCCCTTTCTGACTGCTTGTTAATATTTCATTTATCTTTCAAAACCCAATGCAAATGTCAACTTCTCTTTGAAGCCTTTCCAGACTTCTCCATACAGAATCTCTCCTCTATATTTCATGACTCTTTTATACAATCATTTATTGAATTTTCCAATAAACAAACTAGGCACTGTGGAGAAAGGAATAATGACCCAGATGAATATTTTACCATAAATGCCCTAGATAAAATTTTTCAGGGTTTTAGAGAAATAACATCGCTACTTAGTTTTACATATGTAATACAGCAATGTTTTTTATAAATTCCATTAATTATTTTATTTGTTATTGTGATTCTGAGTACTATTTTTTTTATTGATACATAAGCAACTCAGAAAACTCTTCTTAAAGTGAATTTAAAATATCTATTCATTTCATGGTTATTTCTCCAGCTGTAAGCAAAAACTTCCAGAGTTTATCAGTTATGTACATGATTCTTTGTTAGAACTAATACGTGATCTCTTCATGTTCAGTTCAAATGGAGCATGATTTCAGTAAATTATACCTCGTTTCACCTCTGTTTCCTTTCTAGATATCCATTGAAAGTTTCCTCAGGTGAATAATCCCACTATCATTATTTTTATACAAATCATATGCCTGCTAACTAGAGAGACAAATAAAACATTTTTTTGATCTAGAGATTTGAAATGTCCCATCTTCTACATGCATTTTGCTTATTACTCACTTTATAAGGTATTCCTTTTGTCCCAGCCAGAGAGTTCAAGAGTCAAGCAGTTTGGAATAGATTTAAAAAATCTATTCCCTTTGGAGATAATTACGCCAAGTTAGAAGCACTGCTTAAGATGCTCTGGCAGAAAACTTGTACCTGATGTCTGACCAATAATTTACAGTGAGAATGTTTTTCAGAGAGGTGTCAAGATTTTCACCATTACCATAAAATACAATTGGGAAAATTCCAGTTGCAAAGCACTGTATTGTTAATTTAATTTAGCTAATGCATGAATGCAGCTCATATTCCTTACTCTGCAATATTTCTTTTTTTCTAGAATGAAAACTAAAGCTTTAAAATGTCACGAGACTTGATCTTTTGCATGGTTACTTAATCTTGCTAGTGATTCTTCAGCATGTCTTCCATTTCCAATCTTCTGTTTGATGTCAAGACATGTATAAGAAATTTTCTTGCTTTAATCATTTCATTTCTTATGAAGATAGGCAGCTGTCAATATTTAGCACCTGTGGTCATTTTGAGAGATTCCTTATTGTCCATTTTTTAAAGATTTCATAATATATATTAAACATTATTTTTAAAAAATATCAGCAATATTCTTTCAATTTTATAGTAGTGTGGACTTTTTGACAAATGGAGGTATGATCTAAAAATTATACTTTATAATGAGATTTTAGCTTGTTTAATTTTGATTCTTCAAAGAAGGTACAGAAAAACATTCACTATTATAGACAGTTCATTGTCGGAGGCCGGCTCCAACCGAGGTTGGGTCCCCGGGAGGGTGGAGAAAGCGTCAGCGAATTGTGAGGGGGGAAGAGGGAGGGGAGTGAGAGACAGCACACACCAGAGAGTGTGATGAGACCATTCCGCTTTATTTTTCGAGAGCCGAGTTTTTAAAGCATAACTTTAAAGAAAAATTAACTACAGACAATGGCAGGGTGATTACAGATATTCAGATGCATAATCAATTACATACTTTGAGGAGAATCAAGGAACTTCTGAAAAGATGTCTGTTGTCTGATGTAAATTCCAGTAAAGTGCCGGACATAATCTAAATTCCAGTAAGGTTCAGAATATAATCTTCAACCTTAGCCCTAGGGTCAAGGCTGTCGTCTTAGTACCTATTGTCTGAAACTAAGACCTTAATAAAAGAAACATCTTTATGCTAACCTCTGGAGGAAATAATCTAAGGAATTATATGCTGATTTTTCGAGGCAAGGAAGGAAAATAGGGGAAGGGATTAAATGTTCTTTGTTTCAAACATTAACCTGGACCGGGCAAGGACACTTTACTGGGCAAGGACACTTCACTATCAGAAGGACATCTCAGTGCCAGGATCTAATGAAAAAGGCTAGTGCATGCAGGCATGGTGAAGAAACTTAATTGTTGTTCTCACCTGAAATTATACTTAATTTTTTTGCAAGCAGAAATATCGCATCCTGACTTTTATAGGAACACTTCCTTGAGGGCTCTCAACCCATAAAGTGATCTTGTCAAAACAATATGGGCTCATCTAGGCTGCAACAGTTCATCAATAAGACCATTTTGAATTTGAGAATACTAGATGTTAAAAAGACTTACATAACATAAAATGCTCATTAAAAAAAGCAACTATTTCTGTCAGTATTGATTTATACTTGAAAATACTGGTTTATTCTGAAAACCAAGAAACATGTTAATTGATAAAGAACATTGGCATTTTGACCTTATCAGGTATATCTTTTGAATATGATATGCATCTGAAACTGATTTCCAGTCTAAACTTCTGAATTTTTTTCATTTCTGAATTAGCAGATCAATATGTCAGGGGACATAGTCCTCTACAGTGATAAAAAGTGACTGTGCTGTCAATCAAGAAAATTGATCACAGAACAGGAAAGTTAGAAATGGGTTCATACAAGTTATTCATTGAAAAATTATTTGTTATTCTACTTATATATAAAATTCAGCTGAAGAGAAAGTGACAGTGAGGATAAAGGCATATTTTCTTTGTTTGACCCTGTCAATATAGAAATATACATGTTCAATATGTAGAAAACTGAGAGCAACTCAAATTGACACAATTGAAAAAAATTACAAAATCAATATTAGGTTAAGCAGTAGCTCATTGGGAGTACTTAGGATATCTTATGGATAGGATGTCATAATAAAACTCAAATATTTAGGGCCTCCCTGGTGGCGCAGCGGTTAAGCGCTGCGCTGTGGAGCTGTCGGCACCGGTGATGCGAGTTCGACGCCCGGCCGGGGAGATTCCCACATGGCGTGGCAGACCTCTCCTGCCTCGCCCGCTGCTCCCCTCAGCAGTGTATTTCCGTCTATCTGCCTGTTCTGCTCCCCACTCTGTCTCTGGTGAACCCTCTCGCCGCCCCACGCCTCTGGACTGTACCCCAGCTTGTATGCATAAATAAATAAATCTTTAAAAAAAAAAAACTCAAATATTTATGGATGACTTATTACTGGAGTCATAAGTCAGGTACAACTAACTATTCCATCAATCTGATTATAGCTTAAATAAAACTGGTACAACAGGAAAATGTTATGGGATTACTTCTCTGCTTTTAAGTGTTCTTCAAACCCTATCTCTCAGGAAATATATCAAGTAAATTTCTTTTTGTAGTAGAATTGACAATTTTAGCAAATAAGAATATTTCCTGGGGGAATGCATTTACAAAACATTTCTCACTGTTTATCTAAAATTCAAAATTAACTTGGCACATACTAAATTATTTGGTAACCCTAATTAAAATAAAAACCAAGAAATTCCAGACTGTTGTTCAGTTTCAACCTGCAAGTATGAAAGGGCTGGTTGGGATGTTGAGAAAAAGACATTTTGTTTCTGGTTTATTCAGACTTTTAATCTCCTCAGCTGGAAATGGATACTGACAATAGAGGCCGGACAACTGGTTTTGTGATCTTTTTAGAATCTTATGATTTGTGCCTCTGTGAATGGTTCCTCAGAACTCCTTTATTCTTCCATTCTTGTTCTATTTACACACGTTCACAAAGTGAGAAAGAAAAAGCAGTCTGAAAAGTAAGCTAAATGATCTGCTCAATATTTTTCAAGTACCAAGATATAGGGTGTGAATCTTTACACACATATAGTAGAGCTTCTGTTTTCTTGAGGAACTAAAATGAGGGTGTTACAGTAGAGTATTTTGGCTTTGACTTCAGGAGATATATTTTATCCTTGCTTCTTTCTTTAACAGCACAAAAATAATATAATATTTTAGAATCTCCCTTTTTTATCTCCTTAAGGAATGGAAAGGTCTTTCTTAAGAAAGGCTCCTTCAAATTTAATAAAATGTAAAGATAGATTTTACACTGTAATTAACACTCTAACTAAGCCATTATTTGTAGTCATTTAAAAATTCTGTTGTCCCTGAAATTCTGTCTTTTCTTTGCTTCATCAATCCTTATATCACCTATACCCTTTCAATAATGTATTCTCCGGAGCCAGCACATATCTCACACTTCATTCACATAAATATGTGCCTAAATATTGAAAGACTACTGAGTATAGAACAAGATGAAAATGATATGTTTGTTGAAGTTTAGAGCCATTTTCCCCCAATATAGTTAATACGGTGACTTACAAGAAAATTCCAGGACTGGAATTTTGGCTTCTAGAGTGTTACATTCTAGCATCTAAGAGATGGGGCACATATGAGGCACATATGAGGCATTCAATAAATAATTTTGGATTAAGATGCCTGCAGAAGCTCTTTTTAGCACAATTGCAAAAATAAAGATCATTGTTTTATTTATCTTTTGTTTTTATAAATTGGATTTTAATATAGTCATACTCAACAGTTGAAAATTTGAAATGACAATCTAACACTGAATCTAAGAACATTTTTGTTATTTTATTTGGGAATAGTTTTTATGGTAATAATTGATAAATATATATAATCTAACAAATGTAGTACACACACATGTTTTTACATGTAATGCATTTATTTATCTAATATCCTAAATTTGCTTAATTTAATTAGATCTTACTACCAGGTACCAGTTAAGACATTAGAGGAGAAATGAATCTGAATATATATATATCCCATATCTTTAATGGCATTCTGTTATAACCTTTTTTTTTTTTTAAGATTTATTTATTTATGCATACAAGCTGCGGTACAGGCCAGAAGTGTGGGGTGGCGAGAGGGTTCACCAGAGACAGAGCGGGGAGAAGAACAGGCAGATAGGTGGAAATACACTGCTGAGGGGAGCAGTGGGCGAGGCAGGAGAGGTCTGCCACGCCATGTGGGAATCTCCCTGGCTGGGCGTCGAACTTGCGTTGCTGCTGCTGATAGCTCCACAGTGCAGCGTTTAACTGCTGCGCCACCAGGGAGGCCCCTGTTATAACCTCTAATGTGAATCTTTTCCTCTAGATAATTTGTATATTTTAAGAGATAGGCCACCTGGCTTTTCCAGAGCAAATCCAATGTAGTGAATTTCAAATATAATTTAATAACTTATTAATCAAGGGCATCTGTGTGAACGGAAAAGCTATTTAATGAATGCTTTGGCTAGACTGTACTGATCTCTGTAAGATTAATAATGATGCTTGATTTACTTCAGTGACTTTCCCATTTCAACAACTACTCCTTCCTATGCCATTATCAGAGTATCATCAATAACAAGTGATGATGATTAAAGATTTCAATATATCAGATATTCTTCAAACAGCTTCTCAGACAACATCTTCACTTGACCCTCACAAAGAGGTTTAAAAAAAGAAAAAGTTATTATCACTGTGTTGAAATTGGCATATAAAACACAGAGTCACTCACACAATGCCTAAGTAGTAAAGCTAAGTTTCAAGATTGGTAAGAGTAGACACATTTCATTACATAATTTAAATTTAAATTAAGCTATTATTTTAGGACCCACACACTATAATTTCAGGTTGCCTCAAGTATCAACTGGTTGCCAAAATATTTCCATTGAAACATCTGAACAGAAGTGATAATCCATCTTTTTAAAATTTCATACACATATATTTAACACCTATTAGGTGCTGGTTACTCTCCCACACAAGACAGACAAGAATTTTGTTCTAATGAAGATTACAATTAGGAAGAATAGAGATTAAAAAAAAATAAATGCCCAAAATCATTTCAGAGAAAGTTTTGTAATAAAAAATTTTACTGGCCTTTGCCTTAGTTCCTGAGAGATAATTTCTAAAGTAATGGAATTTCCTGAATGATGGAAATATCTTTGTCATTCATGGTGGATCCTGAGAATTGATGCCAGTAAGACTTTTATGGTGGACCTCTAAATGATTTGCTAAAATGAGAAGACTCAAGATAGAAGCTGACCAATCTAGAAGGAATATGTAATTAAAAGGTTTGATTTAGAGCCAAGTGACAACAGTTGATATCTGAAAAGGAGGAATAGAAATTTATTTCAGCTACATGGCCAGTTTGCCAACAATCTCCAATGAATGCAATTAAAAACTAATAAAAACTGGACCCAAAGCTTGAGTAAGCTTCCATGGTTTGCATTTAGGACCTTCCTGGATCTCATCTTATGTGTTTCTTCCCTTGCTTGATATTTGTATCTTTTGCTATATAATTATAGCATATTTCTGAGTTCTGTGATTTGGTATAGTGGCTTATCAAGTGTGAGGGGATAGTGGGAAACCTTAATTTGGTAGACAGTTTGGCAGAAATTGCATGTGATCCAGAAACTCCCAAGCTTGGGGCTGGTATCTGAAGTAATAGCAATTTTGTGACGTAGCCTAACTGAATAGTTAGCTTCAGTGTCATTGCACAAAGCTGTTTTCAGGATAGTTAAACAAGTGACATAAAAGTGAATGTCACGGAGTTGGCTGTTAGACTCAGAAATCAAAGAAAATTACTCCCTAGATGACACTGAAGTCAAGATCTGAAGGATCAGAAAAATTCAGTAATCATTAATCTGCAGGTTGAAAACTCAAGGCAAGAAAAAGCAGCAAGTTCAAGTTATAAAAATGTTCTGTACAAAGAAAGAGCTTTCTAAGTCTCAGCAGAAGGAAATTGATAGATGACAAAGATAGACCTGTCATTAAAAGATAGATCATTGAAAATTAGATTTAACAATTAGGATAACAGTTGTTTCTATTCATCAAAATCCACATTCTCATTTCTTTATTAATATACAGATTATGTTTCCTAGCATCTCTTGGAGTAAGAGACATGCATATTATTCTGCCAAGGGAAATGAAATAGCAGTGAAGTATGTTATTTTTAGCCCATCACTATTTCTTTTTGGAAAACTTGATGCAAATGACATTGGAAATATGAATTAATGTTAGAGACATAAGATAGAAAACAGTTGCATTATTGTACTGCATTACTACATAGGGAAAATCATTCTTAAACCATGAAAAGAAAAATTATAATGAGCAAGAAATAAATATCCACTGATAACAGACACTTAATATTTGAATCAGATTCTTAACTGATGTAAATCAGTGAGATGGCTTTTGCAAACTTTTTGACCCTGGAAAATAAAGGTCAATAGAGACTTGCTACTTTGAGTTTAGAACAGGATATTCTTAACCAGAATATTAAAAAGGAATTTCTAAGTCATAAATTTTAGTGAGTGTTAGGAATCAAAACAATAAAAGAAGAATCAGAGGCTAAGTGCAAAAGCATAAAATAACAGCAATAAAACAAACAAACAAAAAAGGATGACCAGGTGTTTGAGGAAAGAATAAATTAAGAAGGCACATGTATCAAGAACCAATCATTTTAGACAGCACCAAGATGCTTGTTATTGTTATTCTTGGCTTAAGTTCTAGAATTTTACACATGCTAACTATGAAGGAAAAGATTTGGGGTAGATAATAATAACAACAACTATAACTTAATAAATATCAAATATGATTTAGATGCTGATTCTTTACATATAGTATCTCAAAAACAAGAAATTATACAAAATATACTATGTTGGAAGGACTTTGGCAAGTTAAGATATTGAAATTTTTGAAGATTGAATTAAACAATTTGCTTATTGTCATCTAGCTATTATGCAATAAATACTAGATTAGAACCCAGTTTGACTAATTTTACTGACTTCTCTCTTACCAAATAAATGTTTCTGAAGACTGAACTATCAGAAAGAAATCACTTTGATTAGACAAATCCGTCTGGAAGACTGATCTTGTCACTTTTAGTATAGATGTGTTAGCATCACAGAAACATCATCATAGTTGCAGTTCTCTGTATAATTTCTTTTCTCTGTATAATTTCTTGTCTCAAATTTAATTATAAAGCCTCACTAATGAAAAAGAGAAACTCAAAAGAGTACCAGGGACTTACTTCTTTAGTTAATATCACTTTAAGAAAAGTCATTCCAAAGGACTCTTTCCAGTATAGGAATGGATTAATATTCTCCGAAAGTAGGCATAATATTCCTATTGCTAAAACTATGCAAGGCACAATGGCCAAAGCCAAACTCCATCAACCACACAGCAGGCCTGCTATTTGTAGGATCACACATGGAATAGGTTGATTTAAGAGGATGATTGTTTTTCTGCTTGGCTGTGCATATACATAAATATACATAACTTTGAGCTACTTCTGTGGTGTTAGCATAAAAAGACATACTATAAAGTATTACTGAAGCTAGACTACTACCTCACATCCTGCACAAAAGTCAACTCAAAATGGATAAAAGACCTGGATGTAAGACCTGAAACCATAAAATGTCTAGAAGAAAATATAGGCAAAACTCTACACGACATACATCTCAGCAAAATCTTGAAAGACACATTCCTCAAAGCGAAGGAAGTGAAAGACAAGATAAATAGATGGGATAACATCAAAATAAAAAGCTTCTGTACAGCAAAAGAGACATTAACAAAAACTAACAGACACCCTACCAACTGGGAAAAGATTTTTGCACACAATACATCTGATAAAGGACTGATAACAAAAATTTACAAGGAACTCACACAACTCAACAAAAACAAAGCCAATAGCCCAATCAAAAAATGGGCAGAAGAGCTCAAAAGGCACTTCTCCAAAGAAGAAAAGCAAATGGCCAACAGATACATGAAAAAAATGCTCAACATCACTTATAATCAAGGAAATGCAAATCAAAACCACTATAAGATAACACCTCACACCTGTGAGGATGGCACACATTAAAAATACAGGCAACAACAAATGCTGGAAAGGATGTGGAGAAAAAGGAACTCTTCTACACTGCTGGTGGGAATGTGAACTGGTCCAACCACTATGGAAAGCTGTATGGCGATTCCTCAAACTGTTAAAAATGGAGCTTCCATACGACCCAGCAATTCCACTTTTGGGAATTTACCCAAAGGACACAAAAACACTAATCCGAAAGGATACATGCACCTGTATGTTCATTGCGGCACTGTTCACAATAGCAAAGGTATGGAAGCAACTCAGATGTCCAAAAATAGATGATTGGGTCAAGAAGATGTGG
>PVIJ01000045.1:384229-457198 GCA_004024925.1 Scalopus aquaticus
GGGAAGGAAAAGCGCACAAAATGGAATAGAAAAGTACACAAGGGACCATGGAGATGGATTACAGGTGAATTGGTGGTGGGCTACCCAAGGGGAATACAAAGTGTAAAAGACATAAATAACAATAAAAATATACATTAAAAGAATAAAAAAAAATAAAGTATTACTCTGTATCAATGTAGCATTGACTAGTAGTTTGGCTCCTCTTTCTGCAAGGGAAAGAAAATATTTATTTTAGCATCTAGTTTTTGTCAGGTACATTTTTAGATGACTTATTTTTACAGACAAGCAGATTCAAACTCAAAGATTATTTTTTTGAAGTTATGGAAGTTCTGTGGCAACAACCAAGATTTTTATGCAAATTGAATATAAAAATTGACTTGAAAAAGAATATAAAGAATTTGGCACTTAAAAATGTATTAAGTGAGGGCAATGTATTCTTTTGTTGTTTTCTAAAATCATATCACTTTTGAGTTGACTTTATAAACTCTGCAATATTTGTTTGTCAAATATATACCACACATTGAGCCACATACAAGATTCAACACAATGAACACAGACAAAGAACCTCATGGGGCTTACATAATAAAATACATAAGCAAAAAGGTATGTTATATGGGTAGGTATTTTAAGCTCCTAAATATACAATTATAGGAAGCTTTTAAAAATTATGTTAAAATGGACTTTTTTTGTTTTCAGTTTCAACTAATAATGAGCTAATATGACTATTAATGCTGGGTGCTGAATTATGCCTTACCGTGACTTTGTTGGAAAATATATAATAACTTTCAGATGACAAAAAAATTATGTAACATATTTTTCTGAAAAAAAAAAAGAGATTTTAAAGAGTCCATCAAAGTCATTTCGAGTACTAAGAAAATGCCTTGGATAAGCATAGAACCACAATTACAGCTATTTTTAAAATCTGCATTTGTTAATCTATATTTTTATGTGTTACTCTAAAATTATATATTTAGAAGAGTTAATAGCACATGAAAACTAGGGCAATTTTTAATAAGAAGGAAAAGATGTTGCTTCAAAAATCTAAATTGATTTACTGGGAGATGATCTAAAACTTTGAATATCTGTTTGAAAATGGCCCTTGCAAAAGTGGTTTTTGGATTAAATGAAGGTAACTTCAGTTTGGAAAATTATAGCTTCTGGAGGATAGCACATATCATCATCCCCATTTTTAACTGGTGCTTATTTTACAGAGCCCAAAGCAGATGCAAACAACTTAATGAAATCTTGTCCAGAGACCCACAGTGCAATAGTGCCCACTCATCATTATTCTGCCTTGCCTGGAATTCCATTTAGTGTACATTTGCTCCTAAATATAAAAAATATAATAATATGTCATTATAGCAGTGGCTAATCATAGTTTCTTTCTTCTTTTATTCTATCTCAAAAACTAGGTATCTTTTCTTAGTTCTTTTTATTTATGTGAAAGAAAATGGCTTTAAATGATAGGTATATCATCCTTTAGCTGTTTTCTCCATTATTGGAAATATAAACAGCAGAGGCAAAATTACTCTGCCAGGGAATTTTTATTTGAAAACTCTTTAAATCCACTGTGACAAAACAATCAACTGGACTTATAAATATGATTTGAACAATTCCAAATTGTTACCTCGGATGTTACATTTGTGAGATAAATATAAGTTTTTGCATTTCCATTTATTTTACGATTTCTTTTTCAGGATACCACTAACTAATATGAAATATTTTCATTTCCTTATTTAAATGGAATCTCAAAGGTGTCTGGGTTTCATTTGATATCTTTATAGCACAATGTGCTTGTATCAAATTAACTTTCTAAGAAAATCTTTTCATTTTTATCTTGGAGAAAGGCAAAACAGCACTAGTATAGCCCACTTGCTAAGAACAATCACATTAGAGGTCCAAAATTTTTTTGACTGTGTAGAATTTATTACGATTTGGGAAAAATTTAGTTTTTTTCTAATGTATTTTTATTTTCCATATGATATATGGCAATTTTATTTTTCATGGGGGCAGTGTCCATCAAAAAACGATGGTCAGAAATATGAAACTATATTTACTTCTCCCAAAAAAGAGCTAGGAACTGTCAGCCTTCAACTTATATCCAGAGATGGAAAGTAAGGAAGGGTTTATCATCACTGAGAATAAAAGGGGAAGATGTATTTTTTATTGCATAGTAATCACACGAATCGGTTAAAGTAGTCATCTGACATACATTTTCAATTTCTCAGGGAAAATTTTGAAAGGTGACTTTTTTTTAGTTCCAACAGATTTGGGATAATTCAATATCACTAATGTTTTCCAAGCAAGATGACTTCTGCACCTCTCACCTTCTTTCCCAGGGACATTTAGAGGCCTGGAGCCATTTTTGATTGTCACATTTGGGGTGTTACTAGCATGTAGTGGATAGAGGATGCACATGTTACTCATATATTGCACAAGACAGTCCCTACAACAAAAAAATCATCTGGTGTAAAATGTTAATAGTGTCAAGTTTGAGAAAGTCTGGGCTAATGGGAATCTTTTTATTCCTAAATTTAAGGCTAATTGAAGAGTTCTATAGAATTCTATCTTACATGAAAGGAAGTAGCTAGTAAAATAATGCTGTTATTTGCATTTATGTACAAATATCTAGCAGCAGTGGTATGCCACATTTTCAATATTTTACATCAATTATTATAGAAAAATGATTATGCAAAGAACCCTGTGTGATTGACTATATTTTTTTGAAGAGTTAAGAAAATGGCATTTTCTGATTCTCTTATCTTATGTACCCTTTCCCTATACCAAGTCACTAAGCAGATTTCTAATATAACAGTTTTCATTGGGCTAAATTATCAGAGAACTATGGTACACGAAAAATAGTTCTGATATTTTACTTATCAGTTAGAAGAGATGGACAAATCTATTTCCTTGTTCAGATCTTTGTAGATAATCTCAGCAATTTAAATATGAGAATACCTTTCTAAATTTCTTGGAGGGATGGTCTAGTGCTTACAAACCCCTTCAGCTTGTTTGTCTGAAAGGTTTTATTTTTTTCTTATACCTGAAGGAGAACAACACATGATTGCATGACTGGCTGGTAATGTTTATCTTTTAGTGTTTTTATCATAACCATTCCCTTCTCTACTTGCTATAGTGTTTACTCAGAGACGTCAAATAGAATCCTGATAAGGTTTTTTCTGGCGGTTATCTGCTTCTTCCCTAGTCAGCTTCAGTATTCTTTGTCTTGAACTTTCAGAAGTTTCATACCATGTTTCCTGGTGTAGGTCATTACATTTAGATAATCAAGTATTCTTTCACCTTCTAGACATGTATATTTAGTTCCTTTGCTGTGTTTGGGAAGTTTTCCTCTATTATTTGAATAATTTCCGTTTCTTATTCTCTCTCTTCCCCTTCTGGTATATCCATTATTTTTATATTGCCTTTCCTCATAAATCTCAAAGTGTTTCTTAATTTTTTTCTTCATATTTCTTTCTTCCACCTGGATTCTTTGTTCATTATCATATTTGAAGGCACTGAATTAAACTTCCATTTAGTCTACTTCTCCAGAATTTTTTATCACTGTTGATATTCTTTGCCCTAAATTTCCATTATTTTCTTATATATAGCTCCAATTTTGTTCCTTTGTTCATTAATTATACTTCTCAGGACACTAATTTGTTTCTTTTGAGTTTTCTTGTATATCTTTATTAGGTTTTCTGTCTGCTCTTTCATTTCTTTGAATTTCTTTATCATAGCAATTTTGACCTCTGTCTGGTAGGAAGAAAAGATCTGCATCTTTGTAGTCAGTTTCTGGAGACTTGATCTCTATGGTGAAATGACCTTCTGAGGATGCAAGGTGCCATGGATTGTATTTTTCTGTCTCCCCATTATTAGCATTTTAGGTTGTTGCATGTTCAAGTATCTTAAGGGAACAGAACTTTTCCGTTAGATCGTACTGTTATGTCAGGGAGAACTCATCTGTAGTTGTCTCCTCTGGGTGCTGATATGGTGACATTTGGTGTGCAGGGGTGATTCATACCTGTAGTACCAATTATACTCCTCCTCCCTGGGTTTCACACCCACATCTCTGCAATCAGTGGGTCAGCTTTTACTGCAGCTTCATGGCAGTGTTTTCTGGTATGGTTTCACTGTACGTGTTCTCCAGCTTGAGCCTGGAGGGATTTCCACTATTCTGTGCTTTATATTTTTTTACTGGGGGCCCTATGCACCTGACTCACCCCAATACTTTCAGTTGTATTGCCCCACAGTTAGGTCCACACTAAGCAGCTCTGTCCTCTCTGGGGCTGCCTTATCATGGAAGCATGGGTCTGAGAGCATTCAGCTGAATTTTCTCAGTATGTCCTCTATCCAGTCAACATTGGTCTCTGATGTCTTGGAGCTGCTCTAATTTTGCCTGAAGTCATGGGATCCTCTGAGGCTAGTGTCTCTCTGGATGGCTTTAGATTATTTTCCTACAGTTAAGTAGGGAAACTTATCTGATGCCATCTTTCCCTCTTCTCTCCAACAGTCTAATTTAAATTAGGTAACTACCTAGGTCATGTAGTTCACATATGATTGCCCTATTCTCCTGGAAATAGCAAATTGCTTGTGACCCAGGTAAGCAGGGCAGAACAATAGAACATCAACACCTGGATTTTCTAAAACTATAAAGAATGATTTGTTCACATTCTTCTGAAATTCCTAAAGTAACAGAATTAATACCATGAGGAAGATCTATCTGAATATCAAGTGAATGTAGATCAAAATGGAAATGAGAAGAGATGAGAGATGAAGACAATTTTTAAATTTAATTTTGTAATTATTATTATAATTTTAAGGATATACATTGACTCCTCCTTATGTGCATATGTTTTACTCATCCTCCACCAAACCACCAATGCCCTTTCTAAGGAATTTTTTTGAGACTGATTTTAGGATTTCTGCATCATATTACTCCAGGGTCTTGATTCATTTGTGTCTGTCTGAATGATGACCCCTGAAATTGTGTGATGTGGCAAGCTGACATTTTAGTTATTTGAGCTAATAAGTTCCCATTCTTGAATTAATATAATTTAATTGAGTTCCTGACACTGGGATTTGTAAATGAAACAAGTAATACATTTATATGTAGTTTTCTTCTACCAGAAAATAAGTTTTTGAGGACTGTATTTACTTATTTGTTTTTAATTCAGATGTTTCCTGACACAGTGCTTTCCCCATAACAAACAAATTTACTTCTGGTCTATTATATTTTATTAAGTTGACCGGTTCTAAGATTGATAATTATATGTCAATAGAGAGAAAACTAGGGAATATAAACCATAGACAAAGGGTTTATGTAGTAAATATATAAATTTAGGAAAAATATCAGATAGGCTTATTTGAGGGAAAGTTACTTGTTTTATAAAAATTAAATTTAAAAACACACCATATCATTTGTATTATGTAATTTTATGATTATTTGGTTATTTTGCTTATTTGAACTTATGAAACACAAGTTCAAATTATAAGTATCTATGATATTGTTTTTATTACAGGATTTTTATTTGTATCACTGATAAACTCTGGGCAATCTGTACAACTTACAGATTTGGAGAAATAGCTATGTCTACCTATGTATCTATCTTAATAATTCTTTCTTAGAACGAACATGAGCTCATTCTCAGAACTTGAGAAACTAAAATAATTTCATACACACGTGCAAAAATACATGCACACACATTTAAATTCTAGTATAGTCATAATAAGCAATATTCTGTCAACATTTGGTAAGCTATCTGAAGAAAATGACAATCGTGATCTTCCTTTCCTCCTACACTTGCTTGCCAACTTTTTAAATTCTCCAACCCAGAGCCTTGCTTCACTCAGTTCCAACTTTTAAAATTATTTTTACTATATATTTTTTTTATTTTTTACAAAGCGGAGAACAGAAAAGGGTGATTTATTGAAATACACTGCTGAAAGCAGCAGTGGGCGAGACAGCAGAGGTCATCTGCAGTTCTCACTTTTTCAATACTTGTTTAAACACATTAGTAAATGTTTTCTTATTAAGTTAAAATATAAATGTATGAAATCCTGAACAGTGTTTTTTAAAAGGAGTGAAAAAAAGTAGGACTTGGCAAAGAAACAATGTACACAAAAAATATTTTGCTAGTTTTATGTAAAAAGTGGCATTGATTTACATTTTTTAAAAAGAGTAATGATGAACCTAGTACAAAATTAATGAATCTATAAAAAGATAAAGGCATTTAAGTTAAAATGGGTAGAAATTTACCCTTTTAAGGGTTTGTATTACTAGAGAGAATGGCGATGCTTAGGAATGGAATCTTTTCCTCTGACACTATTAGTGGAAAGTCAAATCATTCCTTTCTGGCCTCTTTCCACGGAAATTATTCCTGGAGATGCGAGGATAGACCAGATGACTTCTTGAAATGTTTCCTTTGATTTATAGCTATCAAGATGAGTATATGTAGACAAGAGTACACATGTGCTCAATTTGAGAAAGAGCAGTGCTCCAGATATGTGTGGATATAACAGATGTGTAATCCCTGAAGAAACCTATGGAAAAATCTCTGCAGACAGACAAAAGCATGTAACAGAAATACAAAGAAGTTTCTCAAGATTACTTTTACCCTTCATAGTGGCTATCTGCCTTGGTTACTTCAGTGAAATTTCTACCATAAAACCTTATAACATTTCACCTAGTTTTTCTCTCTACTTGAGAGGAAAAAAGGTTAGACTGTTAAGTAATGTGAGGGAAATTAATACTATCATAAAAATCCAAGAGGGAGTTTAGCTAGTAAGAACTGGAAATAACCCAATATGTCTTTTAATTACACTGACAAGGATACTGGTCAAACAGAATAAAACACTTATGTTTCTGTTTATGTGTAGTCTTGACCCTAGAACACATATATTTTAAATCAACACTGTTATTTCCTTTAAAATGACAAAAAAACTTCAAATTATCTAAGAAAAATAATCAAGTCATTGCTTCACACTTGGAAGTTTGTCTTCATTCTTGGGCATTTACAAAACAGTGAATTTTAATGCTGTTATTCTCTTTTCACTGTACTTACACAGTAGGAAAGTAGCTTGAGGTAAGCCAACATTATTTTTCTGACGAATTCAAGACTCGAAAATCCTGAATACTGATAAAGTATAATAATGGAAACAGATGGCATAATCTTTGTGTAAATGTAAAGAACTTGCCATGATTTTCAGCTGAGCTTGAGTTAAGTTTAAAAAATATAGCAGTTTTCTCTATATGTGGACTTCAGGGAATGCCTGAAGTCATGGATGGTTTCTGTACCTTCATACCTATGATAAAGTTTAACTTGCAAATCTGGTATAGCAGAGGTTAACAACAATAAGTAGTAACAAAATAGAACAATTATAATAATAGAGTGTAATAAACATTATTTCAATATAAATCTTACTCTCGTTCAAAATATCTTATTGTATATAATATATTGAGGTTTTAGTTGACCATGGATAACTGACATTACGGAAAGGGAAAATATGGATGAGGGACTACTGTGTTGATGATATACTTAATAAAGAACAACTTTAACAGTAAATAAAAATAATAATTTCCAAAATTGTCACAAGACTCTGTCCATCAGAAATAACCTTGTTTAATTTATTTAATTAAAGTTTTGTTTTTAGTGACTTAACATAGCATTATAAAGTCTCAGGTGTGCAGCCCTGGGAGTCTATATGCGTATGGTACTGTCTGACCCACTTCTTCCAGGCTGATCCCTTGGACAACCTACTGGTTGACACCAGCATCGTCCAGGCTGAGCCCAGACTGGCCTGCTTGATAACCCCAGCACCTCCAGGCTGAGTTGGGGTCAGCCTGCTGGTCGAGCCCTGCAGCTTACAGGCTGAGGCCAGGTCTGTCCTGAGAGTCGATACTAGCAGCCTCCAAGCCGACCCAGAGAAGGCCTGCTGTATAACCTTGGCAAACTGAAGCCAAAACCCAGGCCTAGGCTGATGGTCTACCATGCAGCCTCCATGCTCAGCAGTTGGCTCTTTGACATGGGCAGCCTCCTGGCTGAGCCCTGGACTTTACTGTTTGTCTGCCCCTGCAGCATTAAGACTGAATCCGGGCTGCAGGCTGTTTGACCCCTGTAGCATCCAGGCTGATCCCAGAGCCTGCCTGCTGGTCTAACCTGCATCCTACAGCAAATAAAGGGCTACAGAGATATTCGACCACACAACCTCCAGGCGTTGCCCTGGGGTGGGTTGTTGTGCTAACCTAGGCTTCTTTCAGGACAAGGATGGGCCAGCTTGCTGGTCCCGCTGATCAACGCTTGCAACCTCCAGTTGACTCCAGGACTGGCCTGCAGGTCAACCCCAGCAGCCACCAGGGTCAGCTCGGGCCTGCTTTCTGGTCCACGCAGGCAGCTTACGGCTGAGCATGGGGCCATAATCCTGGTCCACCCCAGAATCCTCCAACTGAGCACAGTCTGCTCTGCTGTAGACCCCTGCAGTTTCCAGGCTGAGCCTTGAATGGATTGCTGATCTAACTGTGCCTTGAGGCTTTGCCAGGGGCCAGTGCTGGTCGACCTCGGCAACCTCTAGTCTAATCCTGGTGCTAGAGAGATATTCGACTCCCGCAGCCTCCTGGAAAGGGAAGGTTTCCTTAAAATTTTCATGTACTACTTATCTATGATTAATTATGATACGGTTTAGTGTGAAGTAGAGAAAGTTAACGTCTTCATTTTATTTGATGATATAGCTTTATTTATATGATGATGTAGCTTATTTTTCCAATTCCTAAGTCAAGGATATTCTAACATACACTTTTCTTGCTTAAGCAATTTATTTTTTATCTTGTGTTTAAATACTATACTGTCTTCATTTTTTTTTTTTAAGATTTTTTTTATTTATGAGTACAAGAGCTGGGGTGCAGGCCAGAGGTGTGGGGGTGAGAGGATTCACCAGAGACAGAGTGGGGAGCAGAACAGGTGGGTTTACTGAAATGCACTGCTGAGGGGAGCAGAGGGAGAGACAGGAGAGGCCTGCTGTGCCATGTGGGAAGCTCCCTGGGTGGGGACCAAACTCTTGTTGTAGTGGCTGCTGATAGCTTCATAGTGCTGAGGCTTAACCCCTTACGCCACTAGGGAGGTCCCTTTATTAAGTTTAATTGCAATGTAGTCCAAAAGTTTTCACTAAAATATCCCCTTTCCCTCATCATCAATAACATTCTCATCTTATGTCTGTTCTGCCATTATGTATTGAAATTGGGACTCACAACCATTGTCCACCCTATCCCCAGGACTCTTCCATTCCTAAGAATACTTAACAGATTGTTTCAGGAACCTGAAGGCAAACCTGCATTTTCCAAGAACTAAACCATCAAGTCATGTATGCTAAAGGAAACTTTGGACTCTAAGTTCATATAAAAACTAGGTGAGCTCCCTAAGCCAAATCCAGCTGTTCTAAGTCTAGTTATCTTTTTGTGATTGATTTCCAAATTATTTGCCTGTATTTAAATAATGTGTATCTGTTTCCCTGGTTATGCTTAATTCCTAAAACTCTTTTGGTCTGATGGTACTATGCTATTCTAACTTTCCTTTGATTTATATGTGTCTTCAAATTTTTTCAAACAGTTTACTTTCTTTTTTTGTGTGTGCTTGAATTGTCTTTGCAAACATCACATACATGCAATAGATTTTGTTTGTATGTGGTAAATAACAAACTTTTGATTGATTGCTACCATTTTATCTTGGATTTTCTCCTAGTCTACTTTTTATACCTTCCCCTTTAAGCTCTTTTTGTTGATTAGGAAATATATTTATATCTTCTCCCTAAACAATATAAGGAACTCTGAAGATACTAAATTCCAATACAAAAATATCCAGACTTATAAGGTTCTACAGTATTTTAATAATTTCACAGAAGAAATGTTATTCATATTATTTTATATGAAGTTTTCCTGGATTTATCTACATTTTGGATTTCCTTTATTCACAATTGGTTTTTGCATATTACACTTTTTTGGGGGGGGGTTGTTTTGCTAAATTGTGTTACAGAAACCAAAAAATTCCTTACTGAAGCTCTTTTGGTTGTAAAAACATTATTTTTTAGCTTCCCTGAAATTGTTTTTAATACATACTCATTATTGGGTATAGTTTCTATGAATTTTACAATGTCAATTGTTTTTTCTCAATTATTTGAAGATACTCTATTTTGATTTCCATTTTGGCAGTTGGAAATTTCAACTATTAGTTTAATTCTTATTTTTTATTTTGGGGTGAGAAGGGTTGTCTTTTATTCCCTTTGACTTCTTTTCTTTACCTTCATTTGGTTTTACTCTAATATATTATCTCAATTTCTTTCTTTCGTAACAGTGAGCCATTTTTGATCCCATAAATTTGACTCTTTGCATGTTTTGTTAGTTCTGTACATTTTATTCAATACCTCTTTGAATTTTGTTTCTCATTCTTACTCTTATTCTCTTTCTGAATCTTTTTTTATTTTTTGCATGTCTTAAACCCTTTGTCTCTGAATTATGGGCAAAATATTCAGATACATCTAGTTTACAAGTTCTCACCTAAGTTTTTTCCAAAATGCTGTTTAGTCCACAAAGGAATTTAAAATTTAAAATATTATATATTGTTTTTTCATTTCTAGAAGAAGCAAATTTGTTTCCTTTAAAAATTCTACATTTTTGGGCCACTTTTATCATATTTTAAGTGCTTCTTTAAAATTTTAAACATATTAAATAATTCAAACTTCATATTTTATGTAATACAAAATCTCCAATCTTCACGAGTCTGTTTCTGTTTGCTGTTATTTTTTATTCTCATGATAGTTTGCTTCATAGTTTATTTTATGACTTTTACTGTAAACTCATCTCTCATGGGGCTTTACCTATGGTAAGATATTGAACTGTGGGCTGACGGTGATTTTTTTTTTTTCCCCAGAATGGAGTTATATTTCCTTTTGCAGGCATCTGGGACATCACCAATCTGGAACCATTTTAAATTCAATTCTGGTTTGTGATTAGACACTTTTAGTGGGATTTTTTTTCCCCCTTCACCTGTTCAAAACTAAGGTTGAAAAAAATCTTTCATAACCTCACCTTTGGGTCATGGCATTATATGAAGGCATCCATCCAATTTACCTTCTCACAAATACTAGACTCTGCTTTCCATTACACTCTTACATGAATTTTTTAAATGGAAAACTCGAGAAGGACTGAACTATGTTTTAAGCATAGTAAGTCAGAAGAAGAAAGATAAATACCAGATAGTGTCACTAATATGTGTATATAAAGTAACTATTGGATAAATTAGTAGAAGATAAAGACAAGTTGAAACACTAACCTTTGATAGCTGATTACAGAACTGAAACAGGGGAATGGATGGGGGAAGGGAAAGAACAAAGAGGGAAGGGAAGCACAATAGTCTATGGTGGTGGAATACGGGTAAGCTGTTGCTGGGTACACTATGGTGGTAATACATGATGGTGGTACCCCAATATTACCTCAGTTAAATGCAAATAAATAAATAAAAGGATGTCTTAAGGATAACTTGTGCATTTAATCCTTGATGGCCTCTCCAGAATCATGATTTTTTTTCTGAATGCTTTTGGGATTTCTCTCCTCTTACTGCTAATTCAGCTATCAATGTAAGATATGTTAATAAATACTATACACAGATTTTTTATTTTTACAATATTGAATGAATATATTGAGTTATGTAATTGATCATATTTCCAGACATAAATATGCCTAGATTAATTCTATATATTTAACATAGATAAATGAGGCGATTTCTACAATGAGTGCTTCCACTTCCTCCACTTCATGAGTATAATTGTATATTATGCTGCATTGAGTAGAGTCCCCCCCCCCCAAATATTCATATCTACCTGAAACTTGAAAATGTTTCTTTTGAAAAGAAATCTTAGTAACACAACTAGTTACAGAGGGACTATGCTGGATGAGTCTTACATCTAGTATGACTAGTGTCTCCATAAAATTACTAGACACACAGATATAGACACACAGGGAGCCTGATATTGGATAATAGAAGCAGAAATTGGAATGATGCATCTACAAGTCAACAAACAGCAAGGATTTCAGGCAACAACCAAAGTCTAGGAAAAGTCATCAAATAGATTCTCCTCAGTAACTCTAGAATAAACCAACCTGTGCCTCTATTTCAGACTTCTAACCAGTAAAACTATGAGAAAATAACTCTGCTGTTTTATTATTTTTTTTAAAGATTTATTTATTTATACATACAAGCTTGGGTATAAGCCAGAGGTGTGGGGCAGCATGAGGGTTCACCAGAGACAGAGTGTGGAGCAGAACAGGCAGATCGATGGAAATGCACTGCTGAGGGGAGCAGCAGGTGAGGCAGGAGAGGTCTGCTGTGCCACGTGGGAATCTCCCTGGCTGGGCATTGAATTCCCGTCGCAGCTGCTGACAGCTCCATGGCTGTAGAGCTTAACCGCTGCGCCACCAGGGAGGCCCATTCTCTGTTGTTTTAAATACCAAATTTCTGGCAATTTCTTGCAGTAAGCCTATCAACTAATCCATATTAAACATGGGTCCCTGATTTTTTATTTGTCCTAAGGACTACCTACACCTGTGGGTATATATTAATAGTTATTCACTCTATAGAAAGTATTTTGTATTCTAGTAACTCTGAAGTCTTATTGTAGAAAGAGTAAAAAAAATATAAAGTTCATAACATTATGTCTAAAGCAAGAGTAAAAAATCAACATTTTGATGCATTACTCACTAGTTGATTATAGAAACAAACTCTAAGCAGTTAAAGTCAGAATTGTGAAAACCTTTTAAAAATAAAACAACTAAATTATGTTATCGTATATTCATAACAAAGCCATTTCCTGATGGAGAAAGTCAGGATAATTTCTACAGTTCTTTAATGCTATCAAACCTAAGCCATATATACATACATACTTACATACACATGCATACACACACCTACACTGACATACAGCATCAAAGAAATATATGGGTCTCTTGCTTAAGGAAACATAAAATCATATTGTTGCCCAAGGTCAATATTGACTTCTGAATTTGGACACTTAACATTTGTCTCATTCATCAATGTATTTTGGGCATGCCTTTGGCATTCAATATTTCCTCAGTGTTAAAGGCAATGACAAGAGTAAAAGCAGTTTATCTTTGTGCCACCTCTAGCAGATTTTATAGAAGATTTATCTGTAACTAGAAGCAAACTACTGCAATAGGAAGATTTCTAAAAAACTAACTGCTTCTTTGAGGCATGTGTATGTAGGCTATCAGCAAAAATAAATAAATAAATAAATAAATGAAAATAAATAAATAAATAAATAAATAGATGAAACCAATATAGACTTTATTGAGTTGTAAGCAAGAGATTTGGGGGAAGTATCATTTAAATGCTATGCCAAGAAAACTTCTCAAAGATTGTTTACTTATATTGATTTCAATTTCTTCTTAATCGCTGTCAAAGTAGCTGTTTTGGTTATGTGATAAATACATTTCTAGTGCCATTTTACAGCTTACCTTATATAATGTGTGTATATGTATATATGCACATATATACACAAATATATACATACATATCCATATATGTTTATATGCATATGTGTGTATATTTATATTAAATACACTCAAGTATTATAAAAAGAGAAAGTCACTAAGTCCTAAAACAGAAATCAATGTTCAACCCCTTGCATGAGTCAATGTTATTTAAGCTTTCAGTTTACATATTCATAGGTGTCTGCACAGACTCTGGCCACCTGATACTGGTGACAAAAACACGTACTAATACGTGAGCGGGCCACAAAGTGTTAACTGCCTACCATATAAATAATCTCCATGCCATAACACAGTTATTACAGAGTTATATGATAATGGTGGTATGTTCTCCATGCCATAACACAGTTATTACAGAGATACATGCTAATGATTGTATGTAATCATATCCTCGTGAACATCTTCAACTTTCTCGACATCTAATCCTTCCATTCCTCTCATCTGGAACACTCTTTTCCAGACTTGTCCAAATACTCACCATGTTTGCACCTGATCTCAAGCAGCTGAAAGTTATTAAAGAAGCCACACACCTGGGTAGATTCTTATTACTTTAAACTAATCACCACAAACCTCAGTTGAGTACTCAGAATGTTTTAAAATGAAGCTACAATTTCATGCTGTGTTTGGATAATAAATATTCCTTTTCTCCTTGGGTTTGAAGCTATTTCTCTACAGAAGGAGAAAATATGTACTAGAAAGCTCCAAGGTTAAGTTATTCACCACCCCAGACTAGGGAATTTCAGTCAAAAATTAAATTGAATAATAGAAAATAAAGAGATGCATCTCCTAAAAAAGTGGGTTTGTGACCTGTGATTTATATTTACTATAGTATTTAATGACTTTTCTTTGAGAGAAACTACATTATAATTCTCTTTTGTTCTCATTCTTACTTTTTGACCATATTTCATTCTACCTTCACAAACTGTTTTTCTTGAAGGGGAAAATTTTTAATCATTTTAGTGGATACCCAATATGGTCATATTTTATCCGCATTTCATACTCAAAGTCCACATAATTTAATTCAACACTGAATTTTCCATTTGAATGAATGAATGAATATGTGCACGTGTGTGCATGAGTGGCTCATTCTTTGACAAATAAATATAAAGGCCTTAATATATTTTTCTCTTTGATGTTGATTTTTATTTGTGCAGCATTATGTCATATATTCTGCAGTGCATGCTTCCCCAAATTAGTATATGGTATATAATTATTTCATTTGTCCTCCTTCATTACCTTTTAAGTTACCTAACTTCCCGTCTAAAGTTATTAGGTATTAAGCACCCTTTTAGCATTAGATTCATATATTAATGAGTATTTAGATGATACTGCATAAAATAAGAAATTTTAAATGTTGTAATGATATATCAATAATAGCACAAGAGTAAACTCATCCCTTACAGAAAACATAAACACCAGCAGAGATTTTATGGTTCTTAAAGTGATTTGTTAATGTGAAAGTATAGTACAGGTAGTTTGCAGTCACTTGGTCTCTGATACTTGAAATTACTTGAATTCTGGGCAGTGCTTAAAAGTTGAGAGATTTTGGGACTCTCTGGTGGTGCAGTGGTTAAATGCTGGGCTGTGGAGCTGTCGGCAGCCTCGACAGGAGTTCGACACCCAGCTGGGGAGATTCCCACATGACACTGCAGACCTCTCCTGCCTTGTTCGCTGCTCCCCTTAGCAGTGTATTTCCATCGATCTGCCTTTCCTACTCCTGACTCTGTCTCTGGTGAATCCTCTCACCACCCCATGCCTCTGCCCTGTACCCCAGCTTGTATGTATAAACAAAAAAATCTTTAAAAAAAAAAAATAAATAGAAAAAAAGAAGTTGAGAGATTTCTAGGATTAAAGAATGTGCTCACATTATTAGCTTATCAATGCCTTCTTATACAATTTAAAATTCACACAGGCATGCAACAAGGTAACTTTATATTTTTACTTGTCAGCCTTTACCTTTCTCTTAGTTACTGTACTCCAGAATTCTGGAGTTGCTAACCATCATCTCAACATTCAGCAATGCAACTAGATGGAATTGGCACCAAATAAATAAAAGGGAAATATATAATTGGTTTAAACCAATTATTCTATATTACATCCTTAAGTCAAGATGGAATTATGAATAATATTTGATCAAGCATAAACTAAAATGGACAATCCTTTTTGGTACTACCAGGAAAGAGAAGTTTGCAATTTCTTTTTTTTTAATTTTTTTTATTGTTATTTATATCTTTTACATTTTGTATTCCCCTTGAGCAACCAAATCACCACCAAATCACCTGTGATCCATCACCATAGTCCCTTGTGCCCTTTTCTACCCCATTTTCAGCCCTTATTCTCTCCCTTCCTCTCTGGGTGTCTCTCTCATATTTGGTTCCCCAACCAATCGATATTCTTTCTTTCTGGGTTACTTTGCTGAGCCTGATCCCTTCTAGTTCCATCCACGTCACTGCGAATTGCATGTGTTAATCATTTTTGAATGCTGAATAGCTACCCAAAGGACACAAAAACAATAATCCAAAAGGATACATGCACCCATAATATCAATTGCAGCACTGTTTACAATAGCGAAGGTATGGAAACAACCCAGATGCCCAAGAATAGATGACTGGATCAAGAAGATGTGGGACATATACACACTGGAATACTATTCAAGTTTGCAATTTCTTTTTAACTTTGTGGCACAATATTTTAGGATTTGAAATGGCTGACATTAATGTGATGCTGCAGGCTAATTTACAGAATTAATGCACAGATAGAGGCAGAACCAAGCAATCAATGATACTATGTGAATAGCAGTAATTGGTTTCTCCCCTCAGATGTACCAGTAGTTCTCCCACAACCATATCATCCGTAAATCATTACCACAGTCTTGTGTGCTCTTTACTTCTCTGTTTTGAGCCCACCTCCCTCCCCATCTCTTGCTGTATGCCTCAGACCTATGGTCAGCTCAGCAAGCTTCTTTTGTAGTGGGTCAGATAGAAAATGTATTAGGCTATGCAGACCATATGCTCTCAACTGCTGTTCTGTTCTTAGGACATTGAAATAGCCAGCGACAGTATGTAAACAAAAGAGAATGTCAGTATTCTAATCAAACTTACCAACAACAACAACAAAAATAGGCATCAGACCAACTTTGGCCCAGAGGCTAGTCAATTGACCCTGGTATATAATATCTCTTAATAAATTACCCAGGGTTATCTTAAATATCACATATTAAGATGGCACTATTGATATGCCCTGTCATTTCTTTATCTTCTTATAGAGTCAATAAATGGTATCACCTTTAACCCATTTGTTCAAACATGATATATATATATATATATAATCTTTATATATATATAATCTTTCTCACAGCATCAACATCCAATTTCTCAACAAGTCACACAAATTTCATTTCTAAAATATACTCCATACCCATCCATTTACTTACATGTAATCCAGGTCACCATAATTTTTTTCTTTGGTCTGCAGCAGCAATATCTTATTTCATTCCCAGGTTTCTCTTTTCCCTCCTCATGCAATCTTTAACAGCACCTTGAATGAATTTTAAAAATACAAATCATGTTATTCTTCTACTGAAAACTATTCAATAAATTCCCCTTGTCCTCTGAATTAATTTCAAATGTGTGTGACCTAATCCTAGCGGAATCCTTTAAGTTTCATGAATACACCAAGGTCTTTCCTGTCTAGTGCGTTTTGCATTCACTATTTCTACACCTGGAATATTCTTACCTCAGTCCTTTGTATGACTGACTCCTTGTATATACTTTTTAAAATGACGTCAAATTTTATCTCCTAAGCCAGTTTCTCATATCACCCTGTTTACTTCTTTTCCAACACGTCACAATCTAAGTTTCACAGTTTTTTTTGTTTGTTTATTAACTTATTATCTTTTTCAATCTGGTATATAAGATCCTTGAGTATAGAGTTTTGGCTCACCACATAATCCCCATACCATCAAGTACAATGGCTAAGTGTCAATAAATACTTAAATAATTTAGTGAATAAATCAACCTGTATTAAAAGAATTACAAAGAAAAGGGCCTCCCTGGTGGCGCAGTGGTTGAGCGCTGTGCTGTGGAACTGTCGGCAACGCGAGAAGCGAGTTTGACACCCGGCCAGAGAGAATCCCACATGGTGCAGCAGACCTCTCCTGCCTCGCCCACTGCTCCCCTCAGCAGTGTGCTTCTGATCTGCCTGTTCTGCTCCCCACTCTGTCTCTGGTGAACCCTCTCACTGCCCCAAGCCTCTGGCCTGTACCCCAGCTTGTATGTATAAATAAATAAATCTTAAAAAAAAAAGAATTACAAAGAAAAATTTACTAATAGAAACAAAAGCTTACACTTATATTCTTGAATCTTACATTTCTTCATTATAAAATTAAATCATTCATTCATATTTGGCTCACTCATTCAATGAACATTGACAAGTAGAGCAAAGTCTGTCAGTCTCAGTATGACTGACATTTTGGGTTGTATAGCTCAATGAACTGTAGGCTGCATAGTAGCATCCTTGATTTTTATCCATTAGATGTTAGTGGCACCCCTCCCTTTTGCCCACTTTTGCCCAGTTGCGACAACCAAAAATATATCCAGACATGGCCAAGTGTGCCCTGAGAGGGCAAAATCATGCCCTGTCTCAGCTGAGAACTATTGATGAAGCAATAACGTTGCAGGCAACACATTTTGCTTGATGCTGAGATTATAAAATAAGCAAGAAGCTTTTTTGCTGCCTTAAAAAATACAATCTAGTAGGAAATAGAGATACTGAACTAGTATTTCAAATAAGCACTGTGAAGAGGTATAGGGTAAAGTTAGACAACAGGGAAATTACCCAAAATTAGGGCTTGGGAATAGTTTCCCTTTCAGACATGATCATAAGATGCAGTATTAGTGTTCTAAAGGAAGAGGCTCACTAAAGGAGATTTGAGAATAGGTATTGGGTGTACTAGAAAAGAATACTCCAGACAGAGGAAAAAGCATGTGGAAGAACAAAGTATGGTCCATTTGAAGAAGTTAAAACAAAATCTTGGTCTATCTAAAGTATAGAAGACAAGTCATCTGAAACCTGGAGAGGCCTACAGGTGCCTCATCATGTTTAGACAGGTGCACACTGCTGAAGACGGGGGTGGGGGGGCGTTAGTCTATGCATGACATAAAAGGGGAACACATCAGACATGAATTTTAAAAAACTCATTCTAGATTATCTGAATAAACTTATTAGAGGTAGAAAGAAGGATTATAAAGTAAATACAGAAAAAATTATATAGTGTTTCAAATGCTATGGGAAGAGAGAAGTGGATGGAAATGAGAAAGTTTTTGAGTACGACTCAACTAGCTTTAGTGATTAAATGAATGTTGAGACAAGGATAAAAGGACTGCAATGTAAGCAGCTCAGCAGATGGTGGTATTTTATTTTATTAATGCTAAGTCCACACACTCAAATGAATACAGAAAATATCTTAGGAGATATAAATATACTTTTGAGGACAGAGAAATTTATATTGACAATTTATGACATTTAAGATTTTGCTCCTTTCATTTATTTTCATTGCTATATAATCCTATGTATTCATTATCTATTTCAATCTAACAAATTACCACAAGTTCAGTGATTTATAACTATGCATGTGTATTTTTTTCCAAAGTTTGTGTTGGTCAGGTGTCTGGGCAAGGCATAACTGGGTCCTCTGATTCAGCATCTCTCACAAGGTTAGCTGGAAGGCAATGGCCAAGACTGGGGTTTCACCTGAAGTCCTGAATGCAGAAGAACCTGCTTCTAGGCTTACTCAGAGATTATTGACTGAGTTCAGTTCCTTGTGGACTATTGAATTGAGGCCCTTAGTTCCTTACTTGCTGTTGGAGTTTTCTCTCAGTTCCATGTTCCATGGGCTTTTCTACAGAGCAACTTGATTCATCAAAACCAATAAAAAAGGATCTGTTAGCAAGAACAGAATTTTTTGAATTTTAATCATGGAAATACAGAAAATATGTATACAGGAAATACATACAGAAAATATCTTAGGATATTTTCCCTCTCAGTGTTTCCATATTCTCTTGGCTATACAAAATTATTCAAGAAAAGGAATTACAGAAAGCCATTGACACAAAGAGGTTGGGCTCTGTTTGTGTTATCTTGGAAATGTGTCTGCCATATTTATATATCAAGCATAAATATTAAAATAAAACAAAGCTTATAAATACTTGCTGGCATCTTGATATATTGACTCCAATAAAGCTTCACTTAAATTTGTTCTTCCGAGGAATACATTTATGCAAATTTTAAAGGCTAATATACAGCATGGGCAAGGAAATATTTTACATAGAACATGCAAGTTGAATAGAAATAATAAATTGTGAAAATATTTCCTTTTACAACTATTTATAGTATGGAATAGGACTAAGTAGGAACTATGGAAAGGAGATCTAATGATAATTGTCAGACATTTAGAACTTAAAAGCAAAGTTATTTTCATTCTTTAAAAATGCTCACATTTGTACCACATCTTCTTGATCCAATCATCTATTTTTGGACATCTGGGTTGCTTCCATACCTTTGCTATTGTAAACAGGGCTGCAATGAACATACGGGTGCATGTATCCTTTTGGATTACTGTTTTTGTGTCTTTTGGTAGATTCCCAAAAGTTGTATTGCTGGGTCATATGGAAGCTCCATTTTTAGCAGTTTGAGAAATCATCATACAGTTTTCCATCGTGGTTGGACCAGTTCGCATTCCCACCAGCAGTATAGAAGAGTTCCTTTTTCTCCACATCCTTTCCAACATTTGTTGTTGCCTGTATTTTTAATGTGTGCCATTCTCACAGGTGTGAGGTGGTATCTCATTGTGATTTTGATTTGCATTTCCATAATATTCAGCATTCAAAGAAGATAAACACATACAATTTGCAGTGACATGGATGGAATTAGAGGGGGTCATACTCAGCGAACTAAGCCAGAAAGAAAGAGAAAAATAACGAATGGTTTCACTTATAACAGGACTATAGGGAAACCAAATAGGAGAAAGACACTAAGCGGTGTGTGGGGTGTGTGTGTGTGTGGAAAGTGGAGGATAAGGGCACAAAATAGAGCAAAATAGAGTAGAAAAGGACACATGGAACCACGGAGATGGATCATGGGTGAATTGGTGGTGGGTTACCCAAGGGGAATACAAAATGTAAAAGATATAAATAACAATGAAAATATATATATATATATATTTAAAAAAATAAATATTTAGAATTTAAAAAATGCTCACATTACATCTTTTAAGAAACATCTGATTTTGACTAATCCTAAGGCTTGATATTATAATGTCTTTATAAAAGTTGGGACATTCAGCATAACATCTTTTTGCCAAATACCTTATTTCACATAACATGTTGCACATTGCTTGGACTTGATCTCGACAGATTTTAATCAGTTCACAGAACTCTGAAAATTGTCAAGCATAAAATATAATGTTTGGTCTACTCATTTTAGAGGATTCTTAAAGTGGACATAACTCATTTGTGGTAGTAGCAACAAGTGTTTAAAAATGTCTTTTTTCCATGCTGTCCTCATCAGTTAGAGGGTTTCCAAAAGATGAAAACTTCCAAATATTTTGCCTACCTTAATGTGACAAAATAGTGACATTTCTAGTTTATCAATGTTGTAAGCAGGTATGATTTGAACTTTTTCAACAATAGTTTCCTATTTTATTTCAAACTGATGTACGAGTGTTCTCAATATTGTTTTTATCATCCTTAGCACACATTTTTAAGCTTTAAATATAACTCAGTTTTATTTCATAATTCACTTTAGTAAGAATTTTCCATGCAAGTAAGTCAGGAAAGGGCTATTATTTTTAAATATCAGTTTCTATGTTTTGTATTATTCTGAATGTCAGGTCAGCATTGCCAATTTTATGATTTAATTATTTGATCCATGATGTCAGACACTTATTATAAATAATGAACAGTACTTCCTTTCATCTAGAGAAAATGTTATTCATATGGAAATTGGCCAATTTGGAATTTAACAAGAAGGGAAGTCAGATAATTTATTAGATTTCTTCTAACTTTGCTCATGTCTAATAGTACGCAATGCATTCGATTAATACTGTCTGTTTTAAGTCATTAAGATAGCAGGCTCAGGTTGGTAGATGGTGCAATTTCTAAGTTCTGACTACCTCTTCTTCATTTATATTTCCACAAATTAAGTATTTACAAATCAAACAACCTATTTAAATTTCTTTGGCTAGTGTTGAACTGTGTGTCCTGTGTTAATACAACAGGGAGATCTATAAAGAGAAAGAAACTTGGATTTCAGCATTTTCATTTTATGCTACTATCAAACAACAAGGAAAACAGCCTTTGGATTTCTATAGGTTCTTTGAAGGGACATTATGAGATATTCAGATTTCCATCATCAAAGAAAGAAGGTATGGGAGAAAGGACTTGTAAGGTGAAGTGGAAGCTAGCAACCTTGAGAGGGAATGGGAACATTCCCGATGCTGAGAATGGGACTATGGCTTATTCTTTAGAGCAGGAATTGAGCCCATCAGAATATCACTACTGTGGAGGAGGAGGAGGACCTGAGAAGAAAATAGCCTGAGAAGAAAAGATCTATTTTCAGACTGGCTGTATAACATGGGCTTCTGTCAAGGTAAGGATTCCCAGTGAACATTAAATCAAAGGAGATGTCCATCATCTGGAGACCATATGGACTGCATGAATTTATCTGTTAGTAGGTAGAATGCAGGGTCTCCTAGGCCCTCCAAACCTTGTATGCTTTATATAGTTTTTGCCATTTTCTGCATACAGACAAATCATAATCTTAATGCATAAGACCTTCGATAGCAAAGAACTTTTATAGAATTAGTGTTCAATAGAGAGAGAGAATTGAGAAAAGATCATAGTTTCCTCATGAAACACCTAAAGTTACTGATACCCTCATGGTTAAATGTCTAGCCTAACAGGGTTGGCACAAAGTGGGACCACTGAGGTCGAAAAACCCATCACTAGTCAAAGGCACATTTCAGGGAAACACAGGAAGGGGCAGAAGGGGCCAGGCAAGTCTGGACTCATTTTGACTAAAAATAATAAATGCAAATTTCATCTTAACTTACAAATTAGTTTGATTTATAAATGAATTTGTAAAATGAACATGAAACACCTCTCATTGCAGACATGTTTGTAATTGTACCACTGTAAAGAATTTGCCCTGCCTATAGGGACTTTTAAAAAGACCGTTTTTTAAAGCACTTCAAAGTTCATATCAAAATTGAGAGGGAGATATAGAGATTTCCCATATAATCCCTGCATCCACATAAACATAACTTTCACTATTATCAATGTCTCCCAGCAGAATGGTGCATTTGATACAACTGCTGAATCTGCAATGTCACAACACAATCACCCAAAGTCTAGAGTTTGTTATAATTCACTTGGTATGTGCATCATATGGATTTGGACAAATATATAATGGCCTGTGTCCATCATTACAGTATCATACAGGGTAATCTGATTGCCCTAAAGATACCCTGTGCTCTCCTTACTTCCACTTCTCCTCTCCATCAACACTTAGCAATTGCTCTTTTTATTGTCTACATAATTTTGTCATTTATAGAATGTAAGAAAGTTGGAATCATACTGTACACAGTTTTTTTTTTTTTCCAGTGTGGCTCCTTTCATTTATATTTATTTTAGTTTTTCCATGTCTTCTCATAAATGAAGAGATTATTTATTTTTAACATTGAATAATAATATATAGAATGTATTTTATTCCCTAATTGAAGAGCATCTTGGTTGCTTCCAACTTTTGCAATTATGAATAAAGCTGCTATAAAAGTCTGCATGCAAGTTTTCATGTGGACATGTTTTCAGCTCCTTTGGTTAAATAACAATGTACACAGTAGCTGATCTCTATGTAAAAGTATATTAGTTTTATAAGAAACCATTAAACTGTTCTCCAAGATGTTGTAATATTTTGCATCTCCACCAACAATGTGTGTGAATTCCTGTTGCTCTACACCAATGCTAGCATTCCGTGTTTCAACAACCCTGGATTTTGGACATTTGAATTGGTTTGTAGTGGTAAGTTATATTTACAGCAAGGGGATAGAAAAGTATTTTCACTTACCTTAAAAAAATGGAAAGCATTTATGGAACTTAGGGCAGTCCCACAGGGGTAAAAGGGAAGAACATTGTACTAATGCTTCTGTATCTGATTTAAGTCTAAAAAAGATGTAATAACACAAAGTCATATTTAGGAATGTTATAGTTTGCTTCACTGGCATAAATCATCTACACTCTTCCATTCACTTACTGATTTATTCTTTTTTTCAATACGAGTTATTTACCTTAATGTATACACAGAATTGGACAAGAAAATTTATAGCCCCCCCGGGGATTAAGTTAGGGTCTACGTGAAGAACAAAAGTGGGAAGCATTGGCACAGTATATTAACAGATAGAGCACAACAAGGACAGACAGAGGTGCTCAGCAACATATGAAATCTAGGCAAGCAAAGAAATGTTTGCAAAGCTAATATGGTCCCACACAAGAAATAATTAGAAAATCAGAGTATGTGGGAAAATGCCAGTTGCTATTGTGACCCCAAGCCCTTGCAGAAGAAAGTTCTAGTGCTACTTTTTGAGGAATTAAAGAAGAAACTTTCACAGCATTTCACATTTAATCCTTACGTTAATTCCAAGAATTAGATATTTTCTTTACCTATAATGGAAAGAATTGATGTTTAAAGTGCTTAATTTCCCCCAACATTCCTTACAGTCTGTAACAGAACCAAAACTCAGATAAACCAGTCCTTTTTGATTCTTCAACCATTTTTATTACCACAGAATAGTACATCTGCCACAGCCTATCTGAAACGCAGTTTAAAAAATGACAAGAGTGAATGCCACCCAATGTGTGTCCATTGTGAAGTGTCATTGGCATTATCTTTCTATTTATTAATCTGATTCTTTGTTTACATTGTTATTGAAGTACCATTATTTTACATCCTTGCTACTACTTTGAAAGCATCGGGTCCTCCCCTTCTACACACACACCAAGGTGTAGTCACTGCAAACTTCCCACCACAGAAATGCCATTGTCTTTTAATTTTTAGATGTCATACTATGAGCATATGCTGATTATCATCTTGGAAATACATTGTAACTTGACTTTTTTTTTTATTTATGCAAACAAGCTGGGGTACAGGCCAGAGGTTTGGGGCAGCGAGAGGGTTCACCAGAGACAGAGTGGGGAGCAGAACAGGCATATTCACGAAAATACACTGCTGAGGGGAGCACTGGGCCAGACAGGAGAGGTCTGCCGCGCCATGTGAGAATCTCCCCTACCAGGCATCGAACCTGCATTGCCACTGCCAACAGCTCCACAGCACAGAGCTTAACCTCAGCACCATCAGGGAGCCCCTAACTTGACATTTTTTTAAATGCTCAAACCATTCTATTTGGAAGGGAAAAGGGATATATTTTGGGTTATACCTGGGGTAAGAAGCAAAAGGAGTTGTCATGTTAGTTTGTGATGTCAATTTTCTTTAAGAAACAAAATACTATAAGTCACATAATTCTTTTCCTAATCAGGGATTCATGTTATATCTTGGCATAGGAGATTATTCTTGTTTAGTGTAAACAAATTCTAGATTCATATATATGAGGATTACCTCTTCATTCAGTTACATCATTTCAAAATCTACTTGGACATGCATTTAGCTAATAAAGTATTTATTAAATGCTTATATTCTTGCCTCTACAGTATATATTAGTAATATAAAGCTTAATAAGACATTATTTTCTATGCATAAAGAAGATAATTGTATGTGGAGATAGACAAACTCATATCATTGGTCTAAGGATAAGTTATTTGTTTTATATATTAATTATATATTACTGACATCCTCAATAACAGACATTATACTCCTAAGTGTGGTTTCTGTCCTTAAAGACATTCTCCGAAGAATAAAGACAAGCAAACAGGAAAACACTAATGTTTTTTTTTTTTTAAAGATTTATTTTTTATTTATACATACAAGCTGGGGTACAGGCCAGAGGCGTGGGGCGGCGAGAGGGCTCACCAGAGACAGAGCAGATAGCAGAACAGAAATACACTGCTGAGGGGAGCAGCGGGCAAGGCAGGAGAGGTCTGCCTCGCCATGTGGGATTCTCCCCGGCCAGGGCGTCGAACTCGCGTCGCCGCTGCCGAAAGCTCCACAGCGCAGCGCTTAACCACTGCGCCACCAGGGAGGCCCGAAAACACTAATGTTTTTGAGAAAACCTCTCAGAGAGAAAGTAGATCATCCACGGAACATTTGAAGAGTGTATCTAACCCATATCTCAGAATCTCTTCTTAGAGGAAACCATATCTAAACTGACAGTTAAATTATAGGTAGAGATACCAGTCTGGGCACTTGCAGAGTTCCAGGCATCAGAAAGCTTAAGGACATATAAGAAAGCATAGCCCATTTGGAGGCCAAGAAAAGATAGGGTGGACTTAAAAAAAAAAAAACAAAAACAACAGAACCTTCATGTTCTAATTTTGAAATCTTAACTAAGTTATAGAAAAATTTGTTGTTAATAATTTATTGATCATATTTGCCATGAAAACTGAAATCACATTAGCTGCTTTTAATATAAATTTGAACCTAGATTCCTTTCTCTTTTAAATTTCTATGACAGTAGCCACTTAAATACTTATGACATATTCTCAGTAGTTTTCATTGATTTATGTCATTTTTACTTCCTAACTTGCCATCACAAAGCCTAAATTGTGATATTTCTTTCCAGAAGTTGGTAATAGAATTTTATTGAATTTTGTATCATATAATTGGATTCCTTTTTCTGAATGTAAATTGATAAAACATATACAAATAGCCTTATAAAAAAGAATACTGCTCATATTTACAATACAGAAAATGAAAAGTAGTTGAAATATTGAATAATTTACTGACATGATTGACTCTCTTTCAAATTTCTTTCTTCCTGCTGTATTCTCAACATTTTCAAAGTTAATTTGTGTCACTATCCGCATAAACCCACAATCTACTAAAGTTTGTTTCTGAAGTTCAAAGAGTGCATATGTCAATTTTCATTCCCACTGTCATCAGGGAAGCAATATGACATATCAGTAAATATGCTTTGCTAAACTTCCATCAATCTTAAACTGCAGGAAGGAAGCCTAGTCACCCTTAAACTCAAGCTGTCAATCAGAAAATCAGAAAGCAGGATACAAATAACATATGCTTGTAGCATTGTAGAATCCACATGTGGTTGACATGCCGAGTGATTCATAAATATATACCTTTTACCCTCAGAAAAGAAGCAGAATTTGAATGAATGAGAGAATAAAATGAACCCTAAATATTCAACTTATTTCCAGAAATCAGGAAAGGGAAAATTAATTTTTCATTAAGGGAGACAGACTGAATAAAGTACAGGCAATTTGTCATAAATGGCTTTAGGATAAACAAACAAGTTAAACATTACATTAAATGTGAAATATAAATGCTGACTTCATAGAGTTATATATTTTGAAAGGAACAAATGGATATAATCTATGAATCCAAACGGTCTTTACAAGACCCTGTTGGTTACTAGTTTGGTTACCAATTTTACCATATTTATAGATGGAAAAACATCATTTACATTAGTGGTTCTCATATTGCATCTACCTTATTTTCAAAACAATAGTCTGATAATTAGGGCAAATTAGTACTGAACCACTTAAATATCATTGCTAGAAAGTCAATAGATACATTTTTTTCTCCTGTAATGATAACTGCCAGTATTGTGAAATTTTTATGAGATTGAATGTCCTGCTTTAAAATTCCACAGGTTATATTTTCTTTGTTCAAACTAAATAATAACTGAACCATTTAGAAGGTTTAAAATTAAAAATAGTCTTTTCCTTATTTCTGACACTGAAGAAAATTTACAGCTTTTCTTAGACACGTTATTGTGCATTTTGTTATATTATACATTGAATGCTTCTTGTTAGTATAATTTTAAAATATCAATTCCAAACAATGTGGTGATTCAGTCACTAACACCTAATAAATCTAAAATCATTTAAATATTATAAAAATTGTTAATCTCAATTGTAATTTTTAAGGTTATTAGAAAAACAAAAACGTGTGTGCATCATTACAAACAAAATCAAAACATTACACGTCTTCCTATTATTATTATTTTTTTAAAAAATTATTTATTTATGCATACAAGCTGGGGTACAGGCCAGAGGCATGGGGCAGCGAGAGGGTTCACCAGAGACAGAGTGGGGAGCAGAACAGGCAGATCAACAGAAATACACTGCTGAGGGGAGCAGCGGGCAAGGCAGGAGAGGTCTGCTGCGCCATGTGAGAATCTCCCTGGCCGGGCATCGAACTCGCGTTGCCACTGCCGACAGCTCCACAGCACAGCGCTTAACCACTGCGCCACCAGGGAAGCCCCTATTATTTTTTTCAAAGTCAACTTTTTTGATTCTCATGTGTTTCTTCTGCTCTGTCAATCACAACTGTTTTGGACTTTCTGTAATTGGTGAAGTAATTACCTTTCATACTTTTAACTCATGTGCACATTTTGTAGCTATTAATCATTTCCTGCTGTGCCCTGAGTTAAATTAAATTATAATACTAATACCAGAAGGGTCCCCAATAGCTCTTTCTCAGAACTTTAACGAAACAATCATCAGTATAAATAGGATTTTCTTTTTTATATATTATATATAGAATGTAGAGAACAACTGTTTTGCTAGAGTGGACAGATGACATTTACTATTCTTTAGTGCTTACAGTTCTGTAACAGCAAAACTGTGAAATAACATATTACAAACAATTGATGTGTTACAATTGTTCAGTAACTTCAAACAGCAGCATGGGCTTTTTTCCTTTTGCAGCTGCCTGCCCTTGCTTTCTCATTTGATGAAAATGAAATGTAGTGAATGTAAATACATTTCTGCTCTATTCTCACTTTCATGACTACACTGCTCTAGCCATGCAGTTAATTTAAACCAGTACACACAAGATTTCTAGGTTATACTGAGATGGATTTCATGCCTGAAGTGGTTCCAATTGGAGCTATCTCTGAAACTTAAATCAACAGGACGAGCTTTATGATAACTCTACAGATATATTTTGGTTGCAGTATTGGGAAAGACATTTATGGATGGGTCTGATGCATGTACTTCAGGGTTGGAGATAACTATTTAAGCTACTATTTCATCAGAACTTAGCATAAATAATCATGATTAGGGATATTTGAAAATTAAACCATGTTGAACAAAAAATATAGATCATAGCAAGTATGTACTGATGAATTTAAACATCTAACAATGTATATGCTTGTCCCATTTCACTACATGGAGAAAATTTCAATATGACTTGCTCATCATTTTTTGCATTAAAATTTAGCCCCCCCATTTTGTTTAAAAATGGGTTCATGTAATAGGATCTTAAAACAAGATGTAGGTGATTTGATTGCCTACCATGTTGCAGATAAAGTATAATGATATTTCTCACAATTAAAATTACCTCTTACTTTGAGTTTCTTGCAACATTTTCTGCTAAATGCATCCTTATAGAAGTATAAAATTAGAGTTATTGTGTGAGTTGTTGCAACTTTATCTGTTATTGAGCTAATATGAGGCATTTTTTAAAAAAGATGTTTATAGAAATTGCGCCATAAAGCAAAAGTTATATTAAAAAGATAATATGAGCTAAAGGAAAATATAAAGCAGAAGATCAGAAAATAAGTGTAGATATCAAAGATATAATAAATGCCAATGTTTGAAAGTCAAACAAAATAGCAGTTTATAAGTTTAGGAAATTTGTAAGATAAGGAACTATGTTGTACATTTTCACAAAAATTCTTTGTCTGCAGGATACTTGGTAAAGTATTTTTTAAATGTATTTAGTTTTAATAATGAAGTTTTCTTCTCTTATCAGCTCGACACAGTATCATATCATCTTTTCTGTTTATTTTTTCCAAAGTCTGTCATTTTACACTATAGCAACGGAAAGAAAAATAAGGGGACAATGCTTCAGGCCTCATTTAAGAACAGTTCCTTGTGCTCATGAATTGTTTCTAGGGGAGGAGAAAGGGCTGTTAAGGAAGACAGATATCATACAGGCTTGTCAATCACATTTAATAGGCAGTGGTGGATGGTAATCTTCTTCTCATCAGTCTCTAGCAGACTAGTAGACAGAACTCATTACTGTGCAAATGGACCTGCCAAAAGCTTCAGCCATTTGCCTCAGTAGAGGTCACAAAGAGTTGACACCAGTTAAAACTGGTTAAATGTGGCCAGGGAAGGAACAAAGAGACAGAACAGCTCCATAGGTTGAAATAAACAGAATCATATTGACAATAACCTTAAGGGTATTAAAAAAGTCCCCGTGGAATTGTGTGTGTGTGTGTGTGTGTGTGTGTGTGTGTGTGTGTGTGTGTTAGGGGGTGGGCGAGCTGTATCAATGTCTTTTATGTGTTTAAAATTAGTTCCTACCACCATTTAATATAAATGAGAAATGTGCTTTTAAGGTTTCTAATATGATGGCTGCAAAGTGTCAGTTCAGCATCTTTCAGCCTATAGAGACCAATGGATTTTTAAAAACTTCATTTATCTTTCAGTGGACTGCATCCTACTGGGTCAATCTTTTGATATAAAAACTCACAGAAGGCACCATGTTATTAATGATGATGGTAATATTAATTTTACTGTTAATTCCGTTGATTGTTGCTTTTTAGAAGAGCTATGCTAAGCATCATCTTGGTTAATTTTCAAAGATACTCAATGAGATAAGCATCATTATCTTTATTTCACATTCAAGGAAACGAGCTACAAGAAGTTGAATTTTCATAAACTCATCAGCTGCAAAATAGGAAATCTCTAGTCTCAGGTGTCTGAATCCAATCTACTGGGGTCTCTTTCTTTATGATTTATTTTCTCACTTTGTTATTTTTTTCTTCAGTAATGTATATGTACTTATAATTTGAATATAGATACTTAAGTTTGGCACCCTCTGCTTAAGGTGCCAATTAGAATTTAGAAATATAATTTAAGCTTATTGTTGAGTAAATATATATCAGTAACTTCAGGCTAATAATATTAAATTTAAGGAAAGGACATCAGCGGACAATTTTTAAAACTACTCTCAGTAATGTCTAATATTTATTAAGTACATTTTTAGGCACTGTCCACAGTTCCTTATAATAGTTACATAAAATAGATCTATTTTTCCCATTATAGTGATCAGAAAATAGTTAATAGTTAATGGTTAATAGTTAATTTATTTAACAAATCTGGAAGGTTGGTAAGAGCTAGATATTTGAAGTATTTGTATGTCTAATTCTTTTCTAAAAACTGAGTGAATTCTGTATTCAGTCTTTCAAATATGTTATAGGTATAACCCTGATGGCACAAACAAGTCTTACCTTAAGATAAGGTACATAAAATTCTTATATTTTTCAGATTTGTTATGTATTATAAAATATCTCTAATAATATATGATTTATGAATAATATATGATTTAGATTAGAACTCAGTGAAATTTAGAATATTACTATGCCCTGAGAAAACAAGAATATAGAAAATAAAAGCAATATGGCGAATAATAATCTTTAGTATCTTCTTTGCTGGTTTTCATTTCAGTATGACTTTCATGTAGCCCTTTCCTCCGAATCTCAGACTCTCTGATGAAATGATAAATCAAATTCATAACATTTGAATATTCCTGGTTTTCTTTTATTTCTATGTTCACAGAACAGAGAAACTGATATGAAGTCAATTAGCTCTCCAATGTTTGCTCTAATAAAATATCATATCTTGAAAAAAATGTTTTCAATTACTTCATTTTAACTATGAAAATATTTACATAAGGGAATCAGTTGAAAACTTCTTAATTATTTTCATTGTACCATAAAGTCAATGACTATAATTACCTGATAGTTACAAATATTATGTATCCAATGCTACCTTAATTGTAAAATCTATGCAAAACCCTGGATGTTGGATTAATATTTTCATGAAGAGGAAAATGATAAAATTCACTAACAATCTCTAATATATTTTCCTAGTGGACTTGCAGTGTTTCTCTAGTTATGATTCCAAAGTTAACCTTTCTAAGATGAAAGAGCTGAAAATAAACAAATCAATGTTGGAGGAAAACCGGAAAGATTTTATCTTTGGAAGACAGAGGAAGAAAGAGAATGAGATAGAGACAGAAGGAAAGATCAGAGACACATTAATCATAATAAATATTCTAGCCTAGAAGGGACCACTGAAAATTAAGAACCAGTGATGAGTAAGCATTTCAAGGTTTAAAGATGGGGTGCAGATAAGAAACACAACATTCTTGTGATTATCCTAACCTTTCTCATAGAGTTTGAAATCAGAATGGAAATATGAGAACAAGCTTTCTTGTAATATATTGCTCCTTCCAGAGTCAGTCCAGCTGGAAATGCATAGAAGCATGAAAATGAAAAAGAAAACAAATAGAAATAAGCTATCCAAATTCTGAACCAGAGGAAAGGTTCATTTGGATTTGGGTAGACATAGGTCACTTCTATTTTCATCTGAACTGATTGTTCCCTTGTTTCTAATAAGAACACTTTGTTGTTTTTTGTAAATGAGCCTTCTTGGAAATACTTCATGATGTCTTTACAAGGATCTGGGATTATTATTTTTTCCTTGAGAAAGAGTTTAAAATATCACGACAAAAGTGTTAAAGGAAAGGACATGGTTTTGGATTCGGGCATAATGGTTGAAATTGAAAGTAATTAATGAGAACATTCTTGCAAATGGTGCAGACAGCAAAATGAATGAATTATGCTATATTATAATAGACTCAGGAAACCTTTGAAGGCCAGAAGTCTGACAGGATGATAGAAAGGGATCAATGTACAAATTGCAGCATTAGTGCTCTGATTCCATTTTCTAAAGAGAAACATTATAATCACAGAACCAATTATCTAAATCTGTAATAATGAACTGAATAAGTGTCTACATATTCATATTTAAACTTATTTTATGGTTCAGAGGAGAAAACCACAGGCTTGGGACGGAAAACTGCTGAGTACTGAATGTGAAGAACAAAAGTTTTAGGCAGTGCTGGAGCGAAAGGAGAACTTATATGGCAAGAATCTCTCAATTTGAAAAAACAAAACAAGAAACAAACTGTTTTTTCCAAGACCATATCTTACACACACACACACCCACACATCCACACCTTGACCTTATTAAGTAAAAGCCAACTCAATCATACTTCAACAGTAGAAGTTTAGTTGATTTATATTACTAAACAAAGATAAATCCGGTGTCAGAAATGACACAGGTCCATTTTTCCCATTTCAGCAATGCCTTCCTTCTTATGTTGACAGAGACCTCAGTGCAGAGAAAGGTCGCCACAAATAACCAGGGCTACAAGTTCTCTGATTCACATAAAAGATGGAGGAGAACACACAAACCCCTACGATTGAATGCTAACTCGTTTATTGTGGTTACTATCATTCCTAAGCCAAATCTTCAGCAAGGAAATAAGATTATGATAATTAGATAATGCCAGGGTCCTATTCATGAAGCTTAGTGTGATTTAATACTATCAAATTGTAAAAGTGAATAAAACTGGAGGAAGCTGATGCCCCAAAGGAAAATACAGATATTACTAGAAGAAGGGATAGGTGGTAAATAGAAAAGCAGTGACTCCATGATGCAGCATAAATATAATGGACATAGAGATCTAAGCCCGTGTATCAGAAAATACAATAAAAGTAGGATTGCATATCATAAAGTCATATTTTTATATATAATACTTACTGATCAGATCACTATAAATTCAAATTTGATAACACACAAGCACTTTATTCTTATAAAATAACTTAATCTATGTACTTTTTGCATTTGAGGATAGCTATGTACCATCTTAACAACTTGCCCTCACTCCTACTAGATGAGTTCCTATTTCCCAAATGAACTTCCTAACAAATATCTCAAGCAAAGTACGATGAAAAAAATCAGTACATACATTTGAATAATTTTATTTCAAAAATGACAACTTATATCTTTATAATATTCAGATCACTTATTTTCTTGCATTTATTTAGTAAAAAGTTTATTTGCTATTACTCTATAAGCACAAAATGTTGAAAAGATTATTCATGTATTTTCACAAAAAAATATCAAATTTATCTAGCTTTGAACTACTATTTTTATAGTTATACATTTTTTAAAATTTTTTGTTTTGTTTATAGCTACTTTTCATTTTCTCATTCACTTTTAACTTCATCTATCCCTGTATTTACTAGCAACTTATAGATACTGATTATGAGCTAAATATTCACTTTTCTGAATAGGATACAATGATGAAATTAAATAAATCTCTAGACTCACTGAATTTGCAGGCTAGCGGAAGGCAATGAACTACAAACAGAATACAGTATCTCTGAGGGTAAAAATTATGCAGGAAAAATACAACAAAAGGGAGGAATTGGAACAAACAAAGGAGAGACACTTTCAATGTCAAATAGTGTCATAAGGAGTGATCTTATTGGAAATAATGAACACCTATATTATAAATATTTATGTGACTAGTAAAAGCCAATTCCATGCAAAAGAAAGACAATTGTAACGTACTGACACAGAACATTCCTGGAATTTTCCAGAGACTATAAAATATAGTGTTATTGGAGTATAGGAGAATTAAGTCAGAGGCAGAGTTAGAAGGAAATTATGTCAGAGAAGAAACAGAAAATCATATTTCATCTCACTGTCTCTCTGTCATAAATGTGAAAGCATCATCTAATTGGTGTATCCTTCCATGAATCATTATACTGGTCAACAAATTTTTACAAAAGTCATATCACTGAAATAAAATTAGTTATTGCCTATCAATTTTTATATGCTCAACACGAATATGACAGTCAAATTCTAATTTTGGCTCTAGTTTTTTTGTAATCTGCAAAAAATGGATGTTTACATCACGAAATGCATGCCAATTGTAATAGGCCTATGGTTAATACCTGTAAAAAATCAAGTCATAGACTACTTCTTATACTTCTTCGCTTGTCTCTTGTACAGCTGTTCAGGAGCACCTCTGGGGAGTGTCCAGCGGTAGTCAGCCAGCATTGAAGTGGACCATTTTCCCTGGGATCTTTGTTCCATTGATGCGATATTTTGATGAAAATGTTTGTCATGTTCATCACTAACCATACCACAGTTTTCAGGGAAGAAATCCAGATGGGAATGAAGGAAGTGGATCTTTAGAGACATATTGCAGCCAAGTTTCTGATACTGCATCAGCATGTCTTCTACTAGTTCCTTGTAGTTTTTCTGCCCTAACATTCCCAAGAAAGTTTGTAGACACTAGGCACAAAGCATTCCATGCTTTTTTCGCATCACCCTGCAGCAAGTTGTTGAACCGGTCATCTCAATGCAGATGGAATGTTTGGGTAGATTAGTCTCAACTTCTTTTGCTTCATTATTCCACTGGAAATAGGAGGAAGCCAGAAGAAGTAACAGTCTTTTCTGTTGTTGCTCCACACCATGGGGATGGCAAATGGTATTGATGATCTTTTGCCATTGAACCACTGTGAAAGCTGTGTTGTACATGTAGCACAGCATACATGCAGGGCCCAAGGCTTGTCTTGGTCACCAACCTTGCATCCAAAGTCAAGATGATAAGCCTTTTCCACTTGAGAAGTGATACTTATCTTCTGGTTGGCAAATGTCACTTCCCCACAAGTAGAGCAGAAATTGTCCACGCTATTAACACACTTTCGAGGCATTACTGTTCTGTATTGTGCCTAAATGGATAAAATAATAACAGTTCTATGGAAAGGTAGCTTAAATTGTCTTGCACAAAGTCTGAAATATTTTCGATGCTTAACCTTTCCCAACAGGGCTTTCTATAGTGCACTGCTGATGTCAGCTTACTTCAGCAGCCGCCTGGCAGTAGTATTGCACTGCATCAGAAAATGATGCAATCAACTCTGGATGATGTGTGCATGATGGTATTATGCAATGTGATGCAATATGACATCATTCTAGGCTGATTTAGGATGATGTTGTAGTCCTGCTGGATAAATTTATATGTGGAAACATATAAAATGAATTATATGAAATATTTTCAAAATGAGAGTGAATAAAAAATTTTCAGTATTATATTCATGTTCAGCACACCAAGATACTACAGATTAGGGCCTTTTTAAGTCAGTAATGATCTCTGTTGACCAGTCTTATCTTTATTGATTAATTCTTGGTTTATCTTTTGATTATATGTTTTTTTTTTATTTGTTATTATTTTGCTGTCCTTTTCCTTGTTCTTTGGTAGGACAAACAATCTCATTTATTTTCAATCTTCCTTTATGATGACAATAAGTATAAGGGATGTCTGTTCTTTGCATATACTTTAGGTATACCTCCAAGCTTTTGATGCACTATGTTTCCAATGTTATGTTTTTATTATTAGGTTGTGATAGTAATTTAAATGCTTTTTAAAAATCCATCATACTATGTTTTGTTATTGGGTTTGTAAATTTCTAGATCTATAAATATCTTACCTACCCTTGATTTTTTTTTAAGATTGTTTATTTATGTATACAAGCTGGGGTACAGACCAGAGGTGTGGGGTGGACAGAGGGTTCACCAGAGACAGAGTGGGGAGCAGAACAGGCAGATCAATGGAAATATACTGCTGAGGGGAGCATGGGTGAGACAGGAGAGGTCTGCCACACCATGTGGGAATCTCCCCGGCCAGGCACTGAACTCACGTTGCCGCTGCTGACAGCTTAACCACTGCGCCACCGGGGAAGCCCTACCCTTGCTATTACATCTACTTTTATTTCATTGATCTCAGACAAAATAATCTGCATTATTTCTACATCTTGGTATATGCTCTTTATGCTAATTTTTTGTGAATATTACATGTGAATTTTAAAGCAATGTATATTCTTGCTCTTGAAGGTTCAAACTTTAATTACCTGTGTACCAAACAGGATAATAATCCTCAAAAGAGGTCCAGATTGAATCAATTTCCGTTACTTTCACATAGATCCCTTTATGGTTTAATCACTTCCGCTCTAGGAGCTATACTTTGTAAATAAAATAATCACAAAGAATTTAAACTCACATTATAGAATAAATTACATAGAAACTGTAACAAAGCCGGGCATTGTAGTTTCTAATTGTACATACATGCTTTATCTTGGCCCATCTTGAACGCTGAACTATTGTTGCATTGGGAATCATATTTGAGGGTGCATATAAAAATAATCTCTTGCTTATATGAACACATATATCATGTCTAATAATTTAAAAAAGAAAATATACTATTCCTTTAATTTAGAATGTCTAATTCAGGAGGCATTCTAAAAATAGGTGTGAAAGAGAAAGGAATTGAGAATTTTTTCATATGTGAAAGAATGAAAAGGTTTGATTTTCCTATATTCAAGTAACTAGAACTATGTTTGATAAAATAATGTATGACAACTCTATTTTTTACATAATTATATTAATATAAATACAATATTTATTTGCAAGTTAAATACATTCCAGAAAATAAACTAAATTACAACTCCCTCCTCCTTCATATTTGTAATTAGTTTACATAATCTTGCAATATCTATGCAGCAACCAAAATTTGACAAAGGAGATCTGTTAATATGATAAAAGTATTGGGTGCTGGTTTATGAAGAAAAGCTTCAATAACTGGTTATAGAAAGTCTATGAGTAAGACGGCAGATAAATTGCAAAAGATCTTCAAACAAAAAGCAATGGAAGTGGGTCATCCCTGGTGAAGCAGTGGTACAGCGCTGCACTGTGGTGTTATGGGCAGCAGTGATGTGAGTTCGACGCCCGGTAGGGGAGATTCCCAGAGGGCACACCAGACCTCCTGCCTCACCCGCTGCTCCCCTCAGCAGTGTATTTCTGTCGCTCTGCCTGTTCTGTTCCCCACTCTGTCTCTGGTGAACCCTCTTGCTGCCCACACCTCTGGTCTGTACCCCAGCTTGTATGCATAAATAAATATTTTTTAAAAAAGCAATGGAAGATGATAAACCATTTTTTCCCTTGAGAAATAATAGGTATATTAGAGCAAAGTTAAATTATCCTAGGCAAAAATTATTTCTGATTTTGGAATTTTAGAGGTTCCAGATGCACTTTACATTTAATTCTACTGAGCTACTTAAGAATTAGTTTGAATGTCTAGCTGTTTTCACCTGTTTATGAAATCCTACCTTTAGAACAGACTGTGGTGCTATGAATAACCCACCCACTTTTTACCATCAGTCCCCTTCAACTCACAACCACCAGGAACGCATCTGTGTTTAAACAAGATGGATTTCTTACTGATTGAAGTAGAGTTGAAACTTCACCACAGGAACCAGGGTGCAATCCAGTAAGAGGATGTTAGGACTTGTACAACTTGGGTATTGGTTTAGTAAACTGGGGAAAAGTGTAAAGAAGGAAGGGAGGATTGCTTTTGATTGGATATTATAGGAAAACAGGTACACTACTATGATAGAACACTACTATGATAGTACACTACTATGATATATCAAAATATATTGTGTACAGGAAACAGTCTAGAATATGCATGGAGATATATTTAATAAAGAAGTATTAATAACTCATTTAGTTAGACAGAAGGAGATGTTTGAGATTCTATGGGTGTCTCAGTGACTTTTTCTAAAGTGGATGTTTTGTGAGATTGCTTATATCCAATCGTCAAAGCACAGTTTAAGTCTAAGCATTAGATGAATGTGCAATAACACTGAAGCTTAGCTGTGAACCTTAGCTTTCTTCTTCAATAGCCAAAGTCCAGGGCTGCCTTTTCTCCACACATACTAAATTTTTAGGAATAAAAAATATTTTCAAAAAAGGGAAAATGGGGCTTCTTTGTTCTAAAATCTCCTTTTAAAAGAAGTGGATATTTTTGAACACTTTGAGAAAGTTATATGATCACTAATTTTTTTAAATTAGCTAAACTATTAAGCAATATATTTCTTTGATAATTAAGTATTTCTCCATTTGAAATTTGTAAAATAGTTCTTCTCTTGTATAAACCGTATGGTTACCGTAAAATTGTTCAATAATTCTTCAGTATCACATACCATTTCATAAGTACCCAGAGAATTTGTCCTGAAGAGTCTTTAGGAAATTGGGCCAGCCTTCTTAAACTGATTTGTTGGTGTATTTCCCAGCACAAGGAGGATTTATAGCTGGATGAAATAGCATGGAAAAGGTAAAGATTCATTGTTATAAAGTAAGAGCAAAAAAGCTAGTGCTTAAGTACATTCCTTAAGGAAATTATTATCAACTCTGACCTTTGGGGAACCATTAGGAAAACTATAAGGGATATCAAATGGATTTTATTTTTAAAACAACTCATCTTTGATTTCACATTGTAGAGAATAGTTATTACAGGTTTTGTTCCTTCAATCTATATTAAGATTAGGTAAGATAAGAAATTTTGCTTTGCTAGCAAAAAGTGAGGCCAAAGTAATTCAATTTAATTACCTTCTGATATTTTATGGGTGGCTTTTACTTTAACAATGCTTCAGAAACTTTAATTCTATGAGGCAAGTGAGTCCACACATTTTCAATAGAATAATCAAGTGTTCATTGTGTTAAAAAAAGAAAACAATTGAGACTAGAATTAGAAATTATTTTACAGCATACCACCTGAACCTGTACTAAATTAAGTGGCGTTACCCCCAAATGATTCTACTTCTACGAAGACAACAGTTCTCTGCATATTTACATATGCAGTTACCTGCATATTTACATAAAAACTGACACCTAAGATTAATTAGAAGTTACACTTAATAAAATTTTTGGACCTCCTGAGTCTAAGATAAATTTTACACAAAATGATTATTCTTATTTAGGATAAAAGTATTATTTGCATTTGGGATTAGTGCCATTTACAGTGACTTGGTAAAATTTGAGCAATTGTTCTTCAAAATTAGACACTTACACACTTAAGTATTTATGTATTAGTAGAGAATAATATGATTTCCACTTTAGCAGATGCCAAACTTATCAAATTTATTTTCATTATTCAAATACTCATGATTAAAATATACATATTTTTAAGACTGCTAAGTTTTTTAGAGGTCGTACACCTTCTAAACTCTGTTGTCATAGCCTAATGTACTGCAGTCACTTCCTTAGGAACAGCAGTGAATGGGCCACACTTTTGAGGTTTGAACTCTCAGACTTGGGTTGTAAGTTGGTCACTTAATTCTGAAGTTACAAGTTTAGCTGTTCCCTTCAATTGGCTGTTGCTATTATTGGCTAAATGTTTCTAGTATCAGAACTATTCAAGTAGAACAAAATAGAACAAATGACACTTTTCCAGTCTGGGCTCTCCAGAAGGTCAACTCTGAGATGGAAATCAGCATTTAAGAGGTTCATTAAAGAGCTTTATTTATTTGTTTTTTACATTTTAAAGGGACAAGCTTATTAGGAAAAGGAGAAAATTCGTGGAACCTGCATAGTCACAGACAGGCAGTTGAGCTGCCTACCAAGTAGCCTTAAAGATCAACACCTGTAGAAGGGGAACATTTATGGAACATGGACAGAGGGAGAAGATGGACTTTGAGGTCTCAGGGACTGGAGACTGAAGCTGAGATACTTCTTCAGCATTTTCCCAGTTGGCATGAGGGAGCCTGGCTTTGCGACAATCACACTGAGCAGGCATCCCTTGTAGTTGCCCTAAGATGGGTATGTGGCCTCGGTAAGGTCCCACATCGGAGCTGAGACAAGCCTTAAGGCGCGCAGTACTTCCTTAAGTCGAGTCTGGGTGCGCTAAGGCAGCAAGCCTCCAGAACACAATGCAGCTAGATTTTATACTTGGTTCTGTTAGTCCATAGACTGAAGAATACTCTGGTACCCCCAAAATTTCACTGCTAAGGTCTGAAAGTTGCCAAAAGTCAAAGTCACCTTCCAGCATTGAAGCACAGGAGGGGTGTGAATGGGGCCAGGTTGGGACAAAAGGATCAAAATCAAGAACACATTAAAATAAAGGCTACCATTGTCAACTTACCACATGTCTCTCTTCCACATGTCTCCTACAGTGTCTCTACATATTTCTTCTCCACATATCTCCTCCATGTCCCCCAAACCTCTGGTGCACATCCAAATCTGAAAAGCAAGTGCGCCTTCTTCGTGTGTCTTCCTCAGGTGTCACAGACCCCCCTCCCTTCCCTGTTGCATAGCTTTGCCTGATGCTCAGCTCCACCCCTTAGTTCCCAGTAGCCAGCTGGAGGCAGCTACATGCAGCTGGGGGCTAGGAACATGGTGCCTCCCCTTTTACAGAGATCCCTCTGTTACATAAAGCTCTGTGGACATAAGTAGTCCTTTTGCCTCTGATCAAGATTGCTTTACTAAAAAGAAAAAAATATACTATGCTTTTTTAAAAAAAAAAAGTAACTTGTTTTTAAACTATTTATTGAGATATAAACAGCTATATTTTGTGGACTTCCTAGTATAGGGCTTTAGAGTACTGCAGGGTAAGTGAAGGAGGCATCATGTTTTTCCGCCCTACTGCCTTTGGACTTAAGGATGGGCACCTGCGGCCCAGCACGTGCATGAGTGGGCGCGCCTGGGCCTGATGAGCCTCTATGTAAGGGCGGTGTCACAGAAGGAGGAGCTTGAGCTCAAAGCTCGAGCCTGAGGCAGATGAGGCTGCAGCGTGTGGCAGCGGCAGAGAACAGAGCTCGAGAGCAGAGGACCGTTTGGCGGAGAGAGGCGGAGAGCAGCGGAGTACAGGGAAGGGTGGCACGACAACGTCTAATAAAGAGTCTGTTTGAACCATGATGAACTTACCCGGTCTGGGATGGTTGCAGAACAAGTACGTATTGTGTGTAGATTCCAATTGCATTCCTGGAAACATGAAAAATTGTGTTACATCCCTAATAACATTGTTTGTGTCCCTTTGAGGTTAATAGTGGCATCAAAACAAACCTGAAATCTGCCGACTGCTGAAGAAGATGCCCTGCTGGGAAAACCAAACACCTCGACTGTACTGCTCCTTGGCAGCAGGCTCCCGTGACAAGCCAAGGGTGGGAATTAATAAAGTCCTTAAAACCAAGCACGTGATTTCACAAGGCTAGACACCAGAGTGAGGGAGAGGCGCAGGGATAGTGATCTTTAGGGCAAAACAACCCAACCCCAAAGTGAGAAATCCCACCAAGAACAATGAGAAATTCCACCTAAGAACAGTATAAAAGGCCACCCCTCTCCTTTAAAAAACATAGCCTTTTCCACTTTTGTCTACGCAAGTGTCGCTTTTTTCTTAAGAAACTTTCCATGTGTGCTGGTTTAAGTGACCTTGTTGAATTAATTCTCAAAGGGATCCAAGAACCTGCACTCATCTCACATCAGTTAGTAGACTAGGAAAATGAAATAAAATGTCCTCAAAATGTAAAAGCTAGGTTTTCATGTGTCAGAAGCATTCCATTTTCCCACTATGTCAAAGCGCATTAAACTATGCATTCAGGATTACAGAAAAGTCAAAGATTTTAGGAAGTGAAAAAGTAGTTTTTGTAGCTGATGAGAAATCCTCAGTAGTCATCATGAAACACATCAAGGAGCACTACTGAAAATTGGGAAACTTGGAAGTGTAATTCATACAACTTAAAGTCACTTTACTAAATAAATAACAGTAATGAAAAACCATTTCCATTAATATAAAAACCTCAAGTTGTATATGGTATACTATGTGATAGTTGAATATTATGTAGCTCTCAAAAAATAGGTAGAAATTAGTTTTTAAAGCTTCCTTAGAAAAAACTTTAATATCTTTTTTACATGAACTCCTAATGTCCACCATTTCCATGAGCAGCAAGTATTTTTCTCATTTGTTAAATGAGGTTATGAATAACGGTCCTGTTGGATTATTATGAGATTCAATTATTTAATTCATGTAAGTACTGAACACCATGCCCGATAAGTTGTAACTGAAGTACTCAGTAGGTGTTAATACTTATTCTTGTTGTGAATATGAAATTTTATCACAGCATTACAAAAATTGCTGATATGTATCACTTCATCCTGTGACATATTGAATAATTTTGAAGTTCACATTTTCCATGCTGAAGTGTTAGTCCAAAACATTTTAAAATGTATGTATTTACTTTTATTTCTGGATATGGAAAAAATTCACAAGACATGTACTTCAGCTATGGCAATTCACAATTCATGATTCTAGCATTGTGACTAGACTGAACTAGATTTAAATTTGTCCCTATTATTTTCCAAAGGTTATCTATTGAAGAGACCAAGAAGTTTGTTTCCTAATAAAGTTGTAGTTTATTTAAATGTATTTTAGAAATTAAGTGTACTATTTCCTAATTATGGGTATTTGACTTAAAATTGAGTGATTCCCTTCTTTTGCCTTTTCTTCTAGGAATGGAGAGTAGGAATATAATCTAAGCTAAATAACTAATTTTTTAATGAAAGATGGCTGTATGGGTCCACATCAATATAATTTTAATTATGTTTCTCTGAAACAGGGCTTATAAAACTCTGCATTGGTTCTCTAAATTACACTATTTGTATACAAAATTGCTTTCTTACTAGACATCTGATATGTGCTCTTCTTTATAGCAACATGTGCTCTTCCTTATAGAAATCCTTTCTCTAGGAAGCTTTCTGCTCTTTTTAATATTTTTATATTAGTCTTTATGTAATTAGATTACTTAATTCCATTAAGCACTTCTCTGGACATTAGACATCCAAAGTGAAACATGAGTAGTTGTCACTCTCAGGAGATCAGCTGAGTCAGATACACTGATAGAAATTTACTTGGGATCTAAACGAGTAAGTGTGGGCCAGACAATAATGCATGTAAATGTAGAAAGTATGTCTTCTAATAAGATTAAAATGGAGTTGAATGCTCAAAACAATTCCCTCATTTCAGTAAATAAGAATATCAAATTCTAACCAGAAGTTCATTAGAATTGCCTGAGGGGCAGGGAGTGAAGGAAAGTGTTTGTTAAATTTTTGTAGAACATCAACAATTTGGTGAGGGATTTATAAATCTGTACATGTCCCAGAGAAGGAAGGTATAACTTATTAAGTTTATTTTATTTACATTGAATGGTTAAGAGGAGAAGCAGCTCTGGCTTTCAAAATGTCATTGTGAATTGTCAGTGTAATTCTAATCCTGTATAATGCACACACACCTTTTATGGAAAATAAGATAATGAAGATCTGTTAATAACAGAGGAAGTCTACTCAGTTGATATGTAGACTTGTTTATCTCAATGTGAATAACTTAGCAATGATGACAGTCTGCCCCATTTCTTGCATTGTTTATTGCATGTAATGTTCCAACACTATTCCGATGTTCTATTTTTGAACTTTCATCTAATAGGAGGACTTTGCATTTCCTCTGAAAATCATCAAATACCTTCTGGAATCATCAAATACCTTGCTGGAATACGAAATTAGCTTGGTTGGGAATTATTTCAGATAAAATCTGTATCTTTGAAAATACTAGATAATCATTTATAGTGGCATGAGGTATTCTTGATGTCTCATTTTTCTTAATTGATTTATCTTAAAGACATTAACTATTTCTTTGAAACTTGCATCATCAGCATCATCATCCTAATTATTATTATTATTAAATTGACAATGTTACATATGGTTTGTAATATGTGCAATTTTAATTTGGTATCCATAGCTGTAGGGAAAGGGAGAGTGAAGGTATTAATCAAATGGAAACAGAGAGAAGGATGAGGATTCATGAAAGCAAGGGACAAAGATATTCTGTTAAATGTTTAGTTCTCAGCTCCTTCATTTTCATTTCTCCTAGTTCTTTTTGTTCTTTTTTTTTTTTTTACATACAAGCTGGGGTACAGGCCAGAAGCGTGAGGCGGCGAGAGGGTTCACCAGAGACAGAGCGGGGAGCAGAACAGGCAGATCAGAAATACACTGCTGAGGGGAGCAGCGGGCAGGGCAGGAGAGGCCTGCCGCACCATGTGGGATTCTCCCTGGCTGGGCGTCGAGCTCGCGTTGCCGCTGCCGACAGCTCCACAGCACAGCGCTCAACCGCTGCGCCACCGGGGAGGCCCCATTTCTCCTAGTTCTTAAGACATCCATCTTTAATTTATGTCTTTATACCTCCAATTCTCACCATCTTTCTTTGCCTTGAGAAGCAAAGGTAGGGTGGATGAGTATATTTATATATATATATATATATTAAATAGATTTAATATATATATTAAATATATATTTAATATATATTAAATATATATATAAAATAGATTAATATAGATAATATATTAAATAGATTAATATATATATTAAATAGACAGTATATTAAATAGATTAAATAGATATATATTAAATATATATATAAATAGATTCCATGTTGATTATCCAAGAAGATACCCTATAAAGAATAAACATAGTTATACTTGTACATATTCTTTTTGAATATTAAAAAGAATATATGGGGACCTCCTTGGTCGCGCAGTGGTTAAGCGCTGCACTATGGAACTGACCGCAGCGGTGACGTGCGCTCGATGCCCAGCCAGGGAGATTCCCACATGGCATGGAAGACCTCTCCTGCCTTGCCTGCTGCTCCCCTCAGCAGTGTATTTCTGTCCATCTGCCTGTTCTGCTCCTTACTCTGTCTCTGGTGAACCCTCTTGCCGCCCCACACCTCTGGCTTGTACCCCAGCTTGTATGCATGAATAAATAAATCTTAAAAAAAAATTCTCCCATTTTAGGAAAAAAAAAAAGAATATATGCATGCCATGTACAGGTTTTTATTTTTGTTTTGCTTTCTTTTGCTTATAATTTAGTTGTATTGTAAAAATTTGCTTCCCTTCTATTTTCCAATATTTCATAGAATACCGTGTATATATATTTATTATATATAATATATATTATATATATTATATATATAAAACACTATCTTCATACAAAGGTGAAGCAATGTTTGATATTTGGTTTGATGTCATGTTATTGTATATCAGTCAATATTGAACAGGAAACTGTTCATAGAAAATAATTTCCTGTGTCCTGAGAATAAAACATGTTGACTAGTACAGGATGCATAAGAAAAACACTCATTGGGGAAAAGAAAATTTTAACCTCAGTAGATTATAATTTTCTATAATTATTTTCTCTTGATGCCTTTGTTTACATTTCTTTGAATAGTGAACATAATTTGGATTTAGTTTTTTTACCCTGTGAACTTCCAAATTCCCCAAATCTCAGTAAACTCTAGGTCAGAAAGTATACTTAGAGTATATTTAATTTAATTCTTCTGACTCGAACAATAGCTTGGCTTTTAGAAATGTTTCCACGTAGGACGTAGGACGGATTCTGTAATATGCCAATTGTTTTGTTTTGATGTCAACATGCTGCCAATACACAGAAAATGGAAATCTATTTTGTGAATATAATTGATCTTGAATGGGGTCAAATTGTTTACTTCATTCAAATATGATGCTAAATTATCTTGTTAATTTGTTCACAGAGCATAAACAAACATCTCAAATACACTGTTCATGTTCATAAATTGATGTGTTAATGAATTTTCCTGAACAGGGTTCCATCACACAAGTCCCTTTGGGTTTATTATCCAAAAGACCTAATCTATTAGACCCCTTGGGGGGTGAGGATTATACATGGTTAGAATTATTTGGTTCCTGAGTACTATCCTTTGTGTGTTGGCAATTTTCCTCCAAGGCACAAAGCATTTTAGCTGAAAATGTACTTAAACATTACTCCCAGTCCAAATCCAGGACAACGATTTTTAAAGAAAGTTAGATTGAGAACCTGTGAACATATAAACAAAACAAGATTCTGTCTGATTTTAGTGCCACCGTACAAATCAATATGATACAGTTTGTTTCATTAAGTAAAAATGTAACTCTAGCATATTTTAATTTTTCAAACCATGGGAAAATAAAGCTGAGCTAGGAAATAACCAATATTCAGATTTAATCATTGTTTTATTAATTTACACATTTAAAAATTTATTGTCACTCAACATTTAATATTTGAATTGTTCTACTAGCACTCAATATCTCTATATAAGAGAGAGAAAACAAAATCTGTTCACATTTCCACTAAAGTTTCCATGGGGTTAATACTTTTTTCCCCTGCCAACATCTTTCATAGCATAGTCAAATTTATGCTTAGAGAATTACTTATTCATTGTGATAATTGGGCTGAATTAAGAAGAAAAAGTTTAAGGCACTGGAATTGCTCAGTGTAATGCAGCAAAAAGACATGCATATCAGAAAATGTAATAAGAGAAATAAAAAGTTTATATAAAATGCCCTCTTGGGAACTTCAACTGTAAATATGGAAAGTTTTAATATTTCAGTAACCACTGTTGTCTTTGCTATTACTCCCTCTTTCTATCAGATGGTAGACTTTTAATGACATCTCAATCTGATTTCATAATTGGTATTCATGTTTGGTTATAATAACTGTCAGCTGCTATTCATTTCTTTGTGGGAAGAAAAATGGAGCATGGTCTCATTGATTTGCTGTGTCTCTTCCAGTCTAAGCCTATTCACAAAACTTCTGTCATTAAGTACTGGAGACTGGCAACTCACTCTGATTCTCCTCAATTTTTTTGTGTGTGGTAAATCTATAATTATTTTACCTTCCTCATATCCAGGGGATGAAGAGGCATATTAGACCAAGGAGTAGGATCTTTAAAACTTGGCCTTGAAAAGTTAATTGATTCGAACAAGGTGTCTTCTACCCTCACCATTTACCTGCTTTCTCTGGCAAAGTCCGGAGACATGGCTGGATATCAATCAGATCTTCATACTGATTCCCTGGGAAAATGTATGGGAAAAGGAAATTATTTTTAATTAGCGTAAAACTATATTGATGTCAAATAAATACAGTGCATTTGGAAGTAATTTCAAGTCACTAAGTTAGAAAACCTAGATCAAGGATATTCATCCAGCTAATCATTTATTTATTTGTGTCTACAACAAATAATTTTTTGAGCTCTATTCCATGCAAGGCACGGTGAAGCATGGGTTTACAATAGCTCTTTCTATCAACAAACAGCAGGTTAAAATGGATAATATAATCTTAGTATTTCGGTATAGCTCTTAGTCTATAATAGAGGACAGAATAGAACAACCACTATAAAATATAGCTTGTAAAATATTATTTAACTATTGAATAATAATTGTTTGGGAATGTAACCTTGTAATTATTCTTTGAAAGAGCTTCCTGAGAGTGTATTATAAAAACATATATATATATACATTTTTGAAAGCAAAATCAAAACACACGTAGGTAATAATAGCCTACAAAATAATTTTTATTATGTCAGCTTTTAAAACATTTAAGGAGGTTGAGATTCAGTTATATATTATCAACAATAGAGAAATAGTTCTAATAGTGTTGTCAAAATATATTTCTGCTAAAATAAATTGTTTTAATATATATTTAGTTTTAAGAATTTAAATTAAAAATTATAATACAGGGCCTCCCTGGTGGTGCAGTGGGTTAAGTGCTGTGCTGTGGAGCTGTTGGTAGCAGTGACAGGAGTTCCGTGCCTGGCCAGGAAATTGTATTAGTAGCACTGATCAGGTTGATTCTTCACTTTGGCGGGGCAGACCTCTCCTGCCTCACCAGCTGCTCCCCTCAGCAGTGTATTTCCCTCGATCTGCCTGTTCTGCTCCCCACTCTGTCTCTGGTGAACCCTCTCATCACCTCAGGCCTCTGACCTGTACCCCAGCTTGTAGGCATAAATAAATGAATCTTAAAAAAAATTATAATACAGTAATACAAAACTTTAAATTTTGAGAGTTGTAATACTATATTAAGTAAAAACATGAATTATTGTTACTGAACATTACATATATTCTAAATATCCACATATACAATGTAAGTAAAGGCCCAGTTTACAACATGATATCCATTGCCATAAACTAGAAACAAAAATTGAAAGTTCAACAAAGTATCCATGGAAGGAAAAGGGCTCTAAAAAACAGTAGCTTCAAGTACTAGCTTCTAAAGAACAATTGAAAGACCTACTGGTTACTTCTCACTGTGGAACCCACAAGACAATGTAATACTGTTTGAAAATACAGAAAAAAAAGAAACTGCTAACATAAAATTCCCTACAAAGTGAAAATTACTAAAAAATTAAAGAAGAAATAACTGTATTTTCAGCAAACAAAAACTAAGACATTAATGGGTCATCAGTACTTCAATAAAAATATCATAAATTAGATTTTCAAATAAATATAACAAAATCTCAGAGAGAAACCCAAAAGTTTAAGAAGCAATGAGATAAAGGACAGATAATAAATAAAGTGAATAAACATTTAATCTACAAAATAAAAAGACTCTATTACTACTTAAAATATATGTATAACCAAAATGCACAAAATGATAAAAATAAATGTGGATATCATGTAAATTCAAAGTGTTCTAATTTTTTGGCTTTATTGGGAAAGGAGATAAACAAAATTTTACTATATATAAATACATATAGGGGTCATATTATAATCTATAAGCAATGGAAAGCTAATAAAAGGAAAACAGGACAGAAAAATTTGAATTCAAAAGAATGCAAGAAAAGAGAGAAAATGTAATTTATGTATTTATTCAACAAAAAGTAATTATCATCATGTAGTAAAATAAGCACAAATAACTCATATATGTCAGCTCTAAATCTAAATCTAAGTTAAGATTCTTTTTAACATTATAAGACTGTCAGAATGAATAAAACATAAAATCCAAATAAATTCTGTTTATAAGAGACACCCTTTAAGTCACTTGACACAGAAATGTTAAAGTGAAGAATCAACATGGTCAGTGCTACTAATACAAGGCAAATCAGACTTTAAGGTAAAACATTTTTTTTTAAGAGAAAAGGGATTTTTCATAACAATAAAATTGTCCTCCAGGGAGATATCACAATTATAAATCTACCTGAATTCAATTATATAACTTCACACTATAGAGAGGAAAAAACAAAGACACAACAAGAAGGGAAAAAAAATTGATAAATCCACAATCATAATTGACTACTCTCAATAAGTGATAGAATAAAGAAAACAGGATTCGTGTGAGGTGTGACATCCTAATGAATGAACTTGACCTTTTTGGCATTCTTTACCTACTTATCTGCAGCTGATAATGACAGTGCACAGATTCTATGAGGCACTTCATGGAACATTGCACACAAAACATTTATTGACATTGTAGGCAAATTTCACTGCACTAAAATTTCATACAAATGCAAATTTCATAGGTTTGCAAGTTCTTTGACCAGTTATATGAAGCTACCAATCAATAACTACAAGAAAGTTTTTTAAAAAAGAATAGCACATTTAAAGGCATTGATTACAGTTTATTTTTTAAATTTTTCTAATAGACAAATCAAATTTATATTAAAACAGAGGCTTTCTAAAATATTTTCAACATTTATGTGAAGCTTATGCTGCAACATTTCAGAATTTAATTCACTTTATTTCAGGCATTCAGTTCCTATTTTTAAGGCACAGATGCAGCATTGGACAGTGGTCAAGAAAATAGTCATTATGCCTAGTTGAGATGTCTATTCAGCTTCTGGCTTGTCGGGGTATCCTAGAAAGATACCAAACCCAACTAGACTAGTTTTCTCACCTACAGTGTGGGAATAATGATGGTATTCGTAGTCTGGCTATAAAGATAAAAAGGGTGATGTTGATGAAGTACTTTGCACATAGCAGAAAAGCAAATTCTAAAAACTGAGTGCAGTGAATCGAATGCATTGTGTTTCCTATTATTCATTCTCAACAGTTCCATGGAATTTAAAGGACAGGTAATTTTTGGAACTTGGAAGACATGCCTTGGGGCCAATATTTTTTTTCACAACAGCACTGTAGTAATTCTTTTATCTCCTATCTAATACATTTGTTTGCCTTCAGGAAAAGTTACATTTTTGAATTCATGGCAAAACTAAAATATTACAATACTGAACATGGTCCACTTGCTAGTTAAAATAGCTCAAAAATTATTTTCTTTTATTTCTTGTGACTGAAACAAACATCATGACTGTTAGGGCAGCTCTAGAGTATTCTGTTTCTTGATCAGAGATTCAAAATGAGCTAGAGTATTGGAGGAGGCTGGGGGTCAAGGGATAAAAACATTTGACCAGGATATTATCTCATAAAATAAGATGAACATTTGTTGCAAGAATTTTGATTGACTTTACCTATGGACTTACATCTAAAACTTTATATTTGACTATCATACTGTGAAATTGAAAAACTAGAAAATTTAATAAAGAAAGTTATAAAATCATGGGTGTGTCTATTATTTCTCTGCTTGAGAAACTCTGAAATCCGTTAAAAATGAAGAACTTCATTCTAAGTATAACATGATCTCTGTTCAGACAATTTTACTCTCTTTCTCTCTTGTCCTAGTATAACGTGAATAAAATCTACAGTATTAACTTTTGAATAATAAAATTCTCAAACATGAGAAATTTAACATTTTTTTAAGGATCAGCTTGCATTAGTTTTCTATTGCTGTAAAATGATGACGTCAGCTCTCATGCTGTCCCTTAGTTCACAGTTTTGTAGGTCAGAACTCAATGTAAACCCTAACTAGGTACTCTATCGGGGTCTTACAAACTAAAATCAGATTTTCAAAAGCGGTGAGTGCTTGGCTACAGATTCTGGGGAAATATCTGCTTCCAATTTGTTCAGGTTTCTGGCAGAATTTAGTTCCTTGAGGTTATGGGACAAAGGCTGTTCTTTCCTTCCAAGCTGTCATCAGGGGTCACTCTTAGCTACCAGTTGGCACCCACATTCCTTGCCATGTTACCCCTACCAGCTTCCAACTTAATAAAGAAATTTCTGATGTGTAGAATTATTCTTTGAATTTCTCTTTTCTTCTGTCTGTGATTTGATAAGACCCTTTAGAAAATTTCCATGTCTCTTAGTCAGTGATTTGAGAACTTAGCTGCAAAATCTCATCAAAGCAGTACCTGTGTTAGTTTTTGATCAAATAACTGGGATGAGGTATGTGCACGCCAGGACGGGGATGATGGGGGTATTCTTAGAATTCTTCCTACCTCATAGCTTAAATACTACTAGCTTTCATTACACAAATTGAGTTATTTTAGTTTTTTTTATTTCCTAAAAAAACAAGGTAACAGAAGTGGATAGCTATGATTTTATCTGTCATCAATTCATTGTAAAAGAAAAAAAATCGCTTCAATTAACTGACAAAAAGATTCCAGTAATTATATCCTGGTTTTGTTTTCCTTTTGTTCATATGAATTGGCCATTTGTTACCATTTGTGAAATAGTCTATTATTTATTATGTCTTACAAGATTATGATGAAAAGACTCAAAAACTGTCTTAAAACAGGGTCCACATTATGTAGACAGGATTTTCATTCATATTATAAAAATACGGTTTTAAATTAATTTATTTCTGCCTACTCTTTTTTCCATTTATGTAACTTTAGTAAGATAAACTTGAGGTTATTATCTGATTATTGAATTCTCTGTATTTTTCAGGTGGACTAAATGAGGACAGCCGAACGCTGACTACAGATAAAATTAAATACATATATTATCTACACATAATTCAATCAGAGGCTAGAAGTAAACCTTCTATCAATACCAGATATTATTTTAGCCTTTGTAGGGTATAAGACATTTGCTGCATCTTTTTTGTTTTTTGTTTGTTTCTTTTTATACAGTCCTTTGAAAATGTAAAAGACATTCTTATATTCTAGACATAACAAATCAGGCCATGGATCAAATTTGGCTGTGGTGACAATAATTTGCAGACCACTGTATATTCTTATTTTATTCCCATTCTATAACTGAATGTTATATTATTAAAATTATAGTCTACATAGGGATATGGATTATCCACCTATATATATTAAACAACAGGTAATAAAATAATTTCAGGACAAATAGATGATTTGCACCAACCCTGCAGGAGAATTATTAAAGTTCTCAGTACTTCTGATTATATGAGATTTTCATTTCTATGACAGAAAAAAGTAATTTTTCCTCTTTCAATAGTGAGAATATGCAGTATTCTAGGGAATATATAATTGAAAGGCTATTTTTATTCTACCTAAAGGCCATGTTCTCCTTGAAAAATATTAGTTCTTTTTGATACTTTGAAAAACAACTAGTGCTTACAATTTACTTTCAAAGCAGTGAGACTTGGAGTTGTTTTAGATATGCATACTATTAAGTAATAATTTTCTTTCCCCTCAGGATCTTCCAATTAATACTTCTTAATTCCTAGTAAAATTTTGTATGTCCTAAGTACTTCTTTACATAAAGTATACCTTATACTATTGATGAAATGTGTATATTATTATCAAACCCATTAGGCATAAAATTTTAGCAAGAAGAATTATTGGCTATTTATTGAAACTATTCTGAAAGTTTCTAAGACAGTCTTATTCAGAACAGCACAGGATAAATACTTTCTGGTGCTCTGAAATAGCATAGCACAAACCCACTCATTTTTTTTTAATTTCCTGTGAGTGTCTGAGTTTTAAATTCCAAAGTCTTGAGTGGAGTTAGTCCAGAACACTTTTCCATTTATAAATTGTACAACTTATACAACAGTAAATTACACAAATTAATTAAGTGGAAAAATCCATGAAAGACATATTACAATCAAAAATTACGCAAAAACATAAAAAAATCCAAAAGCTTAAAGAAATTAAAATTGAAAATCCATCTCATGAAGAAAAACTCCAGTCACAGATGCCTTTGTTGGTAGGTTCTCTCAAATATTTAATATCACATAACCTTGTTCATAAAATAAAGGATGCTAGGAACATTCCCCAACTCATTTTATGAGGTGAGTGTTACTTAATATTAAAATCTTATAATGTGATTAATTTTTTTAAACCTATGGACCAATATCCTTTGGGAATGTACAAGTAAAAATTCCCGAAATACATTACAAAATAGAACTCAGTTATAACTAAGAATAAAACATTATCAGCAAGTGAGATTTACCTCACAAATTTATCTCACAAGTGCAAAGTTGGTTTAAACTTTAGACTCAGCAATATAATTCATTACAATAAAAACATGAAGTTGAAAACAATAGATGACCAAAAAGAAATTTGTAAAAGTCATATCTGTCATGATGAAAAGTCTCACCAAAATAAGAATGAAAGAGAACTTTCTCAGACTTTTAAAAGATATTTTGTGAAAGTTGAAGCCATATAGACTTAATATCCACCTAAGATAATAAAAATAAAAACACACATGGATTTCCGTTTCAATACTTCTTCCATTTAATTTTTTATTTGAAGCACTAATCCAGACAATAGAGCATAATATATATGCATATATATTTACATATGTGTGTGCATATATAACAGATAAATTAGCAGACAGGATGATTATATATATAGAAATCCTGGAGTGTACCAAGAAAATACTAGTTATTCATGAAGTGGCAAGATTTAAATATATAATTTAATCATATGTTTGTATACTGGCTATCAAAACAGGAAAATAAGATTATGTAGACCATTTACAATAGCATTAAAAATATGAAATATTTAGGAATAAATTTATCAAAGATGTATACAGAAAGTTTCAAAAGTTCAATAACTAAATGGTTGGGAGATATATTTTTGTCATAAAAGATTCAATATTGCTGAAATGCCAATTCTCCCCAAATTGATCTATGGATCCAATACATTTCTAATCAACATTTCGTCAGACTTTGTTATAGAGTGTGATGGGTTTGGTAAACTGATTTAAAAAATAAAAGGATATGCAAAGACTTAAAATAGCCAAAACAATTCTGAAAAAAAGAACAAAATTGAAGTACTTACATTACTTGATATTAAGAATTACTATAAAGCAATTGTAATGACAGTGATGTAACTTAAGGATAGATGGATGAGCCCCTGGAATATAATATTGTGTCCCACAATAGAAATCCACTGGAAATCTAGCTGCTGAAGAAAAAAGTAAACATGTATCCAACATTTTCATAATAACATCATAGCAGCTTTATGCATATTAGTCCCAAGTTGGAAACAATACAAATATCCATCACTAGTGAATGGATAGCAATAAAAAGGAGCAAAAACTTGATTCATGCAATGCCAAGCTGTATCTGAAAATATTATGCTGAACAAAAGAAGCAAGATACGAAAAGGAATTGTTGTGTGATTCTGTTTATATGATGATTTAGGAAAGGCAAAATTAATAGCTATTGATCTAAAACAGATCAGTGTTTCTTGGGCCTAATAGTGTATTCCCTTGACAATAAGGGTGTCAAGGAAACTTTCTAGGGTGAAAATAATATTACTTATTTTGATTGTTATGGTCAATACATTGAAGGATATTGTTATTAAATCTGATCAAACTGTATTCTTAACATGGGTGTATTTTATTGTATGTAAGTTTTACTTCAATAAATTTGAGCTAAGAGCAATTTATTGAACACTTTTGATTATATTATTAACTTTTTCATCCTCTTTCAAAGTTCTTCGCTCCAATGTCTTGTAATGATTAAATACTACTTCCTATCATGCTGATCAGTTTATTACTTTTGATAGTTAATATATATCTTTATTCTCTGGAACAGTTTATAAGTAAACTATAACAGAGTATATATAGTATATAAATGAACTATGTATTTCCCTCCAAAAATCATAACAAAATTATATGTTTGAGACATAAGTTAAACCTCTTCACCCATTTGGAAGTTAGCACTTTGATATCTAAACTGTATATTTCACCTACCATGCCCAAATTTCTAAGTTAAGTGATAATGAATTTTGTAATTTTTTCTTAAATATTTGACTTTAATAACTATCATCACACCTGTTACAGAATGAATCTCCATGAAAAGGGGAGCACAATGATAGATTGTGGTGATGTGGATACTATTAACTAATAATTTTCTTTTCCCTCAGGATCTTCCAATTAATACTTCTTAATTCCTAGTAAAATTTTATATGTCCTAAGTATTTCTTTACATAAAGTATACCTACTTTAATAAAAATTGTCTACATTTAATAAAAAATGTCTACATTTTTTAGTGCAAGTTTTCTGTCCTTCTCTCTGGAACCTGCCCAATCCCTTTCTTGTTCTTGCCAGTATGTGCCTTGGTCTTATTTTGGTACTTTCAGGCCTCCATCACCTTTTGGCCTGGGCTGTTCTTCACAAGGACATGAGTAATTTTTGTCGTTTGATTGGGAGACTGCTATTTGAAATCCCTTCTTCTCTCTCCCTCCCTCCTTTTCTCAGCACCAATTAAGGGTCATCGAGTACATTGAGTCTGAGTGCATTTCTCTACTTTTGTATGCAGACATGGCTGGACTCATAATGGGCAAAATGAGTTTTTCACCTAAGAGTCTGGAGTCCCTTTACTCCTTTGTTTCACACAACTTCCTATCTCCAAGGGCACTACCATCATCACCACCATATATAATATCACCATCATAATATGCAACACACTGCCAAAGCATTCCTTTGTGTATTCTTTAGAACTTTCACACTAGCTTTGTGTTTGTTAATCAGAGTTCAAATTCATGAGACTCAGTCATTTTCTCTTTTCATGCAAGAAATTCCTTGTTTTGGTTACTTACAAACTAATACATATAAAAGAGTTACAGGAAATTCTTTAGCATTAATCATCATAAAATAAGATATCCTGGATCTAAACTTTACATCAAACTTTATACCACACTTTAATGTGACTGGGTTTAAAGCCTAAAGCAGAAGGGTTTTAATCTCAATCTAGACATTCTTTTTGTAGAGAATATGCATTTATACAGAATCAAATTAAAATATAAGTAAATAGGTTTCTCTAAAAACCCTTCTTGACATGCTTTCTACAACTCTTCTTGTGTCACTCTCCTCTAAGTTGACTTATAAGGTATGTTGGGGAAACACTGAGAAATTCATTTTAGACTCAAAGCAGTGATTTTGATGTATAAGCTTTCATTAAAGCATTTATGTGTTTATGCCCCAGGCTCAAAAACTCATCTAAAAAGCCAGCCAAGGTTCTTGTTAGCCAGAAAAATAAAATGTAATTTTTGTTTATAGTTATCAGAGTAGACAGTCTGGGTCAATTCTCAATGCCACTCTAATGTGGGAGAGTGTATATGTATTCTAAAGTATGTCAAAGGCATTTAGAAAGGAATAGCCATTCTATCAGTGGAGACACTGGTTGACTATAAAGTTGAAAGCTGCCAACAGAATAAAGAAAGAGCAGTTTGCTTGCTCAGGAGAATGGGTGCTAGTATATTACATCCATTGAAATGATTTCGAATGATCAAGAGGTAGCATAACTGAGATGGAATGACTTAAGTTATCATTTAAAAATTGATGATTTGTCATTAATAAACAGACACAAAAGACTAGGAAGGGCAAGACCAGATAAAACCTAGTTGTGTTAGGAGGCCAAGCCCAAACTGAAACTAACAGAGGGTCCTAAATCACATGTCTGAGAGCAGTACAAATCAGAAGCTGAAATAAGCCAATCTGAGATGTTAGTGATTCCTGCCCATGTAAACCTTCTCCAGATCTGGGCATCTGCCACTGGAGGAAACTCTGCACATAGAAGAACACTCCTGTCCCAAGGAGCTGATGCCACAAAAGTTCTCCAAATTTCAGCCCCATTGTCTATTGTGTTGGTCTCCAGAAACTTCTCTTAATGTTTCATAACTTCCCCACTCTGACTTCCGCAGGGATAGTATGCTTGTTGTAAGATAAATTTTCATCAATAAAATCATATTCTGATTAAATGCAATTATCTTTTTTATAAGATAAACCTCTCCACTTCAGTGGGAATTTGCATTTTTGAGATATGAACCTCATATTACACAGTATCAGAATACATATAAGCAGAAGTGTTCTGTAATATCTGAAAGAAAACTCAGGTCTGGGCCTAAGAAAAGAACACAGAGAAGTATATCCACAGGCTTTTACATCTTCAGTCCTTCAAATGATTAAAAAATCAACTTGAATAGCTACCCAAAGCTGATTTACTCTAAACCAATTATAATTTTTCTCAGCTTCAATCAGGGACAATCTGTAAAACATATTGCACAAAATTCATAATTTGTGCAGAAAATTATAAGGTAGTAACCATAAGAGAAATGTAGATTTGACCTGAAGTGTATTTTTTAATTTTTCATTTACATTATAATAGCTTCTGACAGTGGACAATTATGTTTTTATAACAGGTCTTGAAAAATCTTGAGTTTGCGCTTTACATACACAATCCAGATTACTGACTCATATTTTTCTACAGCAGTCTCAATCTCAGTTGTGAGCCCAGAAATCAATGAAAATACAATTATTTCCATCCTAGCAAGATGGAATTGCCAGGGGGCATAATTAAGGGACACATCAAACTAATTGCTTTCTCAAAGGCAGTAAGAGAATGTGAGGAGCACCAAGAACATATATAGATCTCCAGAGAGAACCATTCCTCATCAAGAGAGCCTGCGACAGAGAGAGAGAAAGAAAAAGGAAAGAAGGAAGGATGGAAGGAAGGAATGAACGAACGAAGGAAGGGAGAAAGAAAGAAGAGAGAGAGAGATACTTATGGCCCACACATACATCGGAAATGATGAAAGGGAAAAACCACAGGCTGAAAGAAATAAAGAGGAGATAGAAAGAGAGATGTATTTGACACAGGAAATAATCCCTGAGTACCATTTGCCTATATATTTTCTATGAAATACATATCCAGAGAGATGTTCTTCAAACAGTTTTCTCTAGCTAAATTTGTTTTACAAAAAGAAAAAGCTGTTGGCAAATATTGCACAATGTGTTTCTTATGTTGATTCAAAATATCTTTAGAATATGTACACCGTTAAGAAGTTCTAGAGTAAAGCAATCTGTGTCACACTGCATTGTCCTAACGAAGAACATATTTTGGGATTCTGTGCCATAGAATATTTTTTTTTTGATCAATAGAGTTCTTCCTTAAAAAGAGCTTTAGACTGAAGATTTTAATATTTAAGAGCTCAACTCTAGAAAACTGTGTGAATTACTGGAATACTTTTATCATGGACTAATTTACATCTGTGAAGATAAAGTATAACTACATACTTTCATAAGAATACATCTTTTAAGTAAAATTTTACACATATATAAAATTATATATATATAATTATCATATATATCATATATATATATGATATATATATATATATATATGCCAGAAGATAATCAAGGAGATGAAAAGATGAAAATTAAAACAACAGTGAGATATCACTACACATTTATTAGAATGCCCAAAACCTGGAACACTGACAATCCCAATGCTGTGAGTCTGCTTTTAAAAAAACGTCTTAAGAAAACTTTCCAAAATATATAAACTTCTCTGATGACTTAATATAGTTTGGTGAGTGCATAAAGGAATACAGTGATAGCAGGATGAGAAGAAATGTCAAGAGTATTTTGTTAATAAAAACAGCATGTTTGGACAGATTGATAGTTGAAGGAGGGGGAACAATCGCTAGCTGAGATGCTTGAATGGGTGATAATGATAAACCATACTGAATTATCAGTGTGCACAACATTTAGGAAATCACAAAAACATGAAGGATAATTTTTTAAAAAGATTTATTTATTTATGCATGTAAGAATCGGGGTGTAGGCCAGAGATGCAGGGGGTGAGAGGATTCAGCAGAGACAGAGTGGGGAGCAGAACAGGCAGATTGACCGAAATACACTGCTGAGGGGAGCAGTGGGTGAGGCAGAAGAGGTCTGCTGTGCCAAGTGGAAAGCTCCCTGGCCCTGGATTGATTCCTTGCAGCAGTGACAGTGCTGTGTCTTTAATCCCTGCACCACAGGGAGTCCCCGCATGAAAGGTAATTTTAAAGAAATGTAAAATTATAACAGTGATTCTTCTTATTTATTTAATATTTGTCTTAGAAAAACTGTTTTCCTTTGCAATAGACTTGAATGGCATCTCTCTAGGGGAATGAATGAAACAAAATTTTAAGAACAACATTCATAAAATGAAGGAAACTGGTGTGTTGCTCTGTTGCATTCTGCTTCCAAAGGTGCGATTCTTGATGGCGATTGATCTCAGGGAATTGATCTTGTGACTTTCTCAATCATGATCTCTTTGGCTATTTTTGTGTCTCTAGTATTGGGAACAATTGCCTTCTCCTTATTTAAAGTGATTATAAGCATAAAGATGCTCATCTGGCTCATCATAGCTGCAGGCAATGCTTTTCAATTTTCATCTGTACACTGTTCTGGCAGGAAAGAACTGGTACCTTTTGCTATGACAGACTGCAGCAACTCTAGCTGTATTCAAGGACTAACTGTCAAAATAAATATGGAGGGGGTGCTTGAAATTGGTATTTTAGATAAACATTCATTGTGAATGATAAAATGAAGAGGGATTCACCACCTGAATGGAAGACAAGGTCATTGGAAGTGATCAAATCACTCAGAAGCCTATTCTCTTTTAAACATGGGGCTACTGGAAAGTAAAAGAAAACCAATTTTGGAGAAATGATGATATTTACAAATGATAATCTTCACAAAATGAGAGAACAGTTAATCAATTACTTCTACACTGAAAGATAATAACTGATAAGCTGTGTGTTTATAGGGAGAGGGGTGTAGTAAGGAGTGGCATTTTACCCAAGGTACCGGGGTTTTCATAAGAGAGACTACAATCAACTCTTGTGCAGGCTGTAGAAGAAGCAGCGTCCTCAGGAGAGCCCCACTTTTCTTGTAGACCAAGATATTAAAGAGGTAGAATTTCATAAGACACTTAGTTGGAGAAGGTATTACCTTTTAATTAATGATAAGGAATTAGACTCAGTGATCTTCAAGAGCCCTCCCATAAAATTCACAGTTCTGTGCCCCTGTAAGTCACGTGACCTGTTTTTCTTTCGAGGGCTCATTAACTAATTTTCCTGATGGTCACAGCTGAGCCCTTCTCTCTTATATTTATATGCAGTCAAGCATAAAATCTAATTGTTAGTCTACTTTCTTTTCTTCTATAACTTAAGTATAAACCAGCAAAATCTCTAATACAGCTACTAAACCCACTCCATCTAACTTTAGAGCTGATGTACTCCTTGAAGTCAGAGTGATATTTCAGAAACACAAAAATGACCATTATTTCCTTATTTAAAACCATTTAGTGGTTCTCATTGTCCTTCTATGAAAACTAAGGTCTTTTAAAAAGAAAAGATTTATTTATTTATGCATACAAGCTGAGATGTAGGCCAGAGGTGTGGAGTGGTGAGAGGATTCACCAGAAACAGAGTGGGGAGCAGAACAGGCAGATCTACTGAAATACACTGCTGAGGGGAATAGTGGGCAAGACAGGAGAGGTCTTCTGTGCCATGTGGGTTAGCTCCCTGGCCAGGGACTGAACTCATGCTGCAGTGGCTGCAGATAGCTTCATAGTGCTGCACTTAACCCGTTGTGCCCCCAGGGAGGCCCTAAAGTCCTTAATATTAGCTTTTTAAAAGGAAAATTAATCTATTTATTATTTATTTAACTGATGTTCTGCTACCATTCTTCTTATCAATGTTCTTTTTATAGAACAATTTTTCCTCTTCCTTGAATATGCTATAATTTTTCTTCCTCTACTGCCTACATACATTTGTTTTAATTTTCATAATGTTTCTGTCCTCTCCTGATTCTTTAGTCTCAGCTAAGCATCATATTCTTCAGAAACCTTTCCTGGTCTCCAACATGAGGTTATGGCAATATGAATAATTTCACAGTATAGACTACCCTGTGTGCTTCCTGTTTAATTTACATGTCAAATAAATTTGACATGAAATATATGGAAAACTCCATTGAGGATGTTATCTATTTTACCTGTTGCTTAAATAAATTAATAGGAGATGTGGACTTACTACAATAGCATAAATATAAAATTGAAGTTTATTGATTTTCTGGATTGATTCAAGTATCATAATAGAATGTAAAACTGGAATTTTAACTCAGAATCAAATAAAAGTCAGTGGCCTAAAATGACATCACCAGCAATCCTAAAAATGTAGTAAATATTTTAGATTGAAAAATGCTGTGGTATACCACCAATGCGGAACTAATAAATAAAATGAACAAACACAGCCTTTCATACACCTTGAACATATATAATGTTTGAAGTAGAAGTGATCAACATCTTGAAAATCAGAAGTGAGAATTTTTTTGCAAAAAAAACTTTTTTTTCATAACACAACACAAAGAGGTGTTGCTTCCTCTTTAGCACAAGTCAGATGAGAAATGGATGAAGAAACCCATGTGTTTGAAGGACAGTGTGGACCGGCATTGGGAGTGAAAATGAAGAAAGTAAAGGTGAGAGATTGTGGATATTGGTCATAGGCAGCAGAAGAAAAATAGTTTGATTTTCTTTGAAATCTTCTTTTCAATTTAAAGTTGAGACAAATGTATTTGTGCTTTCTCCAGGATAGAGTGTGATCTCCAGAGAATAGAAAGTCATCAGGAGCTAATTCTAAAGTTCCTGAGGGACTTCCAGAGAGTGTGATCACAATAAAAAGCAAAAAAACATGAAAAATGCAAATTCCAAGAGCTAAGGAAGAGATTTAAAGGATCTACTAAAGAAATTTGCACCATCTTTCCATGGGAATTCATTGACATGTTTCTAGTGTAGTGTCCAAAGGCTTGAAAAGCATCTATAAGAACATGAGCTAAGTTCAAAGTTAGTAAACTTTTGAGACCATTAAGTGGCAGGTAAAAATGATGAGGGAACACAAGGAAAATCCTTTATACTTCTTTTCAACCTGTAGGAACTAGAGAACTTACTGAGTGGGGGATGAAGAACAGAAGTCAACTGGGGAACAGAAAGGAAGTCAATGGCTCACAACTTCCCCAAGTCAGAGTTGTCAACTTCTTCAGGCCCAACTTGGGAGAAGCAAGCACATTTACTTTAAAAATAATTTCAAAATGACTATTATCTTCCAAGAAAAGAAAACTTTTTTCTTAATAAACAGAAGGGTTTTAATCTCTACCATGCTTAACCAATAGAATAAGTAGCTGGTTCTGATTGGAATGCACGTGAAGCTGTGGAAATGCATCCTCAAGTAGAGAACGATGACTCAAAAGGAAAAGGACAAATGTGAAGAGAAACTTAGAGAAACGGCCCAGAAAAGCCAAGGAAGAAGAGCTGGGATTAAACCCCAGGTGGAAAAAGAGGAGGAGAGGAACTTAAGTGGGATGAAATCCAGGATAACAGGTGAAAAGAAAGACCGCTTGGCTGGAATCTTTCCAGGACAGCTCCTTCTAAAGGTCAGAACTTCAGAGAAATGAAAATGGAGATTATCAGTGTAGCCATTGCTCTTGCCTGCCCCTCCATGAAATCCACAGACTTTCAATGAAGTTTAGTATGATCAGAGGCTTTCAATCAAACCAAGCTTACAGGCAGAGGCTTTGCAGGCAGCAAAAATGAAATTTACAATGATTATGATTAAGCCTCAAGATGTGGTAAAGATATGGCTCAGAATATCTACATGCCCAGTAAAAATATGGATGAGGGCATGTATGGTGATGACTTAGAAGACAGGAAAAAAACCAACAGATCTGTCCCCAATAAGGAGTTTTCAGGTTTAGATCGTAAGTGAAGAGGCCAAGAAGGACCTGTTCAGTTGGAGGAAGATCTTTTCGGTTTGGATAAATTTTTGGAAGAAACCAAACACCACTGTGGCTCTAAAAGACCCTCAGACAATAGCCTCCACAAGGAGCATGAGAAAGAAGGCAAGGGGAGGAGGAGGGAGTAGATAAAACTCTCTTCAGAGTGAATGAACTATTATTCAAAACCTTCATGATGAAAGTCATATGGGGAAACACTTTGTAAATGATCAGGATAAAAACCAAATCTGGTGAACCAAATCTAGAATCTAATGCTACGTTTTATTATGGGAAAAAGGGGGGGTGGTGGTGGATGGAAATTCTACTTTGAACTATTGGGTTTTCTTTAAAGGTAATTTTTATTTATTTATTTTGTGTAGAAGAACTGGGTGTAGGCCAGAGGTACACAGGGGTGGGGTGGAGTTGGGGAGGTGGGGATGGTGAGTCCTCTCACCAGAGACAGAGTGGGGAAGACTCACCAGAGACAGAGTGGGGAGAAGAACTGGTCAGTCGACTGACATCCACTGCTAAGCGGATCAGCAGCTGAGACAGGAGAAGCCTGCTGTGCCATGTGGGTTAGCTCCCTGGCCAGGGATTGTACTCAGGCCTCAGTGGTGACAGGGCTGAGCCTTAACCCTTAGGCCACCAGGGAGAACCTGGACTATTTAGTTAGTTAGTTTTTTTTTTTTTAAGGATTTTATTATTTATGCATACAAGCTGGGGTACAGGTCAGAGGCATGAGGCGACCAGAGGGTTCACCAGAGACAGAGTGGGGAGCAGAACAGGCAGAGCGACGGAAATACACTGCTGAGGGGAGCAGCGGGCGAGGCATGAGAGGTCTGCTGCGCCGTGTGGGAATCTCCCCAGTGGTGGGTGGAACTCGAGTTGCCACAGCCACTGTGGACAGCACAGTGCTTAAGGAGGCCCTATTTTGTTTTTTTAAAGAGTAGGTTGTATTTGTCTTTCTCCCACCTTTTGGCATTTGTAGAATGTGGTCCGCCCACACAAAATTAAAAATACTCCTTTTCTGTGACATTAGTACTGTGGGGTTAATATTTTGTGTAAGAACAGCTGCTTATGAATGAAATCACCCAACCACAGTGAGGAGAAGGATGTTCACATGTTGGCACTGTTCTCTAAATTATTTTAAGCCCTATTGTACTCTTTTAATTTGGGTGGGGAAAGTAAGCTCTCCTTGGTGTAATTATTTGTTTCAAATAAAAACTTATATAGACAAAAAAAAAAAGAAGTAGCAGCTAGCAGTGGTGTAAGTAATGATTAAAATAAATGCAGAAAATTTTAAATGGAACCACATATAATAATATAAAAATCTAATAGGTATTAAAACTCTGGACAGAGGGGTGTTTTTTCCATTCATAAAAATTAGGAATGACAGAAAATGACAATTGCTTTTCCCAGTTTATTGAAATTTTTATACTTTTCAGAGTAAGTGACTGGATTTATCTTTTAGTTGATAAGTAAAAAATAATCCAACTTTGAGAAAGTTTCACTCTTCCATCCTGAATGTTTATGGTTGCTTTCATCTTTCTAAAATGCTGAGAACTATATTCAAATTGTCTAATTCTCAGCATAACTAAAATGTTATTTAATTTTTAAATATACAGACTATTTCTGTCTCAATTTATATTAAACTCTGGTTTAATTTTTTTGCTATGTACATATTTCCAGTAAGTGATTTCCTCAGTGAAGTCTGTGGCTTAAGGCTTTGGAATGTAAACCTTTTCTGATAGAGTGCATAAAAATCCAATTAAATGATGGGGAAATGTGAAGTTAGTGGAAAAAAAAGAAAAAAGAAAACAAACAGGAAATGAGAGTGATTGGCATACCATTTTAGTCAAACCAAGTTCAGTTTTAGTAAGTGTGCTCTTAGATAAAGTATACAGAAAACATCTTAAATTTTTTAGTTCCATTCTTGTTCTTGGGGACATTTAGGAAACCCTTTACACTATATTTTGATAGCATTCCAGCAGAGAAAAATAAAGCACATTACTAAATGTTCTCAAGGTCATTATCATCTTGGCTTTACTTACTGATGGTAACAGTTAGCTGTTTGAATTTTTTTTTCTTTCTTACAGGACTGTTCACAATTCAGAACCATATTATTTTGTTGAAACACTAAGTGGTGAATAATTCCATACATGTCTTTTTCATTTTACAATATTTTAAGGCTTGGAGACCCTCAACAAATAGAACAGTAGGGCTTCTCTGAATTACTAAAATTGCCAGAGTTACACAGTTAGCCCTTACAGATCATTATGCATACTAAGTAAATCACAGGCACATCCCCTTTCCCTAATACATATAAATAGAAATAACTACAATGTCAACAATTTGCATTCTGTTAATGAAAGCAAAATTCTACAAGAAAATGACTCTTATAAATAGGTCACAATTTCCTGATCCATTATCAAAAACTTTTCAACTTTATTTACTTGTTGTAATGGTGATACACGGCAGCAAGGGGCACTAAAACCGGTCAAAGACACTGCCCAAATAGTTTACGGGTCTCTGTCTGAGTTCTTCATCCATGCGCACAATTGCAAGACTACTCAGGCTCAGGGAACAACAACAATGGGATTTAACAAACCAGGGATAAACAGACAATGAGGCCAAAATGGCTGTTTACCTCACCCAAAGCAGTGTCCAGTCTTTTTAAGTCCCAAACAAAAAGCAGCTAAGACAACATCTTCCCGACACTGAGGACCTGGAGCTCCTCTCCCAAACAATAGACCACCTGCCCAAGATGGCGTCTTCCTGTCTCTGTGGACACGCAACAGCCAAACTGTAGGCCAGGTTCCAACTCATAAGGACAACAAAAGACAACAGGAGATGCTCCCAGAGCTGCCAAAATTCCCCAGCACAGCACCAGACCAGCAACACTCAAAACAGTAGCTACAGTGGCCAAACAGCCTGAACACCCAAACAGCCTGACAAAGGGCCACACTCTCGTATTTTTATAAGGCACACCTCTCTTGGCCTTCTTTCCTCACCTGTAACAGCAGCAAAATCTAGGAATGGTTTCACTCACTCAGCTACTTGGAAAGCCTTTATACTTTTCCTCTCAAAGATCAGTGTAGTGAGGGCTAACGTTGCTGACTTCGAAGTCACTGAAGATCCAAAAAAACTCAATCTGGAACTCTGTATCCTGGTGGCTGAATGCTCTCGCGGCTACTTTTGCCATCCCTTATATTTCTTAACAGCATCTCCACCCCAAGAGATACTTTTAGCATTTTTCCTGGGGTCATCTATCCTCACCAGTGACCCCCTCCAAGGGGCACCACCTATAATGGACTTTGGCCTCAGCCACCAGTTACAATAGGACATTTTCCAAATCTACAGTGATACATTGAATCACCTATACCATTTGAGATTTTTGCTTGTTTCTCTTATTGCATTTGATAATGACTTTAAGCTAAATGTAATGTTGCAGCAGATGGTTAGAGTAATCTGTAGTTTTGTGGTCACAAGGTCTGAAAAATGAGGGTAGCTTTCTCATTAGCAAGATATTTTTGCAACCTGTGAAAACAGATGAAAAAAAATATTAGCCAATGATACCACCGAAAGAATTAGTACATATTTGAAGTAACTCAGATTTTCTTTGTTGACTGTAAAAGGTAAACAATCTGTTTGTGATTATGTTTGTTATTTTTTTACCATCTTCAGTGATAGAATTCAAGGAATGATTTCTGTTTGCTCCCTGCAAATTCTGACCACTTTATCCTCAGTGCTAGAGATTTTAGCAAGAATTCAACATCAGTTATTTATTGAAACAATCAAGATTCCTACTTTTGGAAAATCTATTTTGCTAACATTTCTACCTTCCAGGAAATACATTCTTTCTTTTAGATGATTTGAAGATTTTAAACTCTTTAAAGCAAAATATATATATATATATATATATATATATATATATATATATATATATGTGTGTGTGTATAGATATACTTCTTTTAAAATGACAGTATTAATTACCTCACTTGTATATTGTTTCTATCTTTCATTTCATGAACATGTCTTAGAACCCTGCTGCATGTAGAATTAAGTAGAGTTAAGACCAGTTTAACATGCTAATATTTTTCTATAAGGCACTTATGAAGCAGACAGATACTAGCTATAAATTATAAACAAATTAAAGATATGCTATCATAAACTTTGTTTATACCTTTGAAGTAAGAGAAGCATAAGACATCTTATAATTTAGACTCAGTTTCAACAATTACACAGTTATTCATAATTGTTTTTTACACTTTAAGATGTCACTGTTATGTCACAGAGTAAGCGATCTCAGCTAGGGTAAACTGTGACTAGCAGGAGTTATGGCTTCTGTTCTCATGGAATTCACAGGTGTACTGCAATGTAGCAACATAGCAGGCACTCTTTTTGGGGGGGCGAGGGTATGGACAAATACAAATATTTATTCCAAATTAACTGAATGATCCTTTTCAGGTTGACTTTTAAATTGTGAACTTCAAAGGATAAATTTTCTTGACTAATTGTAAAACCAGTAAATTCCTTTGTGATAAACATTGAGTTGTCATGAGATAAAAATATCTCCTGAAAGGATAGAAATAAGAACTATATGCAGCACTTCTCAACCATGATACCTGTGAACCCCCATCTCAGTAAAAATTTTCTTAAGACCTTCAAAAAGGATGCAGAGAAACAGAGTGGCATAGATACTCCCTTTTTTCCTTGATTAAAGTAAAATTGCAATGTAACATTATGTAAGTTTTAGGTGTTTGTTGTTACAAATTAATGTGTATATACTATCAACATATGCCCTACTACTGAAAGTCCAAATCTATCCTTTCTCATACCGTTGTCCTCTTTCTCCAATTTATCTCGATTGATTGAAATTTGTAATGTTGTAAATATAATCAACAAAAACAAAATAGCTTGACTGAGCTTTTCTTGCACCTAATGTTACATACATCAAAATAATGACATATAGGTGAAGTTTCATGGGAAGATAACCCTTCTTAAAGAAAAAAGAAAAGCCAGATTGGGAGAATCTTTCAGTTTTGCACAGTCACTTTTCTTTCTTCTTCTTGATAAATATGGTAATGATGCCTCTAGGGATGCAGTCAGTTTGTAAACTTGAGGACAATATCCAGACAGTAGATTGTGCAGCAGAGAGACAGAAGGAGCCCAGATCTTTGTTTGGAGATTATTGGACAGTTCTACACTCATTGGACTGCTTACATGCATAACTCTTATTACAACGATAAATAAGCCCCTCTGTGTAAGTTCTTTTTTTAAAAAAGATTTATTTTTGCATACAAACTGGGGTGTAGGCCAAAGGTGTGGGGTGGTAAGAGGATTCACCAGAAACAGAGTGGGGAGCAGAACAGGCAGATCAACTGAAGTACACTCTGAGGGGAACAGTGGGCAAGGCAGGAGAGGTCTGCTGTGCCATGTGGGAAGCTCCCTGGCCAGGGATAGAACTCATGCTGCAGTGGCTCTGGATAGCTTCATAGTGCTGGGACTTTACCGGTTGTGCCACCAGGGAGGCCCCACCCTTCTGTGTAAGTTCTTATCACATTGTTTTGCTATCACTTGATGACTCTATCCATCTAGTTAGTCTATTGAATATCAGTTCTTCCCATTATTAAAACCTGATATTTAGATCATTTACTGTCAGTTAAAATGAGGATTTATTTTGGTGCAAACTCTCAAAAATATTATCTATATCCATCAGAGAGCGGAGAGAAGCTTGACTGACTGATTTGGATAACCAGGAAGAACAAAATAAAGTGCAGGGTAATACAATCACTTTTATTCCATTTCATGGCTGATGATTTATAAATATAAATAGATATTGAATACATTTTGTAGAATTGCTTTCATGAAGAATAAATTAGGTTGAATAGTTTCTCTATAATTGACAAATATAGGCACAGATTATTTTTGCTTTTGACAATCATAGATTCTAAAATATTTTAAGTCTAAGGTCAATAAAAGTATTTTTGGGACTATTTTCCTTGCCAAACTGTTTGAATATGTAGCTACCACAAAACCACTCAATTAGATTTGTCTAATGTGTGTTCAGTTGCAGTTTATTCATGCATTATGGAGAGTGTATGGCTACTTATTTTAATATGAGGTATCTCATTGTCTATAATTTAAAGTATACCGGAAGAACAGATGCAAATTTTATCAATAAGTTAATCAGGCACAAACGATTTCGTAACTATGTTCCTTTCAGATGCTCAATGCCAGCATTTTTGATTGCTCTAAGTGTCTTGCATGTAGATATTAATATTATGTTTTTGAATGAGTCAAGATCTGTAATATTTTTGACCATTAGGACAAAATGAAGGATATGATTCTTATTTTAAAAATATTAATGAAGCCAATAAACACACACTAGAATTGCTTTTCTACTCATTTAGATTTAAAAAATGATCTGAAGTCATCAAGTACTTACATTCATTCTGAACAAATTGCTGTATATTCACTTTCATTTAAAATATTCTATAAATATTTATTTTGTTTCTGTAAGTAGGTTCTGAGTGTTTAAAGAAAAAGACCTTCTAGCTCATCTTTCTTCTGTATCCTTAAGAGAAGCTCATGCATTCAAAATAATGTTATTTTTATTAAAATTGTAATCATAATTGGATCAACATTCACTTTTATCTGTTCAACAGTGTGACAACTGCAGTGAAGTCCTCATAAATCAGAACCTGTCTTCATGGAGCTTCAGGCATGGTCAAGAGGCAGTCTTACAGAGAAGAAATCATGCTTCTAGGGAATTATGGTTATGAGAGTTATGAGAGTTCAGGTATTCTAAGAAATTAAAAAAAAGTAGGATTTAATGTGGATTTATAGTAAGCAAAGGCTGCCTAAGAGAAATGTTTGTAAATTAAAAGCTGAAGAACTTTGTAGGCATTAACAAAGCAAAATGAGAGGGAAAATTGCGAGGAAATAGATTCCATATCAAGGTGCACAACAGCTCATGTGTCAGAGGAAGGAGAGAACAGAACTCCTTCCAGAAAGTGAAATGCATGGATGGAAAGTAGGAGTCTGAAAGTGAGCGAGACAGCTATAGGTAAAGTCTGCTCGTTATGTTATAAAGCAAGTTTCTGTAGTTTGTCTTTTTTCTCTTTACTATTCCTTGACAGTTGTTGTTTTTTTTCCCCCTATTTATATTGGTTTTGCTCTTCTTTAAGATGCTCACTTAGCATTTTCTCCCTAACTTGTAGTTTCCTTAGAAGATAAAATTCTGACTTCATGGCACATTTAAGTACATGAATCTTTGCCAAGGCTGGAAGCCCAGTCCTAGTGTTAAGTGTTAGAAAATGAATTCCTTTCTAAGGTCTGTCACCCACCAGCCTGGGATGTCAGTTTGGTATCTAACTTCAATTGCCTTTAGGTAATCAAAGAGTAGAAATGTTGTCTTCACCCTTGGGGGTGAGGGTGATGATAGCCACACTGATACCTGCATATTGTTCTTGTAAAATCACACTGTTAACACTTTCAAGAGAACAAAGTTTGAATCAGACTGATCTGAAGTCTCAGTTTTACTGCTTGAAACCTCTGTCAACATGGTCACACTACTAATTTCTTTAAGGTGTAGCTGTTTCATCTGTAACATGGAAGACATAAATCCTACATCTTTATGTTGCCATTAGAATTAAAATAATTAGGTATGGAAATATTTTAGAATACTATCTGGCAACTAGAAAAGACTGAATATCTGAGAGATATTGTTATTTTTTTCTGAATCCTTGTTTTTCACTTTAAAATAATGTTATCCATACCAAATAATTAACCTAAGGAATAAAGATATTAAGAGTTCAAAGGCACATAGATAATGCCTGGTACATGGAAATACTCTACAATGTGAATCTCCTTCTCTTATGTCTATGACATAAAAAACATGGTTGCATCCAGGGCTGTTCATATTTATCATCTGCCAAACATCTGGGGTAGGGAAAATGATATATGTAAACAATTATGACTAAATGAAAACTTGTCTCAGGGAATTAATGAAAGTAAATACTGATACTACTTTTACTACTATTAATTGTAATAGTGGATATAGTTGTAATTTCTCACTTGTTCAAAATCCTGATTGAAATAACTAGTTTATATAAGTCACTTGGTAACACTATCTTTTGCATGAATTTCTGTACAAATTAGGGACAGCTAGTCTATTTTGACAAAGGTATTATAAAATGTAGACTAACAAATAGAGTATATGTTGACAGAGAATAATTAGAAAATTGGATGGCATGGCTATTAATATTTTATCTGAAAATATTAATCTCAAGTCAACTTTCATTTGAATTCTAAAATGTACAGAAATGTCCAATTTCCTGATGATAAAATCTGCTAAATTTTATGATTTTTATCCCAAAGCTACATGTAGAAAATACACTGGAGAATTGCCAAAACACAAAGACTAAATAATTATCTGTGATTTTTACCAATGTGATTGTTCATAATTTGGATCATATTAAAGATCTGCATGGTCAAATAAAATATCATCGCCTGGAATTTTGTATGTCCTCTGAATATTCAACAGTGATTCTTGGTCTCCATTAAACCTTTTCCTATATTAGAAAACACAAAGCAATTTTTAATTGTTATAGAGAAATGGGGGTGATATAGGTGTTAGTACTCACCCATGCACTTAAAAACTTGGGACAAAACCCACAAGAAGCAATCAAGGAGAAAGAGATTAAAAACAAACAAACAACAACAACAACAAAAAAAAAGGTCTGTTTACAAGGGAAATGATAAGAGAAAAAAAGAGTGAGAAATGTTCATTAGCCGACGCTTCCTACCTCAAGGCATCTGAACTGAGACACCAACATACACATCAAGTCGGAAAAGTATGAGAACAAAAGCACACTAGAGTTCAGGTTTTAAGTCAAGTATAAATGCTTAACTCTGTTCCTCGTTCCCAGTGGCCCCACATTCAGGAAGTCAGATTCATGGCATGCTGGGAGTTGTAATCCTTGCTGGAGTCCATAAAGAGTTCAGGGGTGGAATTCCTTCAGGACATCATTTACCAGCTTGGGATTTACTCCTTACTGTTCCTATAAGTAACCATTTAATTTTACTGTAGTTAATTTTCACTGAAAACATGACAGAGTTGAGGCAAGTCAGTTTTGAGAGACATGCAAGATTATCTAATCGTATGAATAAGACTATGAATAGTATGCATTATGATCTCTATCTGAATGCATTCTAACTTAGAAGACATGAGTTTCAAAAAATTAAAACAATGCTGGGAGATAACCTCTATCTTACTTTTTTAAGATTTATTTTCATTTATTTATGCATACAAGAATGGGGTGTAGTCCAGAGGATTGGAGGGGGGTGAGAAGATTCACCAGAGACAGAGTGAAGAGCAGAACAGGTGGATCTACTGAGATACACTGCTGAGGGGAGCAGTGGGTGAGACAGGAGAAGTCTGCTATGCCATGTGGGTCAGCTTCCTGGCCTGGGGTAGAACTCAGGCCACTGTGTCTGGTGATAGCTTGATAGCACTGAGATTTTTTTTTTTTATAATATATATTTTTATTGTTATTTATGTCTTTTACATTTTGTATTCCCCTTGGGTAGCCCACCACCAATTCACCCGTGATCCATCTCCATGGTCCCTTGTGTTCTTTTCTATTCCATTTTGTGCCTTTTTTCTTCCCTCCCTCTGCCTCCCTCCTCCCCCCCCACCCCCACTGATTGTCTCTCTCCCACCCGGCCTCCCTGTAGTCCTGTTATAAGTGAAACCATTCGATATTTTTCTCTTTCTTTCTGGCTTATTTCACTGAGTATGATCCCCTCTAATTCCATCCATGTCGCTGCA